>OY978530.1:12838608-13266108 GCA_963854835.1 Megamerina dolium
CGTGAGGTAGCTACTAAGCAATGAGGAGACATTTGCAGGCAGTAATAGTTTGAGTTTGTAAATAAGGCCATCGTGCCATACTTTATCGAAAGCTTGAGTGATATCAAGAAAGACAGCTGAGCAATACTTTTTTTCTTCAAAAGTGTTCCTTATCAGAGTTACAATGCGGTGGACTTGTTCTATTGTGCCGTGCTGTTTTCTAAATCCAAACTGATGTTGAGGAATCAGTTGGTTGAGATTAATAAATGGAGTTATATTCATGACAAGTAGCTTTTCGAATACTTTAGAAAGTAGAGGCAGGAGGCTGATAGGTCTGTACGATGCAACTTTTGTAGGGTCTTTTCCTGGTTTTGCTATCATAATAATTTTTGAAGTTTTCCAGCATTTGGGAAAGTGTTTAATACGAAGGATAGCATTGAAAATGTGCATCAGATGAATTACTGAAGCCGGAGGTAGCTCTTTTATCATTTTACCGGTAATTTTATCTGGACCAGGTGATTTTTTTGGGTTTAAATCTTTATAAATTGCTTTGAATATGTCCTTTTTTTTAATTTTGAGCGTTATTGAGCAAGGTTGAGAAGTTAATTTTGGTAATGAGGACTGTGAAGAAGGTGGATTGGGTGTAAACACACTTTTTAGGTGGTTTGCAAAAGCCAAACCCTTCTCACAGTTGCTTCTAGCCCAATTACCGTCACTCAAACGGATGGGGGAATCAGTGAGAATTGGCCGATTTGATTTTTTTGCTGATTTCCACAAAGAGTAGTCTGACGCTTCACCAGGTGTTAATTTCGCTATGTGCTCTTCTAACTCTTTGTTGTTTTTATTTTTCAAGGCTTGCTTTAACTTTCGAGTACAGTGCTGTAGCTGTGTTTTCAGATTCGGTGATCTGAATTCTTGCCATTGTCTTCGGAGTCTTCTTTTCTGTCTTACTAGTAATTCAATGTCTGCTGGTGTGTATTGGCTATATTTTGATTGCTTGCATACCTTTGTGCAGGTGGCTGAGCTGAGAGCTAATGAGAGTAGCTGGTTGAATTTTTCGAGTGCTGAGTCTACATCGTGTCCATTTCTTAATACAGTACTCAGAGGAAGATGGGAATTTATATATTTCTTGAATTTTAACCAGTCTATTTTCTTTCTAACGCAATTGCCTTGGGGGCTTGGTGATTTTATAGATATTACCGTGGGTGAGTGGTCAGATGATAGATCATAATTACACTCTGTGGAGATATTTTCCATCTGCAAACCTTTGGCGACTCCAAAGTCTATGAGATCGGGTATTTTCCTCTTGTCCGTCGGCCAATATGTCGGTTGACCATTTGAAATAACATCGTAGCCATGGTTAGTGATGATTGAACATAGTCTTCTGCCTTTTGGAGTTATTAAGCGGGAGCCCCAGTGAGTGTGTTTGGCGTTGAAATCGCCAGCAACCAAGAATTTGCTACCAAGAGTTGAGAAAAATTCTTTATATTGCTGTTCGGTAATACTGTATCTTGGGGGACAGTATATCGCAGATATTACTAGCTTAGAGATGTATTCTTCCAGACATATAGATGTTGCTTGCAAGTAGACGCTACTGAAATCTTCGAGAACATGATGTTTTATTCTGCTTTTTATCAATATGGCAGTTCCACCGCGTGCCTTACCATGCGGATGATTTGTAGTGTACAGTTTGTAATATGGCATTTGGTAGCAATTTTTGTCAGTGAAATGGGTCTCAGATATCATCATTATGTCGATCTGGTTGGATTCAAGGAATTGAATTAGCTCCAAACGGTGCTGGCTTAAGCCGTTGGCGTTCCAGTGGCATATCTTGAGACAACTCATGGTTTGGATAGCAATGTTTGGAGTAACATCGATTGATTTTTCATCATTTCTTGCATCATTGTTTGCATTGAGTTCATGAATTGGTTCATATTCTGAATTAATGTTTGAAGCAAATGTTCAAGAGTACTTGGCTGTTGGGTTGGCAGTGAGTGTTTCTGCTCATTATTTACGTTACTTTGTTGGTGTAGGTTTTGTTTTAACACGCTAGCGTATGAATTGGTTTGATTCTTGTTTGGGATTGCAGAGAAGAATTGTGTTGCATCAATATTTTGTCTCTTACTTGAGTTGGCTATCTGAGTTTGCTCAACTGGTTTTAGAGGTTGATTGTTAGCGGAGAAATTTAGCTTTAGGGTTGCATATACTGGGCAACCTCTATAATTTGCAGTGTGATTACCTCCACAATTGCTGCATTTTTTCATGCTAGCATCGTCTTTAGATTTTGGGCATATGTTTGATTTATGGAGATCTCCACAAATCACACAAACAGCTGGCAGGGTACAATATGTCTTAGTATGTCCATATTCTTGGCAGTTGCTGCACTGAGGAGGTCCAGTTCTCTTATGGGGTTCTTCAATTGTGATTTTGCGATGCAATAAATATCGAATTTTATATATGGGGTGTACCTCACCTTTTTTTAGGGGTTTTGTTTCAGGCTGAAGCTCAATACGATATAACGGTTGAGGTATATTGCTCTTGTTGAGAATGTTGAATACTGTTTTGGCTTGAAACCCTTCTTCCTGAAGGGCAAGTTTGATTTCGTTAATATCAACGTTGGGTTCGACGCCTTTGAGTACAACGATTAAGCCCTTACTACTTTTTAGCTGATATGTGTAGTAATTCTTTTTTACAGCATCAAATTCCGCTATTACTTTGCGATAATGAGTTTCGCTGTAGATTTGCACTTTTGTTTCCTCAATTTGGCCTTTGCGAATAGGAACAACATGGAAATTCTTTGGTCCTATAAGACTTGTAATTTTAGAAATCAACTTATCTGAGTTGCGTTCTCTCAAGAAAATGGGCGGGGGTTTGAAATTTTTCTTGGAGATAATATTTTCGTCACTTTCATCACCTGAAAGCAGAGCGTATCTATTTTCCGAACTAATAGGGACAGTGTTCTGTTTTTGAATTTTTGTTGAATTCATTTGTTTTGAATTTTGCGGACTTCTCTTTCGCTTTACTACAGTAATGTAGCGATCAATACCAGTTTGAACAGCAACTGGTTCTTTATTAGTCATCGCACTAGTTGCTTTAACTACTGGGTCATGCACTTCAGTAGAAGCGCCGTTATTTGATTGCTTTGATGTTGTAGCTGTTGGTGTTACAGCAGGAGAAGCACATTGTACACTCCACGGTATAGAGGGAGATAGTATATCACGATAGAACAAATTATTTTTTTTGTCTGTATTTATTGTTGTTGCAAAATTTGATGAATTTTTAATATGTGCAGGCAAAAGATTTGCACTGTTACTTTCACTTGTGCAGTGTGTATCAACTGTTTTATTTGATAATGCACTTATCGCGGGGGTTTGCGCGGGTGATTGCAAATTATTGTTTACACACACATTAATAGGCGATTGCCGTTGCCGGGGAGGAGAGCGCTGAACACTCATATTATAAACAAATTGTTTGCAAACTATATTATTTTATTTGTTTTTTTTTTTTTTTTTTCTAAAAATCAAAAGAAAGACGTCCACTCTTATTGGTGACTTTCGCGAAACGGCTAGCAAAATGGCGTATAAAAGTCAATGAATCAAAGAGCGTTCATGTAACCTTCACGCTAAGGCCAGATACATGTCCCCCACTTAAAATTAATGGCCAATCAGTTCCACAATGTTCCTCAACAAAGTACTTGGGTATTCACCTCGACAGAAGGCTGACATGGAAAAATCACATAGAGGCAAAGAAAACTCAGATCAAGCTTAAAATGAATCAGTTATGGTGGCTGTTACACAAAAGATCAAAGTTGAATCTTGAATACAAAGTGCTATTATATAAAGCAATCCTGAAACCAATCTGGACTTATGGTATTCAGTTATGGGACACCGCATATCCCTCAAATAACGAAAAACTGCAGCGAATACAATCCAAGTGCCTGCGAATTATGGTAAACGCGCCTTGGTATATGAGGAACGTTAACATCAATCGAGATTTGTATGTACCCACAATTTATGAGGATAGTCCTGCAGAGCTACATTCAAAAATTACACAACCATCCAAATCTCCTTGCTAGACGTCCACTCTTATTGGTGACTTTCGCTAGGTATCATGGATTTCGTTCATTTGCAGCCTCTCTCGGCCTGTCAGGTCGACTTATAGACTGGATTAACCCATTTGTTGACCGTGGCCTTGATGGCTCCAGCGGGTAGCGGCAAAGCAGGCTCAGGGCCTATAAAATCAGCCGCAGAACCTTCTCTTGCTAATGCATCAGAGGTGTCATTGCCTACGATTTCCAATTTGCCAGGGACCATATCAGCGATAAACTATTTTGTCTTTCGACATAATTTAGCCTTGATTTGCAGAACTCCACAATCTTGAAAGTGGTGATGGGGTTTTCCAAGGCCAAGCCGAGACTTGGCTTTCAACATCTTGTCCACAATATAATCCATTGCCTTCTGTATTGCATACATCTCTGCCTCAAAGACAGATGCATATATACCAAGAACACTTGAGTTCCGTCAGTTTCCACGAGGACTTCAGAACCAGAACCTTCTTCAGTCCTGGAACCATGAGTGAAAATGCGGAAGCAAAGTCTACCGGGCTCAGCCTAAGGGTCTAACCAGGAGCTAGCGGCCGATAGATCTACTTTATACCGCTTTTCTAATATGATCGTAGACGGTCTGGAGTCCCAGGGCATAGATAGCGCTAAGAAGTTCACGCATGTGCCACTGCTATCCAGAGCTAAAATAGGGCCATACCAGTGTCCATTGTGAACCAACATACAGATGACTTTCGTGGCCTCTCCTCGGATGAAAACATCAAGTGAGGGAAGATTCATCATAGCATCAACAGCTGGGCCAGATGTGGCAGGGAAAGCCCCGGTACAACATAAAGCCACAGTGCGTTGTAACCTTGATAAGGTTCTCTTTACTTCAATCATAAGAGATGATTGGTCCTATCATACGAGTGTAGATCCATACAACCTTGCTAGGGGAAAGTCCCCACGTCTTTCCAAAAACACCCTTGCATTACCAAAAGGCAGACAATGCCTTACATGTTTTCTGCTGAAGGTGTGACTTCCAGTGAAGTTTGCTTTCCAGAATAACTCGCAGATATTTAACCCCTTTGATTAGCTGAATAGTGACTCCCTTGAGAGCAGGGAGAAATAGGTCCATTGGTCTTTCTCCTTCTGGTAAAGAGGACCAAACCAGTCTTAGGGGGATTAGCTAATAGGCCATTCGCGCTGCACTAGGTGTCAATCATATTCAGAGTTCTCTCCACCTTCGCGCAGACATTCATAAGGAAAGGGCCTATAACGAGACAAGCCGCATCATCCGCATATGCTTGCGCGTAGATTCCCGAGTTTTTCAACGTTACAAGCAGAGGATCAACAACCGTACACAATAGCAAAGGGACGTTAGACTACTCTAAGCGACCTTTCACGCATGTGCAATTCTCGAGACGTTTTAGACCTTTGAGCATGAAAGAAGTCATGCTGATACGTCTGAAACTCATTGGGTAAGTGTAGTCATTCCTTCCGATTTTCGGAATGAAAGCTACTCTAACAAGCCTCCAAGAGTATGGTATATAGGCCAAGGCGAGGCAGGCCGCGAAGATTTTTCTCAGGCCCGCCACCGTCAACTGTATACTTTCCTTAAGCATGATAGGGTATAAGCCATCCGGTCCGGGAGATTTTCTGTTGTCAAAAGATTCAAAAGCAAATCTTATGGCACCCGCACTCGCCACACATCTGGCAACCGATCAGTCATGCCGAGTAGGAGCAGTTACCCCAACCACATCCATCTCAAGGTATAGGTGTTGTGGTGTTATGAATACTTGATGTCCTGGAAAGTGGGACTGCAACAGTAAACTGAAGGTCCCACTTTTGCGCTCCGTAAAGGAGCCATTAAATGTTCTGAGCAACCCCAACCTTACGGTTTGGTCCTTCTTCAGGACTCTCACCAGCCTAGCTATGTTGCTCAGAGATTCCAGTCCGCCGCAGAATTCCATAAAAGAAGAACTTTTAGAGTCTCGAATTAGCTGAGCAGAACGGTAAAATAACCAGTCCTCTTCAAGATTTGTCTTGCAGGCCCGGATCAAAAGTATTTTAGTTTCGTGTCTCAACATCTGAAGGTCTCGGTTTCACCAAGGGACTGGGACACGATTAAGAGACGGTCGAGTGGGACAGGCTGTTTCAAAACTGGCAGTAAGAGCAGAGTTGAGGTGTTCAACCGCTATTTCAATTCCTCGCTTATTGGAAAGCTTAGGTGGCATCACAAAGCTGGTTTGTAAGACCAGACTGTCTTCCTAGGATTTCTGGTGGACAATGGTATTTCTACTTAATCGCCACACTGGAATTCGATATATCTGAACATGAGTTTTCATTAAGGACTCTCCATTTATTTATAGACCAACCAAGTCTGTTGTTAAACAAGGTAATGCCGATTACTTCCTGCCTGCGTGAGGTCACAAATGTTGGTTGTCGGCCGACATTATATATATTGAGGCAGGAGGAGGCTATATAATCGAAAAGACGAGTACCTCGCCCATTGCATTTGCTGCTGCCCCAGATTGTATTCTGAGCATTCGCATCACAACAGAGAATAAGGCCGAGATCGCGTTGCTAACAGAACACTACGAGCTTAGCTACCTTACCCGGAGGTGGTGGCTGAACTGAATCGTAGGGAAAGTAAGCAGTCGCGATAACGAACCTCCTCCACCCTCTTACACTACTGAAGCTCACCTCAGCAGCAACCAAATTTTGACAGAAAAAATGGTCAAGTTTAGTAGTGGAGTGGAGTAGTACTTGAATTACAGTCATATCATACAGTAATATAATATATTACCGTATATATAATATATATAATACATTAACATATCCAGGCCGCAATGCCGGCCCACAAAAACCCACTATTCTTGAATTGTTGTTATGTAGGGTAATGTGTGCAACTGGAAGAGCCGTCTACTTAGGAGGGCAGTAGCGGCTTTTGAATGTTGCAGGTTAATCTGAGTTACTGTTATGTGACAGTAACTATCAGAGTCGCTTGAGCAGCTCGGAAAAAACGTGGAAAATGACAGTCTCAAAGAAGAAACTCAAACGAATTCCATACCGAGAAGCCAGACAACCAACAGAAGCTTCGTTCAACCACCGAAGTGACTTCCCAACACAAGCCCTCTGGAACCAAAGAATCTGACGGTGAAAGAAAGGATAGAGATATGACTACTACCCTCTCTTCCAGGGTGCGCTGGTAGGGGCTGGAGATTTCAGTAGTGTTTGGGGCCTCCAGAATCTACGCCCCTGCCACCGATTTCCATTTCCATTTGAACCACTGCACTACTGCATATGGTTTTGATTCGGAAATCCTCCCTAGCCAGTTTGGTTTAAGGATGACACCCAAAGCTATTGTCATAATTGTGGTAGAAGTGTTACCACCGCTACTATAACCACGGTTGTAATAGAAGCGACCGCACAACAACCAGGGACCCCCCTATTCGCCACCTGGAGACGCGCTCGATGGGAAATAAGGCAACTCCTCACGTGATAAATTATATTACGGATTTCCAAAAAACTTTAGTGAGATGGTACTTCAGGTAATAATGATCTGAGAGGAATCTTACCAGTTGCCTAATATCCGCTTTGCTCATTTTGAGCAGTTCCCTATTATAGGTATATGGTCGTACAAGTCTTTTAGCTTGGCGCACTGTATGAAGCCACTGCCAATAAGAGATTTTGAGGTTATGTTCCCAATTATCATTTTTTGGATTTAGTATCGGCCTATTTATAACACACTATGGCTCAGGACCAATAAGTTTTGTTGCTGAGCCAATCCTAGCTAATTGGTCAGCAATTTCATTACCTTCAATTTCAGAGTGTCCTGGAATCCAACAGCACAACAGTACAGTACAACATTATTTGCTGTACCCAAGGTGTGAAGCATTCTTCTAATAGTTTTGACTCCAAAGAGTACGAAGCTGAATAGATTGATACGAGTATATGCGCGCATTTGATTCCTCTTTTCAGATTTACCATTGCACAGATTGATATTGCATTAATCTTAGCCTGAAAAATACTGGGCCCATAAATTCTGAAATCCTAGTATTATGTCCATAGACCCCTGCACTCCAGTGTGTGTGTGCTTTCGAACCATCAAAACTGTTATGGTTGATCCAATGTTCCTATCATTTCGGTCCGAAATTATGATTTTGATTTTACGATCGAAATCTCGTTTTCCGATCATAAGATCGCTCCTCGAGCAAATTAAGGCTCTGTCTGGAATATTTTCCGTAATAGACATATGACCAAGGTCATAAGGTTTTTGTTCAGACAAGATGTGCATCTTTAGTACACTTCTCGCTGCATATCTTCTAATGTGGATGTGCAAGGGAGATAATCCAATTATCGCTGCTGTAGCACCCGTTATTGGCATGCATGCTTGCATTTGGAAACTTGTAAGAAGCTTCTCGGCAGATTCGTGCGTGGTCTTCTTCACCAAATGAAGGATGCGTACGTAATGATAGGCCTGACTACATTGTATTCATTCAGTAGGTCATTTTGGAGTCTAAGCCCCAAGTTCTACCTAGGAAGCTACGACAGGCTCACATGGCTCTTGTAGCCCTGCCTGTCACTGACATTAGGTGAGATCTAATAATAGATCTTTGACTTCTTCAGAAAAATCTATATATACATAGACTCAATTTTAATCTGTTAGTGAAAGGGACAACAATGGTATTACTCGGATTTAAAGATAAACCTTCTGTTCGACACCAGTCTGACACAAAAGTTAGAGCCTGGTTTAAAAGATTGGAGACTGTTCTACCGAACTTGCCGGATATGATGATTGCAAGATCGTCAGCATATCCAATTACCTCAAAGCCTAATTCATGTAATTTGACTAAGAGGTCATCAATAACTAAAGACCATATGAGTGATGATAGAACACCATCCTATGGACAACCTTTCACAGCTTTGACTGAAAATTGTTCTTTTCCTAGAGAAAAGCTAATTAACCTACTACGTAAAATCGTTTTAAGCCATCCTATAGTCGGTTTGTCGATATTTTTAAGATGGAGAGCTTTTTTAATAGAATGATAACTCGTGTTATCAAAAGCACCTTCAATATCTAAGAATGCACATAAAGCGATTTCCCTGGACTTAAGAGCTTTTTCAACCTTAGTTGCAAGGTAGTAAGACACTCCTTCCGTAGATTTCCCTATATTGTAAGCAAATTAATAGTGATGTAAAGGTTCGTTATTATCTACCATTCCTCTAGTATGGAGATCAACTAATCTTTCCATAGCTTTTAGAAGGAATGAAGTGAGACTAATAGGTCTGTATAACTTAGGAAGTTCATCGGAGCTATTGCCCGTTTTTGGAATAAACACTACATTGACCTTGCGCCAAATAGATGGTATATATCTCTGCTATAGCTATACCTAAAAATAGCCACCAATGTACTGAGTAATATATCAAGCCCTCGTATCAGGAGTGCCGGAAATATGTTATCTGGACCTGGTGATTTAAATAGTTTAAATAACTCTATGGCCCATTTGATTTTGTTTGGTGTAAAAATTTCTGTTTACAGCGGCCCTTTGGTCGTATGCTGACTGATGCTCTGTCTTGGATATTTCTGTAGGAAGTGTACTTGAAGTAAGTATTCTAAAGTGTCACCACAATTTGTTGTATAACTTTTTGGTGTACGTCTGCAAGCTTGTCATTCCACCAGTGCACCTTAGGTACCAGTTTGTGGGTTTTGACCACGTTGCTTTCATAGTACTCGGAAAATACTGTTTCGTTGAGTTGATGTGTAGTCTCTTTAAGTTCCCCAAAATAATTTATCTTGGTATGCATAGCAACGAACCGTGCCGTGAGTTCTTCCCTATATAACCTCCAATCTGTCTTTTTTGGATCGAAGGTTTCACTTTGAATTTTTGATCTAACTGATAGTTCTAAAACTATGTGCATATGATCTGACAAAGAATGCTCATTAGATACATTCCAGTTTGTTATGAAATTGGCAATGTAGGAATTGGTTAGAGTTAGGTCTAAAACCTCTTCTCTGATAACAGTGGGTACGACCGCTGTTACTAATATTAATGTTTTTAATTAGAAGAAAATTTAAAGGAGACTCACCTCTTTGGTTAATATATGTGCTTCCTCCTTGATAACAGACTGCAGGATGTGAGTTTGGCAGTGCCCAATCAGCTCCTGCACCTCCTTGGGAGGTATGTCGTTGGAGTCGCCTGGAAAGTAGGCCGACGCACAAATAATTTCATGCATGCGTACATAGCCGTAACGGTAGGCAAAATAGCCTACCGTTACGGCTATTATTGTGTGTTAATTATTTGTTCGGTTGCAGAATTCTTCTACTTCCTTCCTCATAATAACATCACGCGTTATTTCAAGCATGTCTTTGTGGGATATGTTCCACATTTCGATTTCATCAATAAATTGGCAACCCAGTGTGGACATCCTCCTGCTTGTCAATGCAGGATACTGGCACACTATTTGCGCCGCTGTCTCTGCCTCTTCCATGTGTTGTGTACTATTTTTCCACAAGACTTACTAAGTACCTAGCTCACAAGATTAGCACCTAGACCTAAGCTTCTAAATATCCCTCGAGTCTAACACACTCCTTGACTGAAATAAAACAATTATATTTTATCAAGGATACTTGCGGTTTTTACTTTATTGTTGGTGTTTTATATTTTTCACTTTTACACTAATACTGGAGCGCCTCGTAAGGATCGCAGTATTTACATTTTTTCTTAATGATAACACTTCGGTATAAGACTCACAACTGAAAAAGCCACTGCCTTCAGTAAGCTGGCAGCTTATATCCACTAGCCACATATCAATCTACCCACATACCAACATATAACATACCATAATATATTCACACCACTTGTGTGTATGTATGTACTATATGTGTTTATGTACACGATCGATACACTCTCCATGTGTGTATATTCTACATGAGAAAGCAACTTTTTGATATTCTCACATATGAGTAGACCGTGTGATTTTAGTTGTCATGTATGCTTACACAGGTATGCTTACGTAAGTGCAGAACTACAAATTGTGTGGGAAAGTGCTTTGTCAGCATTTTCACACCCAGCTGCAACTCAGTTGGCGCAATGTTCTGACATTCCACAATTATAAGTAATATTAGTATGGATTGTGTATATCACAACTTCGAGCAATGTTGGTATGTGTATTGACAAATATGTAGTTCCCAATTTCGGGAAATAAGTCGCAAGGCAAAATATGCATATGTGAATATTTCATATTTTTGCTCGCAACATCCCTCCCTTCTCTCAGGAAGAAAAAATTATCTTACTTACTTACTTATGTGGATATAACAACCGAATATCGATTTAGGCCGAAAATAACATGCTTCGCCAGCCATCTCTGTTTTTTGCTAGCTGGCGTCAGGTTCTCCAGTACTTGGTCTTTCCACCGGACGTTAGGTCTTCCTCTTCTGCGTCGTCCTCCAGCGGGTTCCGAATATAACACCTGCTTAGCTGGAGCGTGTTCTTCCATTCGCTCGATATGACCTAGCCAGCGCAGCCGCTGGATTTTGATGCGCTTTACTATGTCAATATCGGCATACAGCTCGTACAGTTCATGGTTGTACCTTATTCGGTATTCGCCACCAACGCAAATAGGTCCAAAGATCTTGCGTAGGACTTTTCTCTCGAAAACTCCAAGCATTCGCTCATCCGAGGTGGAAATTGTCCAGGCTTCAGCGCCATATGTTAGGACAGGCATAATGAGAGACTTGTAGAGTGTAGTTTTCGTTCTTCGATAGAGGGCTCGACTTCTCAATTGCTTACTCAGCCCAAAGTAACACCTGTAGAGTTATCCTACGCATGATCTCCAAGCTGACGTCATTACTGCTGTTAATGCTGGTTCCAAGATAGACAAAGTACCTTACTACTTCAAAAGCGTAGTTTTCAACAGTGTCGTGCTGTCCAAGACGCCGGGACTCTTTGTTTGTTGACACTAGATACTTCGTCTTGCCCTCGTTCACCGTTAGACCCATCCGACGCGACTCTCTTTCCAACTCTGAGAATGCTGCACTGACTGATCGCGTGTTCATGCCGATTATGTCAATATCGTCGGCATACGCTAACAGCATGACACTTTTGTTGAAGATAGTGCCATTATGTCGTAGATCAGCAGCTCGTATTATTTTCTCCATAATAAGATTGAAGAAGTCGCACGATAACGAATCACCTTGTCTGAAACCCCGTTCGGTATTAAACGGTGCGGAGAGGTCCTTCCCAATTTTCACTGCACAACGGGAGTTATGCAGTGTCATTCTACAAAGTCGAATGAGCTTTGCAGGAATACCGATCTCAAACATTGTTGCATAGAGGTAATCCCTTACCGGACTGTCGAAAGCGGCTTTATAATCAACAAATAGGTGGTGTGTGTCGATCTGTTTTCCTTGGGTCTTCTCCAGGATTTGGCGCAGTGTGAAAATCTGGTCGATGGTGGATTTACCAGGTCTGAAGCCACACTGATACGGTCCAATCAGGTTGCTGAGCATAGGCTTCAACCTTTCACACAGTACGCTCGATAGAACCTTGTATGCGATGCTCAGGAGACTTATTCCACGGTAGTTGGCGCAAATTGTGGGGTCTCCTTTTTTATGTACAGGACAGAGAACACTGAGCCTCCAATCATCAGGCATGCTTTCATCCGACCATATTTTGCTTATGAGCTGGTGCATGCGGGTGAGCAGCTTATCGCCTCCGGTCTTAAACAACTCGGCAGGCAGGCCATCAGCACCTGCAGCTTTGTTGTTATTCAGCCTTAAAATGGCCGCTTCAACCTCGTCATTGTCGGGTGGTGGAATATCAACACCATCATCTGTAATTGGGGTTATTGGGCAATCTCCTCCACTGGCGGAATTGTTCGTAGCATCGCCATTCAGTAACGTGGAGAAGTGTTCCCTCCATAGGCTCAGTACACTCTGGACATCCGTAACCAGATTCCCATTTCCATCACGACAAGAAGAAGCTCCGGGATCTAAACCTCCACTCAGGCGCTTGATCTTTTCAAAGAATTTTCGAGTCTCATTCTTGTCGGTATACATATCTATCTCCTCACACTCGCGTCTTTCCAACTCCCTCTTCTTGCGCCTGAAAAGACGTCTCTTTGCACTCCTTTTCTCTCTGTACCGCTCCTTAACAGCTCGCGTTGCGCCTGCACGCAGGGTTTTTCTGTAGGCGGCGTCTTTCTCTGCGGTAGCGTCGCGACACTCCTGATCATACCACTCATTCCTCAGAGGCCGGTAGTAACCGATTACCTCCTCGGCAGCAGTAGTCATGGAGTGGGATATATGTGTCCACCGTGCTCATGTATCATCAAGTGGAGGAGTGTTCTGCGTAAGCAGATCCGATAGTCGAGTGGAAAATGCATCTGCTGTCTCTGGTGATCGCAGCGTGTGCGCACCTTAGCTGCAACAAGGTAGTGATCCGAGTCGATGTTGGCACCACGGATCGATTTCACGTCTATCACACTGGAAGCATGCCTTCCGTCAATCACCACATTATCAATTTGGTTTCTTGTACGTTGATCTGGAGACAGCCATGTTGGTACCACCAAGTCGAAGTCGATCAGCCTCATTCCGTTATCGGAGGTGTTCTGCCTTGATGCGGATTGTGCCCAGCCGTTCGTTCACAGGCGTGAACTGTGAGACAAGATGTCGTAGTCTCTTGCTGACCAAAAATCCAGATCCTAATTCGTCACTTTCAGCATGGCAACTGTAGTAGATGTCACAGGTCGCTCTTTTGGAGCAGCCCTGTCCTGTCCATCGCATTTCCTGGAGAGCGGTGATGTCAGCTCTGTATTTTTCGAGGACATCAGCTGGATAGAGGCACCCTCCCTATAAAGGGATTGGACATTCTAGGTGCATATCCGTAAATCGTTGTCCTTTTTTCGTTTGCGGGGGTCATCAACAAAAGCGGTAGTCCTTATCCGAGGCATATTTGTTTTTTTCATTGGGGGGGTTTTTTATGTGGCGGGTCCCAAACCCAACGCACAACCTCTAACCGAGGAGATTTTCGCCACTCACTTTAGCCGCCTCCCAGCGGGTGCCAGGAAGACGTTGCCCGGTGGTCTCCACATGGAGGGCCCCCATTAATAATAATGAAAGCGCCATCACATAGTAAGCAGAGCAAGCTATATGACTACTCCTCATTAACAAATAAAGGTATCATCACATAGCGCTCAGATCAAACTACATGACAGCCAGTGAGTTGACTTGCGATGAGTTCAACAAGGATTGCGCTAGCCCCACCCGGTTGAGGCAGTTAGACACGTTACCTTGCGAAAACACCACCAGACCAAATTATCATTATGAAATAATAATAATGTTTTCTTATAAGGAAAAAGTTAAGGTTATGCTTATTTTGTAAATTTAAGAACAATTCAAAACCTATGAAAGTTATATAGAATAAAATTCGACGTGTTATATACATATATAGTTACTGGTAATTCGATGATTATATTGCCCATCATGACGATGTTCTTCTTGCTGGTTGTTGTCTGCTGTACTTAGCTTATTTAATAGTATTGTTGCAGCTTTTGTTGTTGAATTCTAGTGATGAAAACAGTAACTTCCTCTTTTATCAAAGTTCGATTTTTGTTTCGGCAATTAGAGCGAGATTATTTACATTGGGTTGATCTTCTGGACGTTTTGTTATGGAATCGTTATCTGGATTATTATTGTGGAAAGTTGGTTTGGTGTGCTTGTGAGTTGATGCTGGTGACTAATGCGTCCAATGCTTTGATTCGACAGCATTTTTTTTGTATAGGAATGGTCTGAACCATAGCTTACAAAGTGGGTTTTATGTGTACCGCACTGCTAAACAATATGGTCGATGTGAAACTCTGTACTTCTGGTGTAAGTGTTCAATAATTGGAGCAATAATATATACAACCCTAAAGCTAAATTTCTCCGCTAGCAATCAACCTCTAAAACCAGTTGAGCAAACTCAGATAGCCAACTCAAGTAAGAGACAAAATATTGGTGCAACAAGAATCAAACCAATTCATACGCTAGCGTGTTAAAACAAAACCCACACCAACAAAGCAATGTAAATAATGAGCAGAAACACTCACTGCCCACCCAACAGCCAAGTACTCTTGAACATTTGCTTCAAACATTAATTCAGAATATGAACCAATTCATGAACTCAATCCAAACAATGATGCGAGAAATGATGAAAAATCAATCGATGTTACTCCAAACATTGCTATCCAGACCATGAGTTGTCTCAAGATATGCCACTGGAACGCCAACGGCTTAAGCCAGCACCGTTTGGAGCTAATTCAATTCCTTGAATCCAGCCAAATCGACATAATGATGATATCTGAGACCCATTTCACTGACAAAAATTGCTACCAAATACCATATTACAAACTGTACACCACAAATCATCCGTATGGTAAGGCACGCGGAGGAACTGCCATATTGATAAAAAGCAGAATAAAACATCATGTTCTCGAAGATTTCAGTAGCGTCTACTTGCAAGCAACATCTATATGTCTGGAAGAATACATCTCTAAGCTAGTAATATCTGCGATATACTGTCCCCCAAGATACAGTATTACCGAACAGCAATATAAAGAATTTTTCTCAACTCTTGGTAGCAAATTCTTGGTTGCTGGCGATTTCAACGCCAAACACACTCACTGGGGCTCCCGCTTGATAACTCCAAAAGGCAGAAGACTATGTTCAATCATCACTAACCACGGCTACGATGTTATTTCAAATGGTCAACCGACATATTGGCCGACGGACAAGAGGAAAATACCCGATCTCATAGACTTTGGAGTCGCCAAAGGTTTGCAGATGGAAAATATCTCCACAGAGTGTAATTATGATCTATCATCTGACCACTCACCCACGGTAATATCTATAAAATCACCAAGCCCCCAAAGCAATTGCGTTAGAAAGAAAATAGACTGGTTAAAATTCAAGAAATATATAAATTCCCATCTTCCTCTGAGTACTGTATTAAGAAATGGACACGATGTAGACTCAGCACTCGAAAAATTCAACCAGCTGCTCTCATGAGCTCTCAGCTCAGCCACCTGCACAAAGGTATGCAAGCAATCAAACTATAGCCCATAAACACCACCCGATATTGAATTGCTAGTAAGACAGAAAAGAAGACTCCGAAGACAATGGCAAGAATTCAGATCACCGAATCTGAAAACACAGCTACAGCACTGCACTCGAAAGTTAAAGCAAGCCTTAAAAAATAAAAACAACAAAGAGTTAGAAGAGCACATAGCGAAATTAACACCTGGTGAAGCGTCAGACTACTCTTTGTGGAAATCAGCAAAAAATTCAAATCGGCCAATTCTCACTGATTCCCCCATCCGTTTGAGTGACGGTAATTGGGCTAGAAGCAACTGTGAGAAGGGTTTGGCTTTTGCAAACCAACTAAAAAGTGTGTTTACACCCAATCCACCCTCTTCACAGTCCTCATTACCAATATTAACTTCTCAACCTTGTTCAATAACGCTCAAAATTAAAAAAAAGGACATATTCAAAGCAATTTATAAAGATTTAAACCCAAAAAAATCACCTGGTCCAGATAAAATTACCGGTAAAATGATAAAAGAGCTACCTCCGGCTTCAGTAATTCATCTGATGCACATTTTCAATGCTATCCTTCGTTTTAAACACTATCCCAAATGCTGGAAAACTTCAAAAATTATTATGATAGCAAAACCAGGAAAAGACCCTACAAAAGTTGCATCGTACAGACCTATCAGCCTCCTGCCTCTACTTTCTAAAGTATTCGAAAAGCTACTTGTCATGAATATAACTCCATTTATTAATCTCAACCAACTGATTCCACAACATCAGTTTGGATTTAGAAAACAGCACGGCACAATAGAACAAGTCCACCGCATTGTAACTCTGATAAGGAACACTTTTGAAGAAAAAAAGTATTGCTCAGCTGTCTTTCTTGATATCACTCAAGCTTTCGATAAAGTATGGCACGATGGCCTTATTTACAAACTCAAACTATTACTGCCTGCAAATGTCTCCTTATTGCTTAGTAGCTACCTCACGAAAAGACAATTTCTCGTACATCACAAGGACTACACAACAAATCCATTGGATATTCACGCTGGCGTTCCTCAGGGAAGCGTTTTGGGCCCCTTACTGTATCTCTTATACACTACAGATATGCCCAGCAATAACTATACATTTATATCGACCTTTGCAGATGATACGGCAATATTGTGCACTCGCTCTAACCCCATAGAAGCTACTAAACTCCTGCAGACTCATATCGATTCTCTCGAAATCTGGCTAGCAAAATGGCGTATAAAAGTCAATGAATCAAAGAGCGTACATGTAACCTTCACGCTAAGGCCAGATACATGTCCCCCACTTAAAATTAATGGCCAATCAGTTCCACAATGTTCCTCAACAAAGTACTTGGGTATTCACCTCGACAGAAGGCTGACCTGGAAAAATCACATAGAGGCAAAGAAAACTCAGATCAAGCTTAAAATGAATCAGTTATGGTGGCTGATACACAAAAGATCAAAGTTGAATCTCGAATACAAAGTGCTATTATATAAAGCAATCCTGAAGCCAAAAATTGCAGCGAATACAATCCAAGTGTCTGCGAATTATTGTAAACGCGCCTTGGTATATGAGGAACGTTAACATCCATCGAGATTTAAATGTACCCACAATTTCTGAGGAAGTTGCAATGTCTTGCAGAAGCTACATTCAAAAATTACACAGTCATCCGAATCCCCTTGCTAGGCAATTGTTGCTGAACACGGGGCATCGTCGATTAAAAAGAAAATATGCCGAAGAAAATAAAAAGAAAATATTCACGCACTGAATATGCTGTGAAATTGCTATACCTCGTGACTTAACAAATTGTGATGGAACGTTGGGAATATCACATAATTTTATTTAGTTTGTAAGATTTGATTACTTATTGTTAGTTTCTAAGTAATTTTAGAAAGATCCAATAAAAAGGCTTGTAAAAAAAAAAAAATAATAATAATAAATATGTATTTTGGTTTTATTGTTTATCATTTTCTTCTGATGTGGATCAAAATCCATTGTCACTGATAAATACGGTAGCTGAAATAGCTATTATTGTCACGCTGTCTAGGTACACCCAAGTTATTTTTTGTAAATTTTATTGTTTTGTAAGTTTTTTATCGGTACTCGCTGTACTGGGCCTGCTTTGTTTTCTGCTATGGGTTTATTTTTTGTTTACTGCCTCAAGGATAGTTTTGTGTCATCCTTCTCTTGGTTGTTACTGTTGTTAAAGCTGTTAATGTTGCTACGTTTGCATCTCTCGCAATTTCACAGTATGAGTTGATTTTGGATTCTCGTGGACATACTGCTGCTCTCTTGTGTTTGTAGGGGAATTACCAGATTATTTTTCAATAATAGATCACTATGCAAGGGACCACATTGCATTTTCTCTTCATAGTTGCAATGACCAACTTTTCATAATTGTAGCTGGTACGATTTTCAATATTATCCGTTGAAAACGGAACGTGTTTTGGTACATATATTTCATCTTACTTTTACGGATATATATATTTGTGTTTTTTTCGTGATATTTTTTTGTTTTTGTTTTGTTTTGTATTCAACATAGCTAACCTATTGCTTATTTATCATATTTCGTCAAATAAATCCTAACGTGTTCTTACTATACTGTATTTACTGTATATTTCTAACCCTCTAGTTGTCATTTTCTTAAAATATTGTACTATTTTTGGATGCATCCTCTATACTTAGCCTCGCCCAGTGCACATGAGTATCCACACACCGAAATACAATTCAATGCGATGAATTGCAACTGATGTCTTTATACTCATGAATACTGCGCCTACTTCTTTCTAATTTGCAAAATATTCTAAATTTTTACATTAATTCCATAACATCTTGTGTTTCATATCTAAATATTTTAGTTCTTCTTTTCTATGACCCTTATTGTCTCTTTCTATTTTGCCTTAATCCCTTCGAAAAATTGTATATATATATATATATATATATATATATATATATATATATATATATATATACATATATATATATATATATATATATATATACATATATATATATATATATATATATACATATATATATATATATATATATATATATATATATATATATACATATATATATATATATATATATATATATACATATATATATATATATACATATATATATATATATATATATATATATATATATATATATATATATTTTTTTTTTTTTTTGTGTTCCAGCGTTGATGCTGCACTTTATCCTCAGTTTAGTACTTTCCAAATTCGACTTCAGCCATCTCTTTAGTGTACCTATATTTTTTGAGGGACCCTGTATTCTTGTACGATAATAATGGTGGAGAGCAAATTGCTTGCTTCAAATCTTTAAAAGCTTTCTGACATTTTTCTGTCCACTCAAATTTCGCGTCTTTTCTGATTAGTTTGTTAATTGGCAGTGCCATACTAGCTATATTCTGAACAAGTTTTCGGTAATAATTTACTAAACCTAGAAATGCCTGACCATCTTTCTCATTTTTTGGCACAGGAATATTTTTAACACATTTCACCTTACCAGGGTCTGGTAACGCTCCTTCGTAGAAACTGGCACTTTTCTGTATTTAACTTCAAGTTATGTTTACCTAAAAATCCAAATACTCTTCGTAAACGCGATTCATGTTGTGCCAAGTTTCGACCATAGACGACGATGTCATCCAAGTAGACAAAACAATCTATACCTTGAAGTCCTGTTAGTACATGTTTCATTAGTCTTTGGAAGGTGGCAGGCGCTCCTGTTAAGCCGAAAGGCATTCTGTTAAATTCATAGTGCCCAACACCTGTACTAAAAGCTGTTTTTTCTTTGTCTTATTTTTTCAATAACACTTGATGATACCCACTGGCCAAATCAAATGTAGTGAAATATCTACAATGACCTAACTGGTCTAACATTTCATCAATGCGTGGAATGGGAAAAACTTGTTTAATAGTGGCGTCATTTAATTTCCTGAAATATACTACTAGCCTCCATTTTATTTTACCATCTTCTCCCGCTTTCTTTGGCACCAAAATTATGGGAGAATTCCAGGGCGATGAGCTGGGAATAACCATGTCGTTTTCCAACATTTTGTTTACTTGCTTATTGATTTCTTCCCTATGCGCTTCTGGTAGCCTGTACTGTCTTTGGTTGATTGGCGCCTGGTCTGCTTTCGTTGGTATAGTGTGTTTTATACCTGTGGAGTGAGACAGTTTGTCGCCTTCCAAGAAAAATAAATCGTGGAATGACTTAAGTATTCCATCTATGGAACTCTTTTCCTCAATGTTTAAGTTTTTGTGTAGTTTAATTTTTTCTAATATTTTGGTAACCCTTTTTTGGCTATTAGTTTCCTTGATGTTATTTATTTTATGAGCTATGTCGTATTCTTCGTGTTCTGAATGATTAAATTTAATTATATTAATTTTAAGCTTATTATTTACAATATATGAATCTATATTCGTATTGAGAATTGGGACATAAACTGTGTTGTCCGTCACACTGCCCAATGTCTCCCCTAAATATATTCCAGGAGATACTGCCTGTTTCTCTACTATAACTGTTTCAAAATTCTTATTTACTTTAATAGGGACTACCTTCATAGCTCTCCCAGGTACTACAACCTCACTGGTGTGTAGTATTCTATTACCCTCGTACAACGGTTTGAGAGGTAAAGTCATCAAATGCTGTTTTCGTTCACCGAAGAAAATCAGCTTCTTTTTCATAGTATTTATAACCGATCGGTTCCATAAATTGCCTCCACCTAAAATACCATCCGCAGGTATCCCTCTCTCTTCAGAGATTAAGTGTAGTTCTAAAACAAAATTTTTAGTCCTATCGTGTTGGACTGCTACTGACCCTAATGTGGTGACAAATCCTCCGAATGCACCACTAAGGTTTTTCCTTAAATGTAGCTTCTTGCTAACAGATTCGTCAAATACTGATGACTTTATTAAGCTGGTATCTGCCAAAGGGTCGACAAGTTTTTCATTTTTTGCTTCCTCACACGGAAACTCAATGAACACATCATCTACATCAGAGACTCCCAAACAGTAGCCATGTTTGTTATTACTGGATGGAAAATATGGTTCATCAATCCCCCTGGACGCTTGACTACCAACTTCCGCCATCTTGCTATCTAACTTGGAGGGTGTGTCAACAATCTCTAAGGACGCATAACTGACACCTTCCATTTCAACTGGCCTACTTTTAGCAAAATTTTGGGGTTCCCGGTTTATTAGCCGTACCTGGACCCCCCGTATTTTCCCTGGGTTTTTCCAATTCTTTGCGTTTATAACAGTCGGCGATCCTGTGTCCCGGCTTATATTTTTCACTTTTACACTAATACTGGAGCGCCTCGTAAGGATCGCAGTATTTACATTTTTTCTTAATGATAACACTTCGGTATAAGACTCACAACTGAAAAAGCCACTGCCTTCAGTAAGCTGGCAGCTTATATCCACTAGCCACATATCAATCTACCCACATACCAACATATAACATACCATAATATATTCACACCACTTGTGTGTATGTATGTACTATATGTGTTTATGTACACGATCGATACACTCTCCATGTGTGTATATTCTACATGAGAAAGCAACTTTTTGATATTCTCACATATGAGTAGACCGTGTGATTTTAGTTGTCATGTATGCTTACACAGGTATGCTTAAGTAAGTGCAGAACTACAAATTGTGTGGGAAAGTGCTTTGTCAGCATTTTCACACCCAGCTGCAACTCAGTTGGCGCAATGTTCTGACATTCCACAATTATAAGTAATATTAGTATGGATTGTGTATATCACAACTTCGAGCAATGTTGGTATGTGTATTGACAAATATGCAGTTCCCAATTTCGGGAAATAAGTCGGAAGGCAAAATATGCATATGTGAATATTTCATATTTTGGTTCGCAACACATGCATAATCTGCATATATCAGCATCCTCCCCATCAACAAGACCCATCTGCTGAGATGGTACCTGAAATTGCCATGCCCAGTTATTAATGCAGTTAACCAGCTTAGAGTCATTCGTCCTAGACTGAGAGCCCTTCCCGATTACTGCCCTTTGATAGCCTCAACGAAGCCTTTGCCTGTCTACAAGTAGATAAGTTCTCCCATCTCATGAGATGAAGTTTCTTTATCCACTCTTCGAACTTGCCTTCACCGTCCCTCTGCTGAGAGCAACTACTGGTTCCGGTCCATAAAATTCAGCTTCAGATCCTTGTCTAGCCAAGGCGTCTGCAGCTTCATTCTGTTCTATAACAATGAGTACCTTCACCCACATAAGAGTAATCGCATTACTACGAGCATATCCATTAAGTTTCTGAACACATTCGAGCGCCAACTTAGAAGATACCGTAGGTTGTTGCAGCCGCCTTACCACCGCCTGGTTATCGAGATTTTCTTACCTTGCACCTTTTCATCCAGTAGATGGTCTAGCGCATGTATTAGACCAAGCATTTCTGCTTGATAGACCGATACGTATCTTCCTTGATTCAGAGTTCATGCCAGTCCCAACTCTTTCGAGAAGATTCCAGCACCCACTCTGCCATCCATTAATCAACCATCTGTAAAAATACTGATGTCATTTTCCTCACATACATCATGTGTGAGGCCGTCTTCAATAAGTGTTCTGTGCGACTTTTCAGTCATCTTTAGCCTACCCATTCCCTCCATTAGCATTTGCGCCTCCTTTACACTGCTATATAGCAGTGACAGGATGCCTCTGGGCCCTATCTCCGTGCCGAATCCATACCAATTATTGGTTGTCTTCACACGTAATGCTGTTAATGCCGCTGACTTCATAATATGCAAGTCCAACTGCAGCAGCCCGAGAGAGACTTCCAATGCTTCTACTGGGTTCGTCCGGATAGCTCCGGTAATCCCAATACAAGCCATTCTTTGCACCCTATCTAACTTGCTTTTCTCGGTCTTTTGGGTGACCTTAGGCCACCAGACCACAGCCGAATACGTTATTAAGGGCCTGACCATCGTTGTGTAGATCCAGTGCGCTGCTCTGGGAGTAATTCCCCACATGAGACCGAACACTCTCTTACACTGATGCAATACCAGCTTGCCCTTCTGGATCTTGTTATCGACGTGACTATTCCAAGTCAGCTTGTTATCCAGGATGACACCTAGATACTTTACTTCCTTGGAGACGTTGATGTTCGATCCAAAAAGCCTAAGAGGGTCTATTGTTAGTCCAGTCCTCCTTTTAGTAAAGAGTACTGTTTCCGACTTACTAGCATTTACAGAGAGACCTTGTTCCGTGCACCATCCTTCAACCATTTTGAGTGCACCTCTCATGATATCATAAATAGTATCCAGGAACTTACCGCTCACCGTTACCGCTATGTCATCTGCATATCCGACGGTGTGTATGCCTTTTGAGTCCAGAAGCTGAAGTAGGGAATTCTCCGTAATGTTTCCAAGGATGGGCGATAATATTCCCCCCTGTGGACACCCTTTGACTACCCTACCTCTGAGTCTGTAACTCCCATTTTGAAAGTTTATTGCCCTTTTCCTCAGCATGCTGTCCACCCACCTTATAATGGTTGGGCTGACTTCACGAGTAGCAAGGGCTATCCTTAGCTTATTGAAACCAATCTTATCGAAGACACCTTCTATATCCATAAAAGTAGACATAGATATCCCTCCACAAGACAGTTCCCTCTTCGCTACGAGAACGAGTTCGTGCAGGGCCGTTTTAGTGGATTTGCCAGCTCTGTACGCGTGCTGACACCTGCTCAGTGGTTTTGTCAGAAGCGTTGTCCTTTCCATGTAGTCCGCCAGTACTCCTTCCATACATTTAAGCAGAAAGGAGGTCAAGCTAACCGGCCGGAAAGATTTAGCCTCTGAGTAGTCCCTTCTTCCCGGCTTTGGAAGAAAGACAACCTTAGTCTCTCTCCATTGAGTCGGGATATATCCTGTAGCCACGCAAGTAGTAAATATTCCCAGAAGCCTGTCTACCAGAGCTTCTGCACCCCTCTGAAGTAGGGCTGGAAATATCCCGTCTGTACCCGCTGTTTTGAATGGAGAGAAATGCTTAATGGCGTTTATCACTCCATCTCTGGTGACTATCCTTTCAGCTTCCAATCTTTCATTCCTGTTTGTTCCCTTGCGGGTGGCTTCCCAAGGATCTTCCGATCTAAAGCTTCCTGGAAAATGCACCTCCATCAGGTATTTCAGTGACTCTCCGATTGTCTCTGTAAAGGATCCATTCTTTTTGCGAATTAATCCCAACTTTAACACCGGGTCCTTTGATATGATCCTCTGTAATCTACATACATCGGTCATATCTTGCATATCTGAGCAGAATTCCCTCCACGTTTTCCTTTTACGGTTGCGTAGAGTCTTCTTCAGCTTCCTTTTCTTTGACTTGTAGTCATCCCATGCGTTGGGGTCTCCTCTAATGTGACGATTAAAAGCCTTCCTTGTCTCCTTTTTCATGGATTCCAGTTCCCCATTCCACCATGGAGTTGGATCTCCTTCGTCCACTACCATCAGAGGACATGAAGCTTCAAATGCTTTGATCATGGCTGAGCTGATAGTCCTCACCTGATACTCAACATCTGCGGTTGTTCTAGGTCTCTTAAACCTCCTTGACAATAATTCCTCAAGAACTTCGCAGTACCTTGTACAATCCGTTCGATTCGGTATCCTTACCATTCTACAGTCGTTCCTATGTCTTTTATCGGACGTAACCCTAAACTGAATGGCCCTGTGGTCCGACATGGTTAGTCTATCCACAATCCTCCAATCCAAAATCCTATCCAACATTTTGACATTCGTCAGAGTAACATCCATGACCTCGCAACGACGTGCGTCCACAGAGGTGGATAAAACAAAGTGGTCTTTTGTGCAGATAGGCCTTTGATCCTCCCATGAAGGATCCAGGGCTCCTGAACCAGTGCAATGTCAAGCTCATCCTCATCGAAGCTCCGCACCATCATTCCTGATGCTGCTTTGCTGTGGTGAATATTGAGTTGACACACATTTAGTGGTTCCTGGCGCGGGGCCACCTATCGCCCTAATGGCTTCTTCCTTGCAGAATCTGCCACTAGCCCCACGCCAGGAGCCACGTCGCACCCCTCATACTGCATCTTTCTGCAATTTAACGACGGTCTGTTCAAGACCGCAGTTGAGTCTCCCCCCTGTGATCCCGACGGCTGCCGCATCCTCCTTAGGACACAGCACGGTGAGTACGACACCTGCTCTTTCTGCCTCGCCAAACTCTTCTCTGCGGATAACACTCCATTTGGAAGTGTCCTTCACACAGGCGTTCTGGGGCTGCAGCCTTCTGAGGATGATGTCGCTGGCCACAGCTTTGCCATGAGCAACAATCACCATCTTCCTCTTTGTCGACAAGGCAGTTAGGCTGTCACATTTGAGTTTCGCACCCTCCCACAAACCGGTTAGGTGCTCCACTGTCTTGCACAGCCATTGCTTGGATAGCTGATTTTTGCACCTTAGTACAATCAATCCGCTCTCCACCCTTGCCCTGCCGACAAATCCAATGTCATTGACATCGTCTTCAAGGGAATCCATGGCATCCAACAAAGATACCTTGAAGGTACTCAGATGAGTATCCTCCAGACGCCCCTCTAGTGACAAGTCCATGACTCCGATAACGAGGTCAGCTTCCGCTACTTGAGCGTAAGTCTTCCTCTGCAAAGACCGCTCCGCCCAGGTGCCGCATGCGAGGACTGTGTGTTCGCTGGGTTAATAATCTTTCCAGATTGTCCACCCCGCTCATCACCCCCCTATGTCGGATTTCCCTGCCCCGTCGTTCCCAGAGCTACTCTATCCGTGTTAGGCTTGAGCCTCGAGCCCCTTTTGGAGCGAATGGCGGCCATTATAATTGGCCGTCCATCTCTCCGAGCACTTGCCCCTTTTGGTGTCTGCGTGGAAGAATTATCAACCTTTTCAAGGGACGGTTGTCCATCCTTCCCAGCATCCACCTCAATGGGCCCCTCCGTCGTTTTCGGATGAGGTTCCTCAGGCTTTGAACTTTTCAAAGTGGTTGCGGAGCTATCGCCCCTGAACCTCTTCCCCGAGTTCTCCACCTCCAAGGTCGACTCATCCTGCAGAAGTCCACTGAGTTGGCCCGAGAGCTGCTCAATGGTCTTCTCCGACGACTTCATGGCCTTTTTAAGTTGTCTCTTTCGCTTCTGCTTCTCCCGTTTCTTTAACAGGATTCGTGTGAGGCAGTGCTGTCCGCTATTGCAGGAATTTCGTTCTGAGTTCCAGAGGTGGGAACGAGTGGTGCAGCTAACAGCTCGGCCTCTGGTGAAGCCTTATGTCCGTCGTTCCACCCGTTAACACCCCTGGAACCCCCAGATTTTTGGATCGAGATCCTGTTTTTGGGTTTTTAGAATCAATCTTGTTCCCACGAGTTGCGAAGAAATAAATGTCCGCCTGCGCAGAGATTCGCAGTACGCAGGTAAGCCTACTTATTACGGAGGGCGCCAGGTATCCGTAAGCTCACGTTAGCGACTGGGCTATTTGAAAAAAGGGCCCCCAGCCAGGTTGATTTTCGGCATGGATCGCTTAACACCTTAATCCAGCCCCTCACCTCCGACCATGATAAGAGTACGTTGCCGAATGCTGTACTATTGAAGATTAACAAACACTCACCAACTTACCCTTATCTTAGCTAGATACCGCCTGACATCGTACAGGCTAAACTGTGGTGTCTATTTCCAGTCGGCACCCTCGAGGCGGGTTCAGTGGAGGATTTTGCCGACTCTAATTTCCTGTAACTTTTGAAGATTGATGTCTAGTTTGCCTATTTCTTCATTTGTCAAGAGATTACTATGCACTACTCCTAATCTAGCTGATGTTATGTTGTCTGGAATGTGCTCGACGTCGTCTTGTAGTATTTTTAATTTTAATGTGAAATGTCGTAAGGCTATTTAAGTTATATTGTTCTATAAGTTTCTTTAACTTAATCAATGTATTTTAAAGACTGTGTTTATTGAAATTTGCTTATTGAAATTGTTTTTTGCATTATGATTATTGGATCCAAATACTAACATATTGTAACGAGTATCGATAGTTGATTACTCATCACTATTGTGACTGACACTATTGGCAGCATCGAAACGAATGTCAACAAAAAGAAATGAGCGATAACCAGAACAAGCCAACGAGAAAGGAAGAGAAGAATCTCGATAAAGGAAGATTCTGGGGTGTTGCCAACAGAGTATAAATAGAGCCAGTGTTGAGGAGGAAAATCAATCTAATTCCGAACGTGATTGCGAAAACATTGATACAGAGGCAAAAGTTGCAAGTACATTTAAGTGTTATAGTAAATAGTTGATTGTAAACAGTGTTGATTGTAAATAGAGATTATTAAATAAATTGTTGCTGTATATAGTTGTATAAAATAAGTGTTGCAGTTATCATTAACAGAATCCAGTGATCGAACAAGGTAATTCAAATAGAATTAAACGTTCACAGAATAAAAACGTAACAATTGGTGTCAGAAGTGGGATTCTGTAAAGATGGTGAAAATTGACCAACTAAAAGTGGACCAGCTTAAAAAGCTGTTGGTAGAGATGAATCTATCGTCATCAGGTGCAAAGGCGGAACTGCTAGTGAGGCTGAGGCAAGCTATGAAGGCTAAGGGAATTAATGTAGAAGAACATGAGTTCTTTGAGGAAGCCGATATACAAGCAGTTGTGCACGCTGAGGAAGAGAGCAAAATAGATTCGAGTGGTCAACTAATGGAACTCATGAAATCCATGATGCAACAACAGCAGCAGCAACTGCAAGGAATTAATACGAAGCTACAAGAAAATGCGTCTCGCCAAGAAAACGCTATGGGAGAATTTCAGAAAACAATTGACTACAAGCTTCAAGAACATTCGGCTGAATTGCGTATGGAAATTCAAGAAGGTTCGGCTCGACAAGAACACGTCATCGAAAATCTACAAAAAGGAATTGAGATTAGATTTCAGGAAATTTCCGGAACCATTAATGAAAAAGTCATGGATCTGAAGGAACATGTAGATGACTTGGAAGATAAGTTCGAGAAATTACAGCACGATCTCAACCAACTAAAAATAAATGGGCCAGCCACATCAGTGATTAGAGATTCAAGTACAATCAAACTAAAGCCACCAACATTTGACGGAAGCACGCCATTCAATATCTTTAAGCTTCAATTCGAGACAACAGCTTCGAAGAATCAATGGGATGATAGCGACAAGACTGCTGCTTTAATAGTCGCATTAAAAGGTAATGCTTCCGAAGTGTTACAGATGATTCCAGAGAAAGATCGTGGTAGCTACCAATCCCTGATGGACACACTCCAGCGAAAATATAGAAATGAATACAAGAGTCAGTTACATCGAGTGGAATTGACATCGTGAGTGCAACGGAATAATGAGAGCCTGCAGGAATTCGCTTCTGACATTGAGCGCTTATGTCATCTTGCGTTCTCTGGTAATTCGGAAGAGTTCGTCGAAAAAATAAAAATAGAGGCATTCATAGATGGCATACGTGATGGAGAGACAAAGCGTGCCCTAGTCATGTCACCCAGGAAAACATATGCCGAAACAGTCAGTAGCGCTTTGACATATGAAGCCGCCAGCTTAATGTGTCGACCAGTGCCCGGAGTACGCAAACTAGAGGGGAAAACATCACATCTGGTTGAAGCAGTGCGTCAGGCAGTAAAATCAGTAGTTCAGCCTGAAGTAAGAGCAGGTCGACGCGAAACCAAATTTAATGGTAAGTGCTTCATTTGCGACAAACGAGGGCATATGGCTCGTGATTGCAATCAATCGAGTATGAAGCCTAAAGGAAGAACAAGGAATCAACACAAAAATAAATTTACCGGTAAGTGCTTCATATGCCATCGAAGAGGACACATGGCGCGTAATTGTCGGCTACGACGCAAGCAACAAAGATCGAATTCACCAGGACGACGAAAGGAAGATCGTGATGTCATTCATCGTGGTAAAGCTGTTACTCCATATCATCGTACTTGCACCGTAGATAGTAAACATTGCTCTCGGGTAGGAAGCCAGAATCACATTGTTAACCTACGACTTACGAATGTATTATCGGAAGAGTCATGGACAACCGAACGAGTTCAAGAAGATCAACGGAACGACCCAGATCTCGCAAAGATTATGGAATACAAGGAGCAGGGCATACGTCCAGATTGGCAAGAAATGGCTAATGAGAGTCCAATAGCAAAGGCATACTGGGCGCAGTGGCAAAGCCTGCACTTACGAGACGGATGTTTATTCCGAACATGGGAAAGTGAAAATGGAAAAACCATTACTGATCTTCTAGTGGTACCCAAGGCGAGAATAAATGAAGTGATAGCTGAGTATCACAATGCCTCCAGTGGAGGGCATTTGGGAATCACCAAAACCGTCGAGAAAATAAAGAAACGATTTTATTGGGTTGGATGTCATGACCATGTCGCTGATTGGATTTGGAAGTGTAAGCAATGTGCAATGGCCAAAGGTCCCACTAAAAAAAGTCGAGGTAAGATGCACCAATACACCGTGGGTGCTCCATTCGAGCGAATTGCTATGGACATAGCTGGACCATTTCCAATAAGCAACGCAGGAAATAAGTATGTTCTGGTGGTTATAGATTACTTCAGTAAATGGCCTGAAGTATACCCCATTCCAAATCAGGAAGCTGATACAGTTGAGGATGTATTCGTCAACCAATGGGTTACTCGTTTTGGTGTACCGATGGAGTTACACTCAGACCAAGGTCGAAATTTCGAATCAGTTGTATTCCAAGAGATATGCCGTATGCTGGGTATATACAAAACTCGTACAACACCTTTGCATCCACAATCTGATGGCATGGTAGAACGATTTAACCGTACCTTGGAGGAATATTTGAGAAAAGTCGTAGATAAATTCCTCATGGCATATCGATGCGCACAACATGATACGACGGCTACTACACCGGCAATGGCAATTTTTGGAAACGAGTCAAGACTGCCAGCTGATTTAAAATTTGGAGTTGTAACACCAACGAGATCAACCGAAGGAAATTATACTAGCGAAAAGCGGGAACAGTTGGATGAAGTACATCAGTTCATCAGAGAGCGGTCGCAGATGATAAGCGATAAGATGAAGGCCAGGTATGACTTGAAAGCAAATTCAAAAGGGTTCTATGAAGGAGAGCTTGTAATGCTTCATAATCCACAACGAAAGAAAGGCCTGTCCCCTAAACTACAGACTCATTGGGAAGGACCATATGAGATTATAGAAAAGATAAATGACGTAGTGTATCGTATTCAACGTGCCTGGAATAAAAGAGCAAAGTTTAAAGTAGTGCACTTGGAGCGACTTGCGCCATATCGAGGGGAAGTATAAAAACTTGTTCGGGACGAACAAGGTTAAGAGGAGGGCAGTGTAACGAGTATCGATAGTTGATTACTCATCACTATTGTGACTGACACTATTGGCAGCATCGAAACGAATGTCAACAAAAAGAAATGAGCGATAACCAGAACAAGCCAACGAGAAAGGAAGAGAAGAATCTCGATAAAGTAAGATTCTGGGGTGTTGCCAACAGAGTATAAATAGAGCCAGTGTTGAGGAGGAAAATCAATCTAATTCCGAACGTGATTGCGAAAACATTGATACAGAGGCAAAAGTTGCAAGTACATTTAAGTGTTATAGTAAATAGTTGATTGTAAACAGTGTTGATTGTAAATAGAGATTATTAAATAAATTGTTGCTGTATATAGTTGTATAAAATAAGTGTTGCAGTTATTATTAACAGAATCCAGTGATCGAACAAGGTAATTCAAATAGAATTAAACGTTCACAGAATAAAAACGTAACAATATGATTTTGTATTTCGTGCTGGTCGCCGTCGTCCATCTCGACATGTCAAAATCCCGATAACTTGAAATACCGACAGATACAATCCAGACAAAAAAATCGTTCTTAGCCTTTTTTTCTTCAATGTACTGAAAACAATGGCAGAAGATTGCTATAATTAGGAGAATTTATTAATCCATACTTAATTCATACAGATACATTACATTCTGATGCAGAATGGAACAAAGTTGAAATAGGTGGGAAGTCTTATAGTAGAGGTTGTACGTCTGATCTAGAAACACAAAACTGCATATTTGGAATTTGCGGGACACTCCTAACACATTGAATTACTTTTAATTGCTTTTCACCTGCGTTTATTTTTAAAAGTTTTGCTTCTACTGACTTTTGTTCCTTAATTCCATTGTGAATTATAAATAGTGTGAAAACATTCCAAGGTGGTCTATTAGACAACCTTTTTAAGTACTATTTTTCAGTGGAAATAGAAGGCATTCCCGGCTGAACCCCGACAAAATAAAAAAAAAAATTTTAAATCACGTGTCGGGATTTGGCATATCTGGATTATGTCTGACCGAGATTTGGTTGTGTCTGGAGTGGATGTTTCGAGATTCTGCGTTTTGGGATTTTGTACTTCTTGTTGTACTTCGTTTTACACTAGGATATTTTGAGTTATTATATTTTGCACTTCGCTGTTTGATATCTCTTTTCGAAAGTCACTAGCCAAATTTGAATTTTGAGTTTCTACTTATGTTGATATTTTGTTGTTTACAATTTTTGGCATTTGAAAAAAATTTACCGGCGTTTTTACAAATTCTTTGGAATTTATAACGTTTGCACTTCGCGATGATTTTTCAGAGATTCTTTGGAAAATGTACCGTTAGACTGCGCGTTTCCTTAAAAAAAAACGAGCATACTTTTCACGTGATCTACAGAAAACAACTCTATACATTTAAACACGAAGCTAGATTTTTAACCATTATTAAGCTGTTGAATCTTAAGACTAACTAGTTCTATGCATAACAACATGTATTTATTACTTTCGAATTGCTAACTAGGGCATAGTTAGCAATTCTAAAGTAATCCCTGAGCTCTGATCGCTTGATATTTTAAGTAGTACTCCGAAACGAGAAACATATTATTTTAGGGGGAAAAATGGGTATCAATTAGTACCTGAAGAGTTTCCATACTTGACGTAGTCCAATAATCATCCCCCTTCATAATGAAGTTGGGTGTAATTGGATTCGTTGAGAGAATATTTCGTAGGCGACTTGCTTCTGAAATTTCCTTTATGTTACTGCAAAAGTCATTCCATGATGATTTGTTTGCTTTCCTTATCGCCTTTTTAAACACTTGTAGGCTCTCCTTATGGTGGTCTGGTGATGTTTTCACAAGGTAATGTGTCTAACTGCCTCAACCGGGTGGGGCTAGCGCAATCCTTGTTGAACTCATCGCAAGTCAACTCACTGGCTGTCATGTAGTTTGATCTGAGCGCTATGTGATGATACCTTTATTTGTTAATGAGGGGCAGTCATGTAGCTTGCTCCGCTTACTATGTGATGGCGCTTTCATTATTATTAATGGGGGCCCTCCATGTGGCGACCACCGGGAAACGTCTTCCTGGCACCCGCGGGGAGGCGGCTGAAGTGAGTAGCGAAAACCTCCTCGATTAGAGGTTGTGCGTTGGGTTTGGGACCCGCCACTTAAAAAATCTTGCTCAGTGTATGATATAAAAATGCATCGGAAACGGACTACCCCCTTTGTTGATGACCCCCGCAAACGAAAAAAGGACAACGATTTACGGATATACACCTGGAATGTCCGGTCCCTTTATAGGGAGGGTGCCTCTATCCAGCTGGTTGATGTCCTCGAAAAATACAGAGCTGACATCACCGCTCTCCAGGAAATGCGATGGACGGGACAGGGCTGCTCCAAAAGAGCGTCCGGTGACATCTACTACAGTTGCCATGCTGAAAGGCACGAATTAGGATCTGGATTTTTGGTCAGCAAGAGACTACGACATCTTGTCTCACAGTTCACGCCTGTGAACGAACGGCTGGCCACAATCCGCATCAAGGCAAAATTTTTCAACATCAGCCTTTTATGTGCCCACGCTCCGACGGATGATAAGGACAATGTGACCAAGGAGAGCTTCTTTCAGCGCCTCGAGGAAGCTTATGACCGCTGCCCCCGCCACGATATCAAAATCGTGCTTGGCGACTTTAATGCCAGGGTGGGCAAGGAAGGTAACTTTGGTCCAACTGTCGGAAAATTCAGCCTCCACCGGAACACCTCCGATAACGGAATGAGGCTGATCGACTTCGACGCAGAACGAAACATGGTAATTGGTGGTACCAGAATCCAGCATCTCGATATCCACAAAGCGACATGGCTGTCTCCAGATCAAAGAACAATAAACCAAATTGATCATGTGGTGATTGACGGAAGGCATGCTTCCAGTGTGATGGACATGAAATCGATCCGTAGTGCCAACATCGACTCGGATCACTACCTTGTTGCAGCTAAGGTGCGCATACGCTTATGTGTCGCAAATAACAAGAGAAGTCCCACACAGAGAAAGCTCGACGTCAGTAAACTGCGATCACCAGAGACAGCAGATGCATTTTCCACTCGACTATCGGATCTGTTTATGCAGTACACTCCCCCACTTGATGATACATGCGCATGGTGGACACATATATCCCACTCCATGACTACTGTTGCCGAGGAGGTAATCGGGTATTACCGGCCTTTGAGGAATAAGTGGTATGATCAGGAGTGTCGCGACGCTACCGCAGAGAAAGACGCCGCCTACAGAAGAACCCTGCGTGCAGGTGCAATGCGAGCTGTTAAGCAGCGGTACAGAGAGAAAAGGAGTGAAGAGAGACGTCTTTTAAGGCGCAAGAAGAGGGAGTTGGAAAGACGCGAGTGTGAGGAGATAGAAATGTGTACCGACAAGAATGAGACTCGAAAATTCTTCGAAAAGATCAAGCGCCTGAGTGGCGGTTTAAATCCCGGAGCCTCTTCTTGTCGTGATGGAAATGGGAATCTGGTTACAGATGTCCAGAGTGTACTGAGCCTATGGAGGGAACACTTCTCCACGTTACTGAATGGCGATGCTACGAACTATTCCGCCAGTGGAGGAGATTGCCCGATAACCCCAATAACAGATGATTGTTGATGTTCCACCACCCGACTATGACGAGATTGAAACGGCCATTTTAAGGCTGAAGAACAACAAAGCTGCAGGTGCAGATGGCCTTCCTGCCGAGTTGTTTAGGACCGGAGGCGATGAGCTGCTCACCTGCATGCACCAGCTCATAAGCAGAATATGGTCGGATGAAAGCATGCCTGATGATTGTAGGCTCAGTGTTCTCTGTCCTGTACATAAAAAAGGAGACCCCACAATTTGCGCCAACTACCGTGGAATAAGTCTCCTGAGTATCGCATACAAGGTCCTATCGAGCGTATTGTGTGAAAGGTTGAATCCTATGCTCAGCAACCTGATTGGACCTTATCAGTGTGGCTTCAGACCTGGTAAATCTACCATCGATCAAATTTTCACACTGCGCCAAATCCTGGAGAAGACCCAAGAAAAACAGATCGACAAACACCACCTATTTGTTAATTATAAAGCCGCTTTCGACAGTCCGGTAAGGGATTACCTCTATGCAAATATGTCTCGGTATTCGGTATTCCTGCAAAGACGAAGTATCTAGTGTCAACAAACAAAGAGTCCCGGCGTCTTGGACAGCACGTCACTGTTGACAACTACGCTTTTGAAGTAGTAAGGGACTTTGTCTATCTTGGAACCAGCATTAACAGCAGTAATGACGTCAGCCTGGAGATATTGCGAAGGATCACTCTTGCAAACAGGTGCTACTTTGGGCTAAGTAAGCAATTGAGAAGTCGAGCTCTCTCTCGAAGAACGAAAACTACATTCTACAAGTCTCTCATCATGCCTGTCCTAACATATGGCGCTGAAGCCTGGACAATTTCCACCTCGGATGAGCGAATGCTTAGGGTTTTCGAGAGAAAAGTCCTGCGTAAGATCTTTGGACCAATTTGCGTTGGTGGCGAGTACCGAATAAGGTACAACCATGAGCTGTACGGGCTATATGCCGATATTGACATAGTAAAGCGCATCAAAATCCAGCGGCTGCGCTGGCTAGGTCATGTGGAGCGAATGGAAGAACACGCTCCAGCTAAGAAGGTGTTATATTCGTAGCCCGGTGGAGGACGACGCAGAAGAGGAAGACCTCACCTCCGGTGGAAAGACCAAGTACTGGAGAACCTGACGGCGCTTGGAATTTCTAACTGGTACCAGCTAGCGAAGAACAGAGATTTCTGGCGAAGCATATTATATTCGGCCTAAATCGATATTCGGTTGTTATGGCCACATAAGTAAGTAAGTAAAGCTCTCCTTATAGGGTTGCCATTGATTAGTGATTTTCGCTCGGTTGAATGGCTGTCGACACTCCTTCCTTAAAGTGATGATCTCTACCCACCACCACGGAGGTCTCTTCTTTTTTGGAGTCGTTCTAATTCGACAGGACGCTACAATAGCTTTCCTGCAAGCTTCTGTAATTTGTTTAACAGCGGCCTCAAGCTGCTCCTCATTTGCAGGCTTGAGGCCATCATGTGAGTGAGGAATTTATTTAGGGTAGCCCTATACTTATCCCAATTTGTGCGTTTCCTTTTTAAAAATGGTATCTGCTTTTGTGGCCTTATATCAACGTGGAAGCTAATATATCGATGATCCGAGAAAGAGTATTCTTTGTCAACCCTCCATTTCTTAACTAGACAGTCTGAAGAGTCGTTTGTAAGGGTAATATCTAAAACCTTCTCCCTGTTGCAGGAAATGAAGGTCGGTAATGATGTTCGCAAGAGTCAAGTCAGAACAAATCATATATTAAAAAAGTGACTCACCTCAATCGTTGTTGTCTAAGCAGTCCCAGATATAATGGTGTGCGTTGGCATCGGCTCCCATCACCAGATTCGCCTCGCGTTTCTCCGCCTCCCGAGATGCCTTCGGTTTTATAGGGTTAGGTGGGGGCTCAGTATGATAGTGAGCCATGTACGCAGACATTACCAATATATATGGGATTGATGATCTATTGCAATAATCACAGTATCCTTGTCGCTGTCTTCACTAAAATACATGATCGAGGCTTACCTGCCTTTGGATTGTTCGCCAGGATATCCCTGTATATCCTTAGGAGACTCATCCCCACCAGACGCCATTGCCTAAATAGCAGCGTTCCATCTTCATGGTTCCTATCAATGACGGCAAGGATAAGGTGATCCTTTACCACGTCGCTAAAGGAACGCGCTTGGGTGTTAAATGTGACCGAAGCCTAAGTTTTTGCCGTTTTTGGCGTGGACAGCTGCTCTTCTTGCGAACGCTGCCGTTTGGTCCCAAGTCCAGAAGAATGAACATTTTCGCGTTCAGCGATAATGCCTTTTGCAAACTCCAGAGATTCTTTTTCTCGCACTGAAAGTTCTGTTGCAGGGACGTCACCGAGCTTTTCAATAATTCTAAATGCGGCTCTTTTTTTCGATATGTCCACAGGGACTCCACGAAGGAGTCGCGATTTTGGGACAAGTCCCTGTTGTGTCCAATTTGGACGTGGGCCTGCCCTCCAGAGGAGGCCTTTTGGGGTTTTCGGAATTGTCCGAGGCAATTTTTAATTTATTTTCCATTTTCATATAGACCTGACGTATCATGCATCGCGGTCTAATCATTTAGGAGGGACTTGGAGGTCGTCCAAAGCATACCCCTATACTCCAGAAATCCGGAAAGTCCACAGTTACTCCCTGAGGCGGAAAGGTATCAGAGAGGCTCCGTTAAAATACATCCAGTATAGCCCCCGTCTGCAAACTATCCAGTGGGCACGGAAACGCATAACACCCTGGATTGGGAAAGACGCTAGCCTCTATCTGAAAGCAGTCTTGGTCAGATAGAGGCTAGCGCCGTATATAAGGCTACGGCTGTATTGCGCATATTCTAACCCCGCAAAGAAAAATGCAGGTCTGCAAATACGCAGACGCGCGAATATGCCCCACCCCAAGCACACTCGCACATGCCCGCACACCTGCACACTTGCTTGACCTCTATATAAATAAATATATATATATATATATATATATATATATATATATATATATATATATATATATATATATATATATATATATATATATATATATATATATATATATATACAACTTGAAGCTGCTGTTCAACAAATTACAGAAGCTTGCAGGAAAGCTATAGTAGCGTCCTGTCCAATTAGAAGGATTCCAAATAGTGGCAACTCTATAAGGAGAGCTTACGAGTGTTTAAAAAGGCGATAAGGAAAGCATATCATGGAATGACTTTTGCAGAAACATAGAGCCGCCTACGGAAGATTCTCACAACGAATCTAGTTACACCCAGCTTCATTATGAAGGGTGATGGTGATTAGACTACTTCAAGTATGGAAACTCTTCGGGTACTAATTGATGCCCATTTTCCAGGCTGTTTGGAGGACAGCCTTGGCCGAACTCCCAATGTTAATCCAAGTAGAATTACCTACGACGTCTCGCACAAAATAATCAATAAAACAAAGATTAATTGGGCGATAAATAATTTTCAATCATTCAAGTCAGCAGGACCTGATGAGTGTGCGGATCTTCTAACACCTTGGTTTGAGGTAATCTTTCTGCTTGCCTAAGTCTATGTTATGTCCCCAAGACCTGGCTAAAAGTAAAGGTGTTGTTTATCCCTAAAGGCGGAAAAACGTCCCACTCAAAGCCAAGTGATTTCAGACATATAAGTCTATCATCCTACTTATTGAAAACCCTTGAAAGATTACTTGATGTGCACTTAAGTGGCTCTATAGATGCTAAAAATATCTCTTCATTGCAACATGCATATAACAAAGGCAAGTCCGTTGATACAGCCCTTCACTTACTTGTGCAGAAGATCGAAACATCTATGCACTGCAAAGAATATAGCCTAATCACCTTTCTAGATATTGAGGGGGCCTTCAATAACATAGCCTCAGAAGCAGTTGAAAACTCTCTTGTTATGCTTAAAGTGGCTGAACTTATTAGATTCATTAGTCTGTTGCTAAAGCAAAGAATGATAAACTCAAAATTGGGTACCGCATGTATTAGTAGATTTGCGATTAAGGGCATCCCTCATGGGGGTGTGTTGTCGCCTCTTTTGTTGAACTTAACCATCAATGAAGTTCTCATATCATTACCGGCCACGGGCTGCAAAGCGGTGGCTTATGCAGATGACATGGCACTCGTGGCATCGGGAAAATATTTAAATACACTCACCGAGGTGATGAACCATGCCTTATCAATCCTGTCCAAATGCGATTCAAACTCTGGTCTGTCCATCAACCCTGCTAAAACTGAGCTAGTCCTCTTGACTAGAAATTATAAAATACCTATTTTTACCTTAGCTATAATTGGGAGAACTTATCTAAAGCTAACTGAACAGGCGAAGTACATGGGTACAAATTTAGATAGAGTTCATAAATCAACAGCAGCACTCTATTCCTGTAAGAAGGCCATAAATAAAAGATGGGGGGATGAGTCCTACAATAGTATCATGGCTATACTCTGCGATCGTCAGATAAATTCTTTTTTACGGAGTGATAGTCTGGTGGGAATCCTTAAATAACAGTACACAGACGGTTAATAGGCAAGGTTCAAAGGACGTCTGCAGTGTTGACAACAGGTGTTTTAAGAACCACCCCGTCAAAAGCACTCTACTCGCTATTGCATCTACTCCGCGTAGATTTATTTGGCAAGCAGAGCGCTTATAACAGCAATTAGGCTAAATATACATAGCTTCACGCTGGGCTCAACCAGGGTACGGGCATTCAAGGATAGTGGGGAGTGCACTACAATTCCGAATGCCATCGGCTATACCTTTCCCATACCATGCTTTGACAATAGATTCTCAACCTATATGCCCTCAAGGGAAGAATGGAATAGGGGTATTGTCAACGAAACTGGAGTTCAATTGTACACAGGTGGCTCCAAATTGGAAGGAAGGGTAGGAGGTGGCGTCTTTCTGATTCCTTATGCGTTAAGCTTAAGTTCCGCTTACCCAACTTGAGCAGTGTTTTTCAAGCTGAGATTATGGCTATAAAGGAGGCGGCAATGTGGCTTCGCTGTAATACGATATCTTTCAAAGATGTTTATATCTACACCGACAGTCAATCCGCCATTAAATCCCTCGCAGGAACGTTCGCTAAATCGGCACATGCACTTAAATGTCGCTCAGCCCTTAACGAACTAGGGGAGAACTACAATGAACACATTGTATGGGTGCCGGAGCATTGGTATATTCCAGGGAACTGTGAGGCAGATGAATTATCGAGATAGGGCACTAGGTTGCCAGAGATCTATCCATCTCATTAAGCAGGAATTCCGCTTGCAACTTGAAGCTTCTTGTCACACAACATTACCTCACCATAGCCAACAGAAGACGGCGGGATGAGAGTTCTTGTGTTACTACTAGGAAAGTCTGGCCAACTCTTGACAATAGAAGAACTCGTTCACTTGTTCGTTGTCAATGAGTAGGAAAACTATTAGTAATGTAGTTGCCATACTCACGGGCCACTGGCTTGTGGGTAGGCATGCTGCAAGGCTTGGTTTACTGGCCAACGATTTTTGTCGCAGCGACATCATTCTGAGGAGGCTGCAGCCGCAAAACAGCTGTGTAAAGGACACTTCTAAATGGAGTGTTATTCGCACAGAGAAGTTTGGCGAGGCAGATAAAGCAGGTGTTGTATTCACCGTCCTGTGCCCCGAAGAGGATGCGGAGGCCATCAAGATTGCAGGGGGGAGACTCAACTGCCAGCTCGAATTGTCCGTTGACAAATTCCAGAAGGATGCAGTATGAGGGGTGTGACGCAACTTCTGGTGTTGGGCTAATACAAATTCCGCAAGAAGGAAGCCATTAGGGCGAGAGGTGGTCCCGCGCCAGGAACCACTAAATGTGTGTCAACTCAATATTCCCTACTGTAAAGCGGCATCAACAACGATGATGCGGACCTTCGATGATGATGAGCTTGATATTGCACTGGTGCAAGAACCCTGGATCCTTCGTGGAAGGATCAAAGGTCTATCTGCACAAAATATCACCTTATTCCATCCACAAGGAGGCGAGAGGTTAAGGACTTATATTGTAATTAGGCAGGGGTTACGTGCGATGCCAATGACAAACTTGTGCTCACCGGATCTTACATTAGTGAGAATAGGTGACGGTTCGGTTATGATCGCATCAGCATATCTTCCACACGATTCTCTGGAGGGACCACCTTCAAGAGAGGTGGATGCTCTAGTTAGATTTTGTCTTATCTGATCTTAGGCTGAGATGCCAATGCGCACAGATCTGTGCTGGGCAGAAGCAATGAAAACTATAGAGGAGAGTGTCTACTTGAATTTATAGAAAGATTTGAATACAAGTAATAATAGGGGAACAGAACCGACTTTTAACGCACGTCATTGCAAGGTCACTGATGTTACCCTGTCGAATGTCCAAATTTTGGACAGGGTTTTGGGTTTGAGGGTTCTGGATAGACTAACCATATCCGACTACAGGACCATCCAGTTTAAGGTTATGTACGATAAAAGACATAGGCATGACTGTAGAATGATATGGTTACCTAAGTGAAAGGACTATACAAAGTACTGTGAAGTTCTAGAGGAATTATTGCCAAAAAGGTTTAAGAAACTTAGAATATCCGCAGATGTTGAGTATCAGGTGAGGGCTACCAGCTCAGCCATGATCAAAGCATTTGAAGCTGTCTGTCTGCTTACGATATGGGACGAAGGGACCCCATTCCATGGTAGAATAGAGAACTGGAGTCCACGAAAAAGGAAGGAAGGAAGGCTTTAAACGTCACATGAGAGGGGACCCCAATGCATGAGATAACTATAATTCTAAAAAAAGGAGCTGAAGAAGACTTTTAGCAACCTTAAAAGGAAAACGAATTCCCTGCTCAAATATGCAAGATATGTCCGACATATGTAGATTACAGAAGATTATATCAAAGGACTTGGTTTTAAAGTCGGATGGGCGATATTACGCCCCCTGTGGGCGTCCTTTTGAACATCACGGTCGATTCCCTACTCCAGCTTCTGGACTCAAAAGGCATACACACCGTCGGGTATGCAGATGACATTGCGGTAATGGTGAGTGGTAAGTTCTTGGACACTATTAACGATACCATGAGAGGTGCACTCAAAATGGCTGAAGAATAGTGCACAGAACAGGAACTCTCTGTAAACGCTAGTAAATCGGAAACAGTACTCTTTACTAACAGGAAAACAGGGCTAACAATGGACCCCCGTAGGATTTTTTTTTTGAACTTCAACGTATCTAAGGAAGTAAAGTATCTAGGTGTTATCCTGGATTACAAGCTGACTTGGGATAATCACGTTGATTATGAGCCCGTAATAGCCTATGCTGCTGTGGTCTGGTGGTCTAAGGTCACCCAAAAGACTTCAAAGAGTAAGTTAGATAGGGTACAAAGAATGGCTTGTATTGGGATTTCCGGAGCTATCCGGACGACCCCACTAGAACTATTGAATATCTTTCTGATGCTGCTGCGTTAGACTTCCATATTACGAAGTCGGCGGCAATAACAGCATTACGTCTGAAGACAAGCAATAATTGGTATGGATTCGGCACGGAGATAGGGCACAAGACCATTCTTCCACTGGTACATAGCAGGGTATGATAAAGATGACTGGAAAGTCACATAAAACACTCATTGAAGACAACATCACACATGATGGATGTGAGGAAAATGACATCACTATTTGACTGATGTTTCATTAATGGATGGCAGGGCGGGTGCTGGAACCTTCTCTAAAGAGTTGGGACTGGCATGTACTCTGAATTTGGGAAGATATGTATCGGTTTATTAAGCAGAAATGCTTTGTTTAATGCATGCGCTAGACCATCTACTAGACGGAGAGGTTCAAGGAAAAAAAATCTTTCTAACACTCGATAACCAGACGATCAGGCGATTGCAACAAGTTCTTCTAAGTTGATGTTCGAATGTGTTCAGAAAATTAACGGATGTGCTTGCAGTAATGCGATTACTCTTATGTGGGTGAAGGTACACATTGTTATAGAACAAAATGAAGCTGCAGACGCCTTGGATAGACAAGAATAGTTGAATTTTAGAGTACGGAGCTAGTAGTTCCGCTTAGTAATAGTACGGTGAAGACAAAGGTCGACGATTGGATAAGGAAACTCCATCTCTGTGGATGGGAGGGGTTGTCCACTTATAGACAGGTAAAGGCTTCGTTGAGGCTACCAAGGGGCAGTGAATCGGGAAGGATTCTCAGTCTAGGACGGTTAACTCTGAGCTTGTTGACTGTAATGATTAACGGGAATGGCAACTTCAGATACCACTTAAGCAAGATTGGTCTTGTTGAGGGGGAGGATTCTGATATTTGCAGATTATGCATGGAAGAGGCAGACACAGCGGCGCTCATAGTGTGCCAGTGTCCTGCATTGGCAAGCAGGAGGATGTCCATACTGGGTCGATAATTTATAGACTAATTCGAAATGTGGAACATACCTCACAAAGATATGCTTGAAGTAACTCGTGATATTGTTATGAAGAGGGAAGTAGAAGAACTCTGTTACCAAACAAGTAGATAACACACGATTTGAGGGACAGGGACGAAAAGGGACCCAGATAATAGTGCTCTTATTCGGCTAATCCTTAAAATCTATAGTAACGTGATGGTTTATGTTTTTCAAGTTTCAACTTAGCTATTTCCTTACTTCTCTTGCAACCTGATGTTCTTACACTGCGTTTATGTATCTTATAATGTATCTAATTGTGATCTTTCGCTTTATAACCCTTTAAATTTTTTATTCTTCTTGTTGCTGATAGTAATGCGAAAGGGTATTTCTTTAACTAATTTTTTTTTAACTGAGCAAGGGTTACGATATTTCATTCTCCGAAAATTCCTTATAAAATTGTTAATTGTGCTTATCACAAAGAATACGGACACTATTTTATAATGAATGATTTTATTATTTTTTTTTTTATTCTTTGTTTATTATCTTGTTTCACATTCTGATATTCTTTTAATATTGTTGATTTGGTGTGTCTGTATGATTTGCACAGTTTATTATATTTTTTTATTCAAGAAAGTAGCACACCTATATTTCTAATAGAAATACGACCAAGGTCACTCGAGTAGTTTATTTGTTGGTTACTGTATAGACGTAATCTCTTTAATTTCATACTGATTTTTAATAACCACTTTTACGTTTTCACTGAGCAACAATTTCTATGTGGAAGTTAATCGTTGGCGTTGCACGAGCAACAATGATTGCTTTGATATTTCTAGAAAATTATTTTAACGTTTTTCTTCAAAGAAAATCACTATTCTCTTTTTGTAGCTGTTGTCCCCTGAACGTCCATATATTTAAGATTTATATTGCAGGTTTAATTGAATTTAACTTCTATATTTATTTCTTCCAAAATTTCCAATCGATTTATGCTCATTTTCTTATAATTTTTGTATATTACCTTGTATATCTATGCACACTACGAGCCTTATATTATAGCTTACTCCTCTCTTTCTATACAATATACTCGAACTTTTAACTTGTATATCCTGTAATAGAAACAAATATTCCGCGCAACACAGCTGACTATTTAAAATAAGAGAATGATAATGGCGGGAAATATGTTGACCCAAATGTGATGCTGCTAGATGATAATTCTTATAAAAACATTTGCGCATGCAACAACTTACATGTGATAGAAATAAAACTTCTTAAGAAACCCAAGTCAGCTATTAACACCACCTTGTATGAATTCACCTAGCGAATATTTAGTAAGTGGTTTAAACCTGAAGAGTGTGTAAAGTTTCAGATCACCCACTTCAGTTTTTATATATTGGTCCTGTTTTAGACACAAAAACATTTGCATGAAATACATGGGAAGGAGAGAGGGGTTTTTGTTTCAAGTATATGAGACACGCTTTGCCTTTATCATCAGTAATCAGTGTTCGAACTATCCTACAATTGTGGCAAATCGACCACTTTTTTCTCATTTCTACCGCAACTACTACAGTAAGCTTGAAACGTACCATATTTGATCATTTTTCGCAATTATATTCATATATTTTTCTTTTTTAATTGCATGATCTATTATGAATATGAATATACTAATGAATGAATATACTATGAATATACTAATCAGATTTTAATAAAACAAATATGTGAAAGTAGTAAAATATTTGGGCCACCAAAAGAATTTTAAAATTACTGAATGGCATTTTGTTCCCTTAACTTTAACTTTCAATATATTTAGTTTTTTTATGATATGATTGATCTCTGTATTTTAAATGCTGCTATAAATTTATATTTTACGTTAACTATGTAGCTACATAAATATGATCCCAAAAGTTTATCTTTTAATTTTTTATAAGAGATTTTCTAAATACTTTAATATGTGTAACAATGAAACGTGAAATTAATATTTTTGTATACATTAGCAATAAATGTGAAACATTACACTTTTTGATGAATAACAAAAAGCGACTTCATAAATATCATTATTTTTCACTTCATTAAAATCTACGAGTACTACTAACTTTTCGAATCTATCACAATTTCATCTACCTTTAAAAAATTGTTTACAGTCCAAACACTGTTTGTAATGTCAAACATTAGGACAAACATACAAAGGAGTCGCCGAGAGACTTTTTTGCAGTGTAACGCGACCGAAACATCAAAAATTAATTGAAAATGTTTTTCGTGCAAATGTTTTTGTGTCTAAATGGGGACTAAGCAAAAACACTCATGCGCCGCATAATTAAACAGCAACCATCTCTGCCAGCAACTGATAATGTTTTTGCATTTGTGCTTTTACTAACAATAATAGACAAGAAGATTTCGACCATCAGAGAAGATTTTTCTAGATGTGATGTCACAATACTTCAGCTGCGAGAGAAGATGACAAAATGGCAAACAATTTGGAAAGAAAAATACATAGTATAATTAACCAAGTAAGGCAATCATAAAATTTGTTCTCATCATTCACAGTATATGCCAAAGAATGTTTAGGTAGTGTCAAAATATGTCAAAATTAATAACCCAAAAAATAATAAATGCAAACTAAAATTTATAAGTTAAATTTGTTTTTCTCTTTCGTAATTTAGTTTAGTAATCTAAAATCTAATTTGCCTAGCATCACTTAATTCTTAGTAGCTTCTACATTTCTCGTCTGATTTATGCTTAAAATTTTCACCATAAAATTGTTTTTCATCTAAAGTCTAAAATATGTGTGAAATAATTTTGTTTCTATGTCAATGAACGACTGAAAAAGAGTAATTTTCAACAAAGGTGAAAAATACCTCTTTTTTCAAATTTCATCGTTTATAACTCAGTCAAATTTAATTTAAACGCCACAGGCGCACATTGTGAGATAGAAGACCACGGCTTTCAAATGGTGTGCAAATTATATGGTTAAATCGTTTTCGAGATGTTTTCTATTAACTAAAAAAGTGAAAAAAATCAGATTTTTCCCGAAAATCTCGGAAAAATATTTCGAAAAATAAATGAGCGACATTTTCTTGTTTGTTTTTAGGTAAGATGTTTTGTTTTTAAGATGATGTAAATTAACATGACAAAGTAATTTTGAATGTTATATAGCAGCGCGCTCTTTTTTGTATACATATGTGGATTTTGCTATTTACTTGATTGATTATATGAAGAATTAGAAATTAGGAACAAAGAAGCGACATGCGTCCACAATATATGAATATATGTGGATTGGTTGGCTGTATAGGGGAGGGTGGAAGTGTTTTTATTTCTTTGTTTTGTTTTGATTACGATTTTGATACAATCGTATTTTGTGCAGAATGTATACAAAACACTTTATCATCTTTAATTGATTGCCTTGATTCCCTGATTTACTTCAAACAAATTTAAATAATTCTTACCTATTAAATGTGGGTGCCGTATCTCAGTGGTTAGTGCGTTGGCTTTCTGATCTGCAAGTCGTGGGTTCAATCCCCGGCTGAAGCATAATAAAATTTAATATCGAAAAATATAGGGAGTTGGAAAGACACGATTGTGAGGAGATAGAGATGTGTACCGAAAGAATGATACTCGAAAATTCTTCGAAAAGATCAAGCGCCTAAGTGGAGGTTTAAATCCCGGAGCATCTTTTTGTCGTGATGGATATGGGAATCTGGTTACAGATGTCCAGAGTGTACTGAGCCTATGGAGGGAACACTTCTCCACGTTACTGAATGGCGATGCTACGAACAATTCCGCCAGTGGAGGAGATTGCCCGAAAATCCCAATTACAGATGATGGTGTTGATATTCCACCACCCGACAATGACGAGGTTGAAACGGCTATTTTAAGAAGCTGAAGAACAACAAAGCTGCAGGTGCTGATGGTCTGCCTGCCGAGTTGTTTAAGACCGGAGGCGATGAGCTGCTCACCCGCATGCACCAGCTCATAAGCAGAATATGGTCGGATGAAAGCATGCCTGATGATTGGAGGCTCAGTGTTCTCTGTCCTGTACATAAAAAAGGAGACCCCACAATCTGCGCCAACTACCGTGGAATAAGCCTCCTGAGCATCGCATACAAGGTTCTATCGAGCGTACTGTGTGAAAGGTTGAAGCCTATGCTCAGCAACCTGATTGGACCTTATCAGTGTGGCTTCAGACCTGGTAAATCCACCATCGACCAGATTTTCACACTGCGCCAAATCCTGGAGAAGACCAAAGAACAACAGATCGACACATATCATCTATTTGTTGATCATAAAGCCGCTTTCGACAGTCCGGTAAGGGATTACCTGTACGCAACAATGTCTGAGTTCGGTATTCCTGCAAAGCTCATTCGACTTTGTAGAATGACACTGCATAACTCCTGTTGTGCAGCGAAAATTGGGAAGGACCTTTCCGCACCGTTTAATACCGAACGGGGTTTCAGACAAGGTGATTCGTTATCGTGCGTCTTCTTCAATCTTATTATGGAGAAAATAATACGAGCTGCTGATCTACGACATAATTGCACTATCTTCAACAAAAGTGTCATGCTGTTAGCGTATGCCGACGATATTGACATAATCGGCATGAACACGCGAGCAGTCAGTGCAGCATTCTCAGAGTTGGAAAGAGAGTCGCGTCGGATGGGTCTCACGGTGAACGAGGGCAAGACGAAGTATCTAGTGTCAACAAACAAAGAGTCCTGGCGTCTTGGACAGCACGTCACTGTTGACAACTACGCTTTTGAAGTAGTAAGGGACTTTGTCTATTTTGGAACCAGCATTAACAGCAGTAATGACGTCAGCTTGGAGATCATGCGTAGGATAACTCTTGCTAACAGGTGTTACTTTGGGCTGAGTAAGCAATTGAGAAGTCGAGCCCTCTCTCGAAGAATGAAAACCACACTCTACAAGTCTCTCATCATGCCTGCCCTAACATATGGCGCTGAAGCTTGGACAATTTCCACCTCAGATGAGCGAATGCTTGGAGTTTTCGAGCGAAAAGTGCTACGCAAGATCTTTGGACCTATTTGCGTTGGTGGCGAGTACCGAATAAGGTACAACCATGAGCTGTATGAGCTGTATGCAGATATTGACATATCAAAGCGCATCAAAATCCAGCGGCTGCGCTGGCTAGGTCATGTCGAGCGAATGGAAGAACACGCTCCAGCTAAGAAGGTGTTATATTCGGAACCCGCTGGAGGACGACGCAGAAGAGGAAGACCTAACCTCCGCTGGAATGAATAAGTACTGGAGAACCTGACGGCGGTTGGAATTTCTAACTGTCGCCAGCTAGCGAAGAACAGAGATGGCTGGCGAAGAATTTTATTTTCGGCCTAAATCGATACTCGGTTGTTATGGCCACATAAGTAAGGAAGTAATGATTCATTGTATATACAGCCAGCCATGCAAAATATTTGCCTAAATTATATTTGCCAAAATATTTGACTAAATTATTAAAACATCTGAACCAGATAAAGTAGTCATTTTGAACATTCTCAAGACAATGCCAATATAAACTTTTTATTCATCGCAATTTGTCCAAATATTCGTATCTAGATTACCAAAGTTTTGTGTAATTCCTGTAGCAGTAGGTATTATTACGATCATCGACCCAGTACTTTTTACTTGTTGAAATTCGAGCCGCTTTGTTGCGCATGAATGTTTTGTATATGGAAGACAAAATAGAAGACCAGAAATTTGTTGAGTATTTCTCTCATTCAAGAATCGGGAGCAAAAGCAACAACAAATACGCAGGCGTAGATGAGTGTGTAAACCAATGCGAGTGAAATCGACGAAAGATGAACAATTTCATGTGTTGGCTGTTGAACAAGCGCAAAATGAAAAAATCTTCAAAAATAGCAAAAATTCAATTGCATGATTGCTGTGTTGCCGATCTCGCGTATTTATCAATGAAAAATAGACAATTCTGCTTCGAATGTGCACATATATGTTTGACGTAGTAAAATATATAGAAAACGAAAAAATTAGAGCAATTAAAATCGGACAGATGATCGAGTTTTTGTTTGTAGTAGACAAATAAGGGATGCTTTCTTATTGAAATTCACCTGATAGCTAAACATTTTGATAACAATTAATTATTCTAAACAAATTAAATTTTAATAAAAAATCATGTTCCAAGATAATTTAATTAGTTCTTATTACCTACATATTTTTAATAAAATTTTGATATTCATTAATTTCTAACAAAAAAGTAACTAAAGTATTACATATGCTGAATTTCGCATATTCTTGTATAAATATAATTTCAAATTATTCTATATAATTTTAATATTGAATCTTCATCGTCGGATTCATACATAGGTGCATGTGAAATTATTTATATATGTGACATGCCGACTCAAATTGATTGTGTAAAGCTGCGGTTGGCTTACGAGTAGAAATACTCATTCTCAACTGTTTCCAGTGTATCTAAATTTCGGGTAAGGTTTTTTCTTTTCCTTGTAGTTTCAAATTTAATTCATTTAAATAATAAGTTAAGTCTGAAAGAAATGCTAAATCAAAAATAAAGTCATCATCCAATAAAACCTGTACTAAATTTTCTGTTCCGCTCAAATTTTCCAAGCGCAAAAACTGTAGTACTTCTTTCCTTAAAGCAAATAATCTATTTAGAGAATTACCGCGTCTTAGCCATCGAACTTCCGTGAACATTACAAGGTCACCATAGCAGGCATTACAATTTTTTAAAAATTTTGTAAATTTCCTGTGGGTAAGCGAATGATGCCCTCCTCTTATTCTATTAATTATCTGCTCTGCAGTTTTCATGGTGGAATGGTTGCTTAAGAACTGGCATGCAAGTGAAAGTTGATGGATAATACAATGAAAAGAAAAAACATTAATATCATTCTTTATTACCTGTCCTACAAAGCCCTCTCTTCTGCCAATCATGACACTTGCACCATCCGTGCATACTCCAGCAAGCTTACTTAGCTCGATTTTAGAAAGTTTTTCTAAAACGACTTCAAATACCAGCTTGCCGGTCACGTTTCCATAGAAAGTTTCTAATGAAAACATGGAATTAAAAACTTCGTAGTTGGAATCTACACTTCGAATACAAATAACTAGTTGGCAAAGGTCATTTATATCAGTGCTTTCATCCGAACATATTGAAAAAAATTTGCAAAAATTAATTTTCTTTTCAATTTCCGCTTCAATAAATACACTAATTTGATCTGTCCGCCGATATAAAGTTCTAGGGGACAAAGGAATGTTTTCAATGACATCGACCAAATGACTATTTAGTTTCTGCAAAACTTGTTTAAAAATGCCTTGCATATAAACCCCATCAGAAAAAGGCCTTCCTTTTTTAACAATATTTAAGCTAATCAAGTTAGACAAAGTCATTTTTATTGCGGTTTTTGGCTTCCCAGCGCCTTTTTTATCTTCATTTTCTTCTTTAGAAATCCATTCCTTCAGCTTTAAAAGGAACTGCTTTTTCTTTTCAATATGTAAATTATCCCTTGCTTCACCCTGAAATTTGTCAAAATCCTTATGAAACATATCATAATGTCTTTTGACATTATGTTTCTTGAAACATAAAGAATTGTGGCAAAGGAGACATTGCATTGCATTGAAAGCATTCGGAATCATAAAATATTTTCTTGCAGCCATATTATCATACATGTCCACTGTAACAAGAAAAAATAAGAAAATTATTAGCGCACCCGTGCACGTGTTGCTTCGTTGCTGTCTCAACAACGATTGAATTGAAAGAGCGTAAGAATGCGTGTGATGTGGGAGAGCTCATATGAGCAGCTTTTGCCGGTGTCTGATCTAAAACCATTTTTGGCTTTGAGTGAAAAGGTGGCCATTGTTTCATCGCCAGATTTGCTGTTAAAACGCTGTCTATTAACAGTGGGATATCTCTATACTTCTATAGTCTCTGCTCTGGTTTTAGTTATTTTCATAACAGAGTTTGCTTATATATTTTTTTTCTTTTCTTTACAGCATACATCCTATCAACCTACATCAGAGACATATTAACCGATGACAGATGTCAGACTGTCTTCTGCTACTCACGATCATTGCAGCATACATCATGAATGATGATGTATGAAATTTGTTTCACTTAGAAAAAAAAACATTGCTTTTATGATTACCATTCAAAATATTATTTTGTCTTTATTTACATATCTAAAAAATAAACATTTGAACATTTAAGATATATTCATTTGAAAAGTTTGTGTATAATTTTTAATATTAATGACTTCATAATCTGGCTCAACAATTACATCACCAGTTAAAAATTTCTCAATTTCACCATTACTTAAAATTCGGTCTTCTTCAAATTCCCGATATAACATAACAATTTATACTTAACGAAAATTCCGAATTCCCTTTGTTATCATGTACATTGGGCAAAGTTATTGGTATAGATTTACCACTTATTACATCAAGCGATAACGCAAAGAAAAAGCATATAAATCTGTGCTTGATATTCATTTTATGCGTTGATCATTCAACCGCGATCATTAAAGAGTTCTTTCTTCATTTGAGGTGAACAATGCTTGCACCTTTGAAGAAGATTTGGAGCATGATGAGCAGGGTTGCTCATCTTCGGATGATCGGTCCTGAGATCTCCGGTTTCTCGAGTTTCTTGAGGGGGTTATCGTCTGCTGCGTGCTCTTTTTCTTATTATGCGGCTGAAGCGTGGAGGTTTGCGCCAAAACCTTGGTGTTCCTACTGGGAATATTGTCTGCTGGTATGTGAAGCATCGTGTGATGCCTTCGCTGACATTGCAAACAGGAGTGTTTGCTCTTGCAGTCCCGTTTATGGTGAGTGAAGGCCAGGCAGTTCTCACAGAGATTGTGTTCTCGAACAAGCCTCACTCTATCACGAACAACTAACTTTTTAAACCGCTCACAGGATTTAAGCGAATGTGCGGCTTCGCAGATTGGACAAGAGAATGTCCGATTGCTTTCTGCAAAAAAGTTTTGGGTTTTGTTCTGGGATCTGTTTTGTGGAAATCCTGATTTATTTGGCTTGACGCTGTTGAGCCTCTCCACGACTTCGTACCTTAGAGTCAGGAATTCGTCCATTTGCTGCCATGTTGGGAGATCCTTGCGGGAACTTAGGGATTGTTCCCAGAGAGCCAAGGAATCTTTAGGCAGTTTTGAACAGCAGATATGTACCAGGATCGGGTCCCAATTCTCTGTCGAGACGCCTTGAGAGGATAAGACGGACAGAGAATTATTGATCGTGGTTTGCAATTTCTGAATTGCTTCGCTATTCTCGTAACTCACTTGAGGGAGGTTCAAGAGAGTTTTTATCTGCTTATCGACCAGAATTCGCTTGTTTTCGAAGCGGGCCTTTAGCGCATTCCATGCCAATTCGAAATTTTCGTTGTTAAGCGCGTACTGCTTCACAATAGCTCCAGCTTTTCCTGCAGTTTTGTATCGGAGATGATACAGTTTTTGGGCAGAAGAGAGTTTAGGGTGGTTTATGTAAACCGCCGTAAACATGTCGCGGAAGGACGTCCATTCTTCGTACCCGCCGGAAAATGTTTCGGTATCACAAGTAGGAACAGTCAGGCAAATCGCGGAATTATTTGCCTGCTCTGTTGCAGAAATAGAGTTAATTTCTGCTTGTGATGGAAGTTCCAATCTGGAGGCCGATTGAACTTCTAAGAGATCCGAAATCTGTGCTTTTATGGTGTGCACGCGCTCTTGGCAGAGTTCCATTTTATTTCTCGCTGCCATTTTGAAATTACTGGGCAGCTCGTCCTCATCCGTTAAACCTACTCTTCTAAACGTGGACTTGACTTGATCATAATAGCAGCTCAAGTCCTCGAGCTTAGCCTTCAGGAGAGAAGGCGTTAAGTCTTCAACCGGAATTGTTGAAAACTTCGTGCAGAAATGCACCAGGTTGTCCGCCTCGAAAATGAACTCATTCATGGAGGGGTCATAAGCTCTTTTCCTAGGGGTTTTCTTTGTTTCGGATGGAACTTTTGGCATTTTTTCCATTGCGCCTTTTGGAATAGCGCCAGCTGACTCTGCCCTACGACCTTCAGAGGCTACTTCCTGCTTTTCTGGTGATTTCGTCACTGGCATATTTGACCGAATCTATTAAGGTTTGTGGAGTGACGAGAGTATCAAAAAATGCACCAAAAAGCACTGATCGATTATGCGACGATATCGATATAGAGAAATTTATCGATCGATAACAGAAATGTTATCGATATAATGTGTAAATTGGACTTTTTTCCAAATATGCTGCTGCAAGGAAATTGCAGTCTGAAAGTTTGAATTCCACAAAAAAAAAAAATATATATATATATATACAATATATATATATATGGGAATATATATAAAGAGAAATGTGTATTTACGTATATATGAGAATATATAACGTTGTATATAATATATGAGAATATATAATAAAAGGAGAAATATGGATATATTTAAGGGGAATATATATATATACCGAAAAAAATATATATGAGAATATATCGCTCATTTGCTGCAAGACCGGCATAAGTCAAAAAAATCGATTTTCCATAAAACGCGTTAGAAGTTTTCAACTGACTCCAACCGTACACGGAAAACAGGAAATCCTACAATTTCAAAACAAACCAATTCAGTATAATATATTTAACATATCCATGAAAGAAAATCAACACCAAGTATCCATTTATGGGTATTTCCTGAATAAGAACCAATTTTCCTTTGCATAATGACGTTATTGTTGCAAAAATATATTCAGTAGAGTGTCTTAAGTTATAATGTGTCATTATTGTTGAGAAAAAAAAACAATAAGTTCGTATTAATTCATTTTATTTTCAGTCTTTTGAACTTAAAATATATATATTTTGTACGTATGAATATCATAAAAATAAACATAAAATAATTCACAGTCTTTTGTACTTAAGAAATTAAGGAACTCTTCAACATCTTTTCATATTAAGTTATAATTCATAAACAAAAATGTTAATTTTCTACTTCAAGTAATTAAAAAATAATAACTAAATACCAAAATATATTAGTGACGAAACTCTGACTATGAAATGTTTACAAGTTATCATAAAATGGCTTATAAAAATTTGGAATAAGTTTTTTTCTAATCAACTCATTAATATCGGCTCTCTTATTTTGTGGTATACTTGGTTTAGTATGAAAAGCTTTGTTTAAAGAAATCGCTTTTGCTTGCGTCTTTTTTTTAATAACAATCGCTTCCTTGAACTTTTCGTCAGCGTAATTGGTCTTATAATAAACAGAATTTGGGGATTCTCGTTGAACTCGAATTATTTTTAATAGCGATAATTTCAAATCTGTCATATTTAATGGACCGATGTCATTTGCCAGTTTTTTTTAAATCTAAAAAATCCTCAAAGCATAGCTCGTTAACATTAAATGGGTCTCCTTTTTTCTTTGCCGATCGAATTATTGATACAAATCCTTCAGTTGTATAAATGGGACCACTTTTGAGCATACGCTTGGTTTCTCTCTCGATTAAAGAATGAGCTGAATCGCCTTCATTTTGAGTATGGCCTTTGATAAGGTACTTGTGGGTGATTGATTTTATACCCAAATAGCGCACGGCGTATAAGTACATGGCAATCATGAATTTGTTTTTTTGCTGTCCGGCGCAGTTATCCGAATAAAATATTATTTCTGCGTCTTCAGTGGTCGACAAATTTCTAATATATTGTAGAACGCACGTTCCTAATTCATTAAGTCCTCGGCGTCCGTTGGCTTCGTCCCATACAAAGCATTGGCATTTATTCGTTTTGATGTCATATATAGTGAAGTTGAAAACATTTAGTTTTGACTTGTAATAAAATGCGGAGACATCGCCCTTAGGTAATTGCATGACAGCTTGCAAATCATAGACTGCTACAAATACGTTCGTTTTTTCTTTGTCTTTTCTTTTTTCATCTCTGGCCAAATTTTTCTCATACAAGTGATTTTCATACATTGCTTTGTTAGTAATTTTCTCCACTTCATCCATGTTGCTGTATGATGTACATTCTTCACACAAATCTTTTTTTGGTACGAAAAATGAGATGTTGAAATCCTCCGTAAAAGTTCTATAGAAATAAATGTAGTTGCAAAACGGCTCATTTTTTTCTTTACACATGTCTACGTAGTCGTTATATATGCTTGTTACGGTTTTGCTTCCTTCAATATAGGTTTTGGATGTGTTTGCTCTTGTGTAATGACTTTCAATTTTTGGTATTTTATTTACGAATTCCTTAATTGCAGCTTTTAATTTAGGATCATGTTTTTTCTGTTTCCCGTGTTTACCTCTTTGGTCGGGTTCTAATATTTGGTTAGCGAGTTTTTGATGCTTATCCAATACGGTTCTAATTGAACGATCGGTGATATCCAGGGTGTTTTTGAAAAACACTTTGCAAACGCGGACAACCTCATCACCTTTTTTGAAAAAAAACGCATTATTGTTCTGGCGAGGCCCTCTGCTACCCCCAATGCGCACGTAACGGTATCTGGGCTCAATTTTTTGCATACATTTGTCGATATATTGTCTTTGCTTTTCTATGTCACCAAGGGCCCAGTATAAGTTAAACAAATGTTTTCGTTCGTCATCACTAAAATTTTTGTAACATTCGAGCTTACAAGTCCCATCACATGTAGTTTTCATTTGTCTTGCAGGTTTAACTTTTTTCATCAGCGTATGTGATTCATACTCCATTCCACTATTTCTTTTCTTTTTAATTATGTTTCTCTTCCATTTTTCTGGCTGTTTTGCTCTTTTTTTCCCCCTTTTCAATGGACTATTCGGAATTATGGAGGGACTTACCATTTCTGTAGTTGAAGTGCCAGGTTGTGAATCACCGAGTGATGGTGCCGCGTGAGAAATCGATGTGATATCAACATTTTGCTGCACAACTGTACTAGCGGTGTCACGCGGAAAATTTTTCAAAACAGTCGTAGAATTGGCTGATGGATTAAATGTTTCATCGTTGCTATCCTCACTATCACTTTCTTGCTGCGGTGATTTTGGGCAGTATGTTGCATCAGCCACGGAGTCGTCAAAGTCTTCCGAAAAAAAAGATGATCGGGATAAACTCGAAGATGATTTGCTGCTATTGCAGTTTGACATTTTAAAATAACCTTAAACAAAACTTTTATTATTGTGATCGTGCGTTTTATTCATACATAGCTATATTTTTTATCAGCAATAGCATCATATTTTGTGTTAGTAAGAGCTATTTATTGTTACTGTTAATAATTCTATATTCAACAACGACACATTTTGTTATAATGTAAAATGCTAACTGTTTATTAGTCATTCTTTTATATGTAACAACGTCATATCACGAAATACTTAAGTTGACGATAGTCTTTTTATCAACAATAACGTCATATTTTTTTTTGTAATTTTAATTTAATTTTTTCAATTAAATCAAACTTTTCAATAAGATAGTCATAACTCAAATTAGCGCTGTGTACTTGAAAAAATCTAGATTAGAAATACCATTACCTTTTCACGAAGAACTCCACAACACAAAATATGCCTCTGTTTGAGAAAGCCAAACGTTCTTAACACGACGGGAGCAGTGGCACAACTGAGATATGTCGCTCTCACGTATAAAAAAAGTTGAAACAGATAAAATGAAATAACGGCATATTCTCTTCTCAAGCGGAGCATATAAGAGGTATTCATATGAATTTTTCACTCAACTTCATATGATATAACGAACAATTCTGCAGCATTAACTCAAAAATCACGTTTTTTGATTTATGCCGGTCTTGCAGCAAATGAGCGATATGTATATATGTATATATGTGGATATATAAGAAATGAAATTTGTGTATATATAAGTGAATATATACCAAAGTGAACTATATATATGAGAATATATAGAAGAGTATATGTGATATATATGGGAATATATCAAAATATGTATATAATATGTGTGAGAATATATATATGTATATGTATATAAAAACAATCTTATCTGGTTAGCTGGTGTTGGTGTTGATGCTGCTGCTGCCCCAATTCAAACGTGTTTTTTTGTCCTTTTAATTTGTTGTTTTCCGTTGTATTATTGTTATTTTTATTTTTAATTTTCGAAATTTTCGTTTTAATATTTGTGTATAAAAAAATTTCAATAAAAAGAAAAAAATAAATTTATTTGGGCCGCTCTAATGCATACCCTATTCTGCCGCTTTTATATACACTTTTTTTTTTTTGTTTTTACTGTTGTCACTTTATGTACTCACTGAACTATGTAGGTTTTTGTTTGGTTTTGTTTATGTATATTTTGTCACTGATGTTTTGATTATTTTAATTTTTACACTTTATATTGTTTTTATATATTTATATTTATTTTTGGTTTTACGATAGGAGTATATGTATGTGTATTTGTTTTTCGTATTATGTATTTAATTTTATGTTTGTTTCCCTTTATTATTACACGTATTATTTATATTTTTTTGTTTTTATTTATATAGCCGATTCTATGGTCGGCTCGAAGGACCATGAATAATTTGTACACAATTGTTATTTCACTATACGTATTTTTATTTTTCGATTTACTCGTTTATATTTCATGCACTAATTTATAATTTATAATTATTACAATGTATGTATCGCGATTGGAAGAACAATATATACGTGTATATATAAAATGTTCGAATTTGTAAGAAAAAAGAAAAAGCGCGGAAAAAACACGATCTCGCCAAAAAATCTTCAAGGACCGAAAGTAAAGATGATAACATCGGTCGATCACAACACGAACCGCGAAAACCCAACATAAAAGGTGAATTTATGTGGAGAGTTGGGTTGCCATATGGTAAGTATGAAAGGTAAGGTAAGTATAACTTGGTTTAGGGGGACGTAAGTATACTTAATTCATTATTTATTTTCTTCTTTCAGGGACTGACCATATGGCTTGTCTAAAGGGATTTAGACATCAATTAAAGCTTATTGACTCAACACCGTTGTTTATATCCTAGACATCAACCTCTTATCAACGCTTCTGATCAATTTTTACCCCAGCACCAAACCACGATCACAATTAAAGCTTTACATCAAACCACAACTTGAAAGCGCTCACCCAAGACGCACACCCACAACACAGTAACTATTCTAGCCACACACCCACAATAATATATCCCGGACACAAACCGATGACGTCATTGCTCTTCTTCACCTCTGTTCCAGAACGCCCCAATCACAACTACTGAGTTTGTCGCTTTAAAGGTGCCACTCGTGATTTTGCACACAACAGCCTTACATTTACTCGCTCGTCCTTCTGTACTGATCGGATGTAGACCGAAGTGCCATATGCGTTTTCTGAAGCACCGGAGCAGCAATGAGTCTGAATTTTGGATCCGATTTGCCCGTCAAACATGTGTCTCGAGAATTGCATATTGTATAATTTTTCTACATCGTTTCGGAATGTTGTCCAGTTCCGCTGATAATGCTTCATTCCGAGTTAGTTTCAGTTGCCACAGGTTTTGTATAAACATTTTCGCCGTGACTACTATTGGTGCTAGTACTTTCACAGCTGCTGCTGAGTTTCAAGAGTTGTATTTAGGGTTGTCCTGAAGAAACTTAGCGCCAAGTGGGTAGTATAGAATATTTGCTTTTGCAATTTGTTTCAGACGTTTTGTAGCCAAATAAGGTGTATATCTCGTTCCATAGGTAATTGTATACAAGTGGTAATATCATATTGGCTTTGTTGAATCTCCAGATGATAGGTAAAAATTTCTGATCTTCTGAAGGGATCAGCATCTGCCTATACACTTTTTCAACATCTGTGGTGCTGACAAAGCATGGAAGGCGAAAGCAGAGCGAAATGGTGAAGAACTCGCTCTGAATAGTGGGCCCTGTATACATGAAATTGTTCAAAGACACGCCTGACGATGATTTGACTGAGGCATCGAACACCACACAATGATGTGGAATAAAGTAACTTGGCTTAATCATAAAGTCGATATCTATCTGTGTCATATGACCCAAGGCCTCATATCCCTCATATTGACACTTGAAATCAAGAAATTAAGAAAGTTTACTTTTATTTTTTTATTTAAAATTAAGTTTATTTCTTTATTTTAATTATTCGTTTCTTTTTTTTTTTTTGTGGCGGTGACATCCGCACGCACTCTGATTCTTTTATCAACTATTTTATATGCTTAAAACTATTTGGAGTTGAGCGTTGTACTCAAAACCACAACGGTAGATCATGTATGTACATATGTCATGTATGTATGTACATATGTCATGTATGTATGTACATACATTTGGGTGACCATGCGCACGTACATGACTCCCCCACCGTTTGACCGAACATTACTCCAGGAATGTTACTCGTATAAGTGTACTGAGTACAAGTATATAAGAATTAATAATACAAAATCAAAAATTTCAATAACATCCTTAATTTACAATGATATCCTTAATGTATGCTATACAAGTATATGTATGTATTATATATACACATAATAAGTTAATTTCTTTTTGAATAATTTCTTCCTGTTATTTTTCTTTCAAAATTTACATCATTGATTTCGTTCTGGTATTTATATCTCCTTTTTATTATTTTTTTATCTCTTTTACAACCATTTTCATCCACGAAATACGTTTTTCCTCTTTCTATTACATTTTTAATAATGAATTTAGGTTTTTGTTTCAAATTTCCAAAACCAAGGTTTTTTATAAGATCTCTTTTTTTGAATTCATGACAATCTATTCTGTTTTCATTAAGTTTTCTTATGTTTTTTTCTTTTTTTGTATGCACTAATTCACACAACTTTTGCCACTGTGATTGTCCAGTTTGATTATGTAAGAGATCAATGGGTTTACATTGAGTTGTAGAATGTATTGTGTCGTTATATATTTGTACTGCTTTAAAAACTAGGGTTTTATCATCAACATTTTGATTTTTTGGATCTAATTTGAAAGTTCTTATGTGTTCGTTGAGCGTTAGGTGGAAGCGTTCTATGTCAGAATTACCTGTGTGCGTATTTGGTGATGTAAAGTGATATGCAACATTTTGTGAGTTAAAGAAGTCTTTTATGTATGCAGTATTGAATTCGTTGTCAGCAATGATTTTTTTAGGTTTTCCCAGAACCGCAAATCTTTCGTTTAACATATTAACAATTGTTAATGAATTTTTATCTGATAAGTAGTGAATAGATATATGTTTTGTTAGTTTGTCTATGCATGTTAAAAATGTTGTATTTTTATTTAAAAACCAAATGTCTATATGTATAATTTCGTTAGGGTTTTGAGGTGTCTCTGAAATGCAAAATTTTGTCTTTACAGGATGTCGATCGTATTTACACATGTTGCAAATAATACAATTGTTTATATATTTATGAATTTCTAGCTTTAAGTTTGGAAAATAGATTAAGCTTTTTAATTCTTTATACGTCTCCTCTATACCTCTATGATTTTTATCGCTGTGATGCTTCTCTATGACATCTAAAAGGTCAGCTCTGTCAAAAATATCTCTTAAGTACTTACAACATTTTAGGAAATTCATTTTTGGTACTCTTGAAAAATAAGTAACGATAGTCTTTTGAAATAATTTTAAAATATCAAAGTCACTACAAAAGATACCTATAACTCCTTTCACTGGCAACATACTTTTCAGAATGCCCACGACATAGTTTTCTTTGTAACCACTGAGTGTAATTATTGTTCTAATTTTCTTTCTGTAAACGATTTTCGTTACACATTTGTCTTCTTTTCCTAGTTCTATAATGATTTGATGTTTGTAAATATTCACTGGTGATTCCGTAATATAAATATGGTCGTTAAAATTTTCTTTTGCGCTATGAACTGTGGCTACATCAGATGATGGATTTTCCGCGCCTTTTTCTAAAATATTAAGCTCAACACGACTTAAGTAATCGGCAACAGTATTTGTTTTGCCTTTCACATATTCAATATCAAAATCGTACTCGTTGAGTTTTATTTTCCAGCGCTGTAACTTCATGTTAGGCTCCTTTAGTGAGTTGAGCCAAACTAGAGGTCGATGATCTGTTTGAATTTTAAATTTTCGACCAAACAAAAAATGTCTAAAGTGCTTTGTTGCCCAAACAATTCCGAGTAGTTCTTTTTCAATTGTACTGTAATTACATTCGTGTTTGTTTAACGTTCTTGAGGCAAACGCTATCGGATGGCCGTTTTGTGACAAAACGGCACCGAGCGCTGCGTTACTTGCATCTGTGGAAAGAATAAACAGCTTTTCAAAATTGGGATACGCTAATACCGGGCTTGTTGTGATGTTGTTTTAATTTGAAAAAAGAATCTTTATATTTGTTATCATTTATATTAATTTTACACTCTTTTTTTAAACACATTGTCATTGGAAGAGCTACTCGACTGTAATCTTTTATAAATTTTCTATAAAAACCAGTGAGACCAAGAAACGATCGTAATTGTTTAACGGTTTTTGGGAGTAAAATTTTATTAATGGCTTCAATTTTATCAGCATTTGGCTTAATTCCGGATGGTGTAATGATGTGGCCCAAATACTCTGACTCTCTCTTGAAAAATTGACATTTGTCAATCTGTACCTTTAAATTGTACTCAGAAAGTCTATTAAAAATGTTTTCTAAAGAAATCAAATGCTCTTGAAGAGACGTTGAAAATACGAGCACATCATCGAGATATACCACGCATATATTGTTTATGTAGTCGTGTAACACTTCATTCATCATTCGCTGGAATGATGCTGGGGCGTTTTTAAGCCCGAAAGGCATACGCGTGTATTCGTAGTGGCCAGTTGAAGTAGAAAAAGCTGTTTTATGTCTATCTTCAGAGGAAATCGAAATTTGGTGGAAGCCTTTCGCAAGGTCCAATGTGGAAAAATAATTGGAGTTGCCTAATTTGGAAAACAGGTCTTCCATATTGGGTATTGGGAATTTGTCTTCTATGGTCACGTCATTGAGTCTTCTGTAGTCAATGACTACGCGCCATTTTTGTATCTTCGAATTGTCCAACTTTTTTGGAACCACCCATATTGGTGCATTGTATGGACTAGAAGATTTTGTGATTATCCCAGATTTTAACATCTCTTCTATCTGCTTATCTACTTCAACTTTGTGAATTTCAGGAAACCGGTATGCTTTCGCATATATTGGTATATCATTAATAGTAGGAATTTTATGTTGATATTTGCTAATTGTAGTTGTAAGGTTGTCTCCCTCTTTGTAAAAAACAGCGTTAAATTTTTTTATTAGTTTTGTAAGACTGTCCACTTCCTCTTTATTTAAATGAGATAACGTTAGTTTTTCTGTAATTTGTAGTATGTTTGGTTTATTAAAATTAATATCAATTATTCTAGAACTCAAGCTCGCTAATTCAAAGTTTTTCATTTCCGTTTCACAATTATGATCAAATATAAGCTTACATGTTGCGTTTTTCGTTATCAATTTTTGTTGTTCGAAATCTATTTTTGCATTCAATGGCTTTAAGATATTGCAACCAATAATACCATCGAAATAATTATCTAAATCAGCTTCTAACATCTCTATTTTTATGTTAGGTAAGTTAAATTCACTAAAAAGTGGAATCGTTATTTTAGTATCTATTTTAGTCTGTGAATTTATTGTTTTTAAGTTAATAGGTTTTTCTAATTTTTCTCTGAAAGAGTGGTGAAATAAGTTTTTGCTAATAAGAGAAGTAGCTGCACCAGAGTCTACTAATAACTTTATTGGTGTTGACTGTGTAGTAACTATTATACAGGGAAGAGTTCTGTGGTGGCTAACTGAAAATTTGTAGCTTCAATGTTATCAACTTCCATTTGTTCACCAGCGGATCTTTGTTGCACACTAGCTGAGTTTCTGTTTTGCCTATTGCTTGTTGCTGTCGACATTCGCGTTTGCGAGCTTCTTGCGTTATTGTTTGGTTGTTGGTAACTGTATTTTGTGTATGATTCTAACCTTCTATTATTTTGTGGATTTGTGTTAGTAAAATGTCTATTGTAATTAGTGGTAAACGTATTTTGTGGTGTTTGATATAAATTATTATTTTTGTACCTTTTATTATTGTAGTTAAAGTTTTTGTAGAAATAGTCGGTCTCAATTAAAGTTGTTTTAGCATTAAGCAAATTACATGGATTTGAAGTTTTTAATATTAGTTTTGGTTCATAGGGCAATTTTTCTATAAAAATTTTCAAAACCATTTTTTCGTTAGATTCACAACTATACCAATTATTGTTTTCAGATTTTGATTTTAAGTTTAATTTTGTCAACAGACCAACTAAATATTCAAATAAATCATTAATACAGCTTCTAAATTCTGCCATTTTTATTTTATTTACAATCGTTTCGATATTTTCGCAAATTCCAAAATTTATTTTTAATATATTTTTAATTGGTTCCCATTCTAATGGGTTACCGTTATTTATTAAAGCAGTATTCGCTTTATCTACCACTTTATTACGAATTCGTAAGTCGAATAACCTTAAATAATTGGGTTCCGTTGTTTTTGTGAGGTTACGCAGCTCCTCGATGTGAATTATGAATATGTCCAGTTCCTCAGGCTTGCCGTTGAATTCCGGAACATCAGCCAACAAGTCGAAAGTGGTGTGACGTGACATGATTTTTTTTTTTTTTTTTTTTTTTTATATATATGTACGGTTCTCACGAAAGTTTATACTATGTACTATGTATATAGTTGATTTGTGCAAATGGCGCTTAGCGTTATGTACTTATGTAGATACACATATATGTAGGTGGGAAGGTCCCAGGAAGGTCGTACTGTAAAAGTACCGTTGATTAATGCGTATATCGGTTGTGAGGTTATGCATATGTATAACAACAAATATATGTTTTTCGCTGATTTTATAGTTTTTTTTTCACTTTATTATTATTATTTTTTTTTTTTTTTTTTTTTTTTTGAAATTTCCATACATTTATTATATCGTATTTCTTTACGCGTCTCTTTTTCACAAACTTTTTCTTTTAATTCACTTTGTTTCTCGATATGTATGTTTAAGTTTATATGTATAATATATCGGCTTAGGCCTTTTTAATGTAAAATGTACACGTTTTATTTTCGTCCAATCAATGGTTTAACGCACACTTTTTTTTTTTTTTTTATTGACTTTTTGCGACTGCGCCAATCAAAAAATTAAGAAAGTTTACTTTTATTTTTTTATTTAAAATTAAGTTTATTTCTTTATTTTAATTATTCGTTTCTTTTTTTTTTTTGTGGCGGTGACATCCGCACGCACTCTGATTCCTTTATCAACTATTTTATATGCTTAAAACTATTTGGAGTTGAGCGTTGTACTCAAAACCACAACGGTAGATCATATATGTACATATCGCTCATTTGCTGCAAGACCGGCATAAATCAAAAAACGTGATTTTTGAGTTAATGCTGCAGAATTGTTCGTTATATCATACTTCATGTTGAGTGAAAAATTCATATGAATACCTCTTATATGCTCCGCTTGAGAAGAGAATTTTTTCCGTGTTTTCCGTGTACGGTTGGAGTCAGTTGAAAACTTCTAACGCGTTTTATGGAAAATCGATTTTTTTGACTTATGCCGGTCTTGCAGCAAATGAGCGATATGTCATGTATGTATGTACATATGTCATGTATGTATGTACATACATTTGGGTGACCATGCGCACGTACATGACTTTGAGTTCTGATGATTTTGCTAGTCGGTGCTCCAGAGACAGGAATCTGTTATATGCTACTCCATGTGATTCTTTTAAGAACTCTGAATTGTCCTGAGACGACAGTTTTGCAATAAATCTTCCATTTTTGTCGACTGTGGTGTTTTGTGTGAAATGGGCTTCACACCGTTTTCTGTTACAGGAAGTTGTTTTCCTGTTCCTGTTTCCTTTAATAAGTGAGAATTACTAACTATTCCTCCAATGATCCCGAGGGTATTTTGTATTATGGGCATATCGTCGGAAAGTTTTATTTGTCCGTTTGCCAGCAACTCGTGGTGAAATTCTGCATCTAACAATATGTCAATTTTGTCAGGGCGATTGAAAGTTGGATCTGCTAACTCGATATTGTTAAGAATCGGCCACCGATCTATGTTGATTTCTTGCGAAGGCTGTGGGGATATAATGTGAAGTAAAACAGCTGCTTCAAGCCTTGTTGTGAAGTCATTCAGCAAAGAATGTAAGGCAACGTTGACACGATGCTGCACCTTGGTAGCGCTCGATCCAATTCCATTGAGTTAGTAAAGTTTCCAAGGCGTTTAACTAATCATGACGATATAAAGTTGACTTGGGAACCTGAATCAAGAATGGCTTGACATTGCACTTCTTTTCCATTTCCTTTGACCTTTACCATGGCAGTGTTGAGTAGTATATAGGTGTTTGACTTTAATGGTTTCGCTGTGGTGAGTGATGCAGCTTCGTCATTTGAAAGTGCTTAGTCTGCCGTGCGTGATGAACCATTCTAAGATACTGGACCTTTGGTTGAACTTAGCTTTGCTGTGAATGGCGAGCTTTCGGTTGCCTCTTTTTTTTTGGTTTTCGAAGTGTAGCATCGTGTTATGTTTTCTATTGCACTTTGTGCAGGTAGGTAATATGCAATTTTTGGAGACATGTCCGGGTTTCAAGAAATTGTGATAATATTTTCGCTTTCGCGCAAAATGGAACCGCTCTGATGGTGAGTTTTGTAACTATTGCAAGAGAATAATGGATGATTTCACTTTTTAAACATGCTGCAAGAATCGCTGTTCTTATTATTTGATGTGAGAGGTGCATACATTGTTAGTTGAGTTTGCCGACTTTTCCTGGATACCTATTTCTGCCATGGATTGGAAGTGGTTTTCCAAATATATTAGAAATTCGTATCGCAGACGGGTTGCCAAATCTAATTTTTTCAACGGTAGATGGAGAAGCAGAGGGTCCCTCTTGATATATTTATTTGCAGTTTTGCAGTGTTAACAGCACTCCTGTGTTGTATCATGCAGTTTTTTAATGCTTTTTACTGATCTGCTTGCTGGTGTGTTAACTAGCCCATCTATTAGGTTGCTGACGACTAATCGTTTGTTGTTGCAACATTCCAGAAGCATAGTCCATGCCGTATCGAATTTTTCACCGGTAAAGGTAAAGTGTTTTATTAGGATTGAAGCTTCTCCCATTAAGTGAGCCTTTAAGTACCATATTTTTTTACACTTGAAAGTGGTTGTCGTATTACCAATTCTGTAAGTAGGTCATGAAATTTTTGCCACTTTAAGTAACTGCCTTCGAATTTTGGAATCGTTATCTTTGGCAACGAAGTAGAATTTGATTGATTTCTTGGTTGATTTGAGGTATGTGGAAATGATGAGCCACTGTTTGACCTTTGCAAAGTATTTCGCACGATGTTTTCTATTCGAATGAACTGTTGTACATTGTAGCCTTGCTGAGTGGGGTAATCATACAACTCATATATACTTAAGTGGATATTTTCAATATTTTCGCACAATTTTTGAATAGCTGAAAGACAATGTGTTGCAAAATTTTCTCGCAGTGTTCACTGCAGTGAAGCTATCGTTAACCTTGTCGCCGAACAATTTTGGTGAAATTGCTTGCTGCAACCTGCTGCTCCTCCGATGTTACATTGTGTATATATTCTTGTGCTGTATTTTTTATTTGCTGATCATCTTTTTTGTTACTTGTTGCAATATGTTGTGTTTTCGTTTGGGTTTCAATCAGCTGGAGGACCGATGCTTCAAATATTTCCTTGAACTGATTCACAAGTTCCTTGATTGTCGGGTAGTATTCCTTTGCGAAATAATCATGCTGTGGTGGTGGTTTCTCGAGGAGCCGGATTTATTTTACAGTGGTTTCAAACTTAGACCACTCTTCATCCAATCTTCTTAAGCGCTCCTAATAATATTCTACAATTTGTTTTCTCGTATTCGTGTCTTTTTCGAATGATTTTTTCGGTGTTTCCACCTGTTAACATTTGTTGGTTTACCAGTTCTACGAAGTTTGCCATAGTTGGTTGAGCTAGGAAATTGGAGATGTATTCGCACTTTATGGGAAAGTGTCCGCACGCCTCTGAATAAGTGTGTTTACTAATTTTTATTTTGGATCACCAAAATGAAGCGAGTCACACAACATTGCTGTAAACTGTAGTTAATTGAGGACTTGGGTTTCTTGTCGTCAAAAATGTTCAGAAGGATCGCCTAGTTGATCCTTTCCATTATTTGATTGTTTATAGAGTATAGTGATAGTTTTTTTTTTATATTCAAAATAGGTTATAAATCACTGAAAAGGTATTAAAAGGTAAAGACCTTTCTTTTGTTACCCAATTGCGAATTGCAAATTTATTGAGTAATTTCGATCGCAAATTTGCACTTTGACCTCTAGCCACGCCTTATATGGCCGTTAACGACAAACAATTTTTGGTTGTTATATTCACAAAAATAAAGCTCTATACGAAAATATTGTTATATTTTTTCTTTAAGTGGGCTATTCTACACTTATCGTATGCATCCAAAAGTTCCTTATGGAAGTGCAAACACCAAGTTACTTAAATATGAATTGAACTGAAAAAAGAGAATTTCATTTTGTACAAAGTTATAATAAAAAAATAGAACAAAATTACTCCATATGCCCTCTAAATTTCCTAATATTTCCAATAATTATACAAATTTATGTCTACAATTGAAGATAATTTTAATGAAGCCTCCAATGTTCAGAAAAATAATCAGAATAAAACACACACCGATTGTTCTCAGTGCTTCTCAATCCACAAATCATACGTTCGACAACAAAGCATTCGATTGTTTCTCACGATTGATTATGCACAAAAAGAAATATAAGAAATGAAAAAAGACAAAATTTTCTGTTTATTTCATACTTCTTTGTGCGAAGTGCTGTGAGTGCATATGAGAATGCAAAATAAAAGTGCTTCAAGTGCATAGGCGAGGGCATCTATGCTTTAGATTGAAAGCAAATATAAATCAAGACGTGATTGTAGCCGCTCTAGTTATGGTTTGATTATGTTTGTAAATCAAATATACACTTTAATATTTGTGACGACGACATTTTATGGTGTTTTCAAAAGTAAACGCCCGGTTGGATATCCTGCCCTCACTAAAGTGAGCAATCGTGAGTGCTGAAATTTACCATAATTAAATGACATGACGGCTGGTGCCAGCTGAAGCAATTTGAAGCCAGTACACACGCACGTTCGTCGTTAGAACATTTTTTTTTTTCATTTCATAATTCATATTTGCCAGAGTTGGACCGCATTCTTCGTAGCGTTAATTATTGTTATCTTTTTTCTAAACCTTTTCTATACACATACATACTTGCTCCTAATGATAGAGAGCTCATAGATTCGACTGTTCTGTTGTATCATACAATTATTCAATTATTAGCATTTATAATATATGCACTCGCCAGTTTTAATCAATTTATTCTTAAAAGTAACCTAATTCGAAGTCGCATAGGATACATGGGGACTTGGAGTGGTTTATGTTACGACCAAGGGTATAACACGGTAAATACGCTATAAGAACGGACGTTGTCGTACCTGTATAATTACAAACTACGCAGCAATACTTAAAACAACAACTTGATTCTCCAAAGGAGTCATTAAGTACAGAATCGTAGTTGTCCTCGGTTGTAAAGTAGTGCGTATGAAGAATAAATTTCTATCTATGTCCGAGTATACCAAATTAATTATGTATACAAATACTAGTGACCTCTGTAGTCTAACGTTAGCGCACTAGACTACCACCCCAGAGGTCACAGGTTAGAGCCCCAGTGGTGACAATCTGATCCTGCGTTTTTTCCATCTTCCTAATTTTTCCTGTCACTCTTTAATATCCTAATCCTAACAAAACTTCCTATATTTACCCAAAACACCTTTAATCCTTCATCAATCTACCTCAAAATAGTACGCGCACTTAACAATTGATCGAAAAAAAAAGTGCAGTTGTGAGCTGCATAGCAGCGACAGTAAGGGGAAAGCGGTCAAATAATGTACTAAGGCACTTCATTATCAATTTAGCGAAGTTCCCAACCATTTTCGTGTAATACTTCCGTTATTCAATAGTAAAACAAATTAAGCACAGATGGCGCTACAGGCGGAAGCCTTGTTCTCAAACGACGTCAGATGGCAGCCCCATCACTTGAGATCGCTAGCGGTAGGCCAATCACTTACCCTAGTGTATTCACAACCGATTAACGTAACCTACACAAGGAAAAGCCTCGGATACGGACATAAACCTATGGTGATGACATTTGGCCCACGCACCCGGACAAGAATAGCTGAATGGTATGTAAGAACTCTCAGGGATGCCTCCAGACAGGAGCAACTCGAAGTGCAGATGACAGCATACAACATCAACGTGCTAGGTATAAGTGAGATGAGGTGGAATGGCAGCGGCGAATGTACAACAACGCATGGCAGTATTGTACTGTACAGTGGGAAGGAAGTCAGAGGTGAGAGTGGATTTGGCATAATTATATCCAAGGAGATGCGCAACACCTTGCATTCCTGGAAACCAATCTCCGATCGCATAATCCTGGCCCGATTCCACAGTAACGTTCATCGACACGTTACCATCATACAGTTATTGTCGGTTATTGGCGGTTCCATATTTCCTCACAAGGAAATTCATAAATACACATGGACCTCGCCGAATGGTAAAACTCGAAACCAGATAGACCACATCTGTATCAGTCGGAAGTGGAGAGGTTCGCTACGTGATGTCAGAAGTAGAAGGGGAGCCGATATTGATAGTGATCACGAGCTCATCACTGGTGACATAAAGATCAAGCTGAAATGCAGAAAGATATTTGACGTACAATGCAGACATAAGCGCTATAACGTTCAATATCTGCGGAATATCGACACCAGAAACGAAATAGTCAGCAAACTACGTGAAAAGCTAATCAACAACAATGAAGGCACCAGCTGGGAAACTACTAGCACCACAATCAGGCAAGTAGCAGATGAACAACTTGGCACAGTTAAACCCGCCCACCGAAAGCCATGGATCTCTGACCTCACTTGGGGCATCATACAGCGCAGAAACGAACTAAAAAGGCAGCTTAACAACGACAACTCATTACGGCCATCCTACAGAGAAACAGCAAAGATGGTCAAGAAAGCGGCCAGAAGGGATAAGAGACGTTTCATGGAGAATATCGCAAGTGATGCCGAGGCCGCAGCAGTAGCAAATAATATGCGACAGCTGTTTCGCCTGATTGGCAGCCTAAACAACCGGCAAACCAACAGAAATCAGCCAATAAGAGATCAAAGTGGCACCTTACTAACGAGTAGCGATGAACAAATGCAGAGATGGAAAGATCACTTTGAAGCAATCAGCAACACCACTCTCACTGAGGATAGTAATTGCTGTCAACTCGACAACACCAGAGTCAATAGCAGAATAACAACTTCATGCCCAAGCATAGCGGAAATAAGAGACGTAATTAAGAATCTTAAGCTTAACAAAGCAGCGGGCATCGAAGGCATTCAGCCAGAATTGCTGACAGCCGACCCACAAACATCAGCTGAAATTCTGCATCCTCACATAGCTGCTGTTTGGGACAGCGAAAAGCTACCTCCCTCTTGGACGAAAGGCATCATCGTTAAGCTTCCGAAAAAGGGTGATCTGCGCGACTGTAGCAACTAGAGAGGAATAACCTTGCTCAATTCCATCTACAAAATTCTAGCATCACTTATACAGAATAGACTCCAGTGCGTTGAGAATGCTTTAAGGGACGAACAGGCTGGATTTCGCCCGAAACGTAGCTGCGTTGACCAGGCTAACACACTTCGTATCATCGTCGAGCAATCGATTGAATGGCGCTCCCCACTATACATGCTGTTCGCCGACTTCAAGAAGGCATTCGACACACTTAAGCGTAATTCCATCTGGATGGCTTTGAGCAGAAAAGGTGTCCCCCTGAAGCTGATCCGCCTCATAATGGCGCTTTACGAGAACTCTGAGTTGGTGGTTCTACACAATGGTAGCATCAGTGATTCATGGCATTGGCATTGTGTGGAATCTCGCGCGGCAGCTTGAGGACTTGGACTTTGCCGATGACATTTGTCTCCTCTCGCACAAATTCTCCGATATGCAAGCGAAGGCGAACAGTTTAGTCGCGCTGGCATGCACCGTTGGATTAGAGATAAATATTGCGAAGGCCAAAGCTATGAGAATCAATCATTCCAATAGAAGCCATATAATGATTGACGGCTGTGCGATTGAGATCGTCGAAAGTCTCTGCTACCTCGGTTGCACGAGAGCAACAGACGGGGAAGCTGAGGAGGATGCTAACTGCAGGCTAAGCAAAGCAAAGACAGCATTTGGCCGGCTAAAATCAGTATGGCCAAATTCCCAAATATCCAGACGCACGAAATTACGAATATTCTCCGCATGTGTGAAATCGACACTATTGTACGGAAGTGAAACATGGCTGATCTCGTACTCCATCACGCAGAGACTGCAAGCTTTCGTCAACAAGTGTTTGATGATCATTTGTAGAATTTTCTGGCCTAACACTATTTCAAACGAGGCACTATGGCGTCTGACGAGCGAAGAGCCCATACTGATCCAGATTAAGCGTAGAAAGTGGCGTTGGATTGGCCACACGCTAAGAAAGCAACCAGATAGCATCACGCGAATGTCGCTTGAGTGGAATCCGCAGGGGAGCAGAGGCCACGGACGACCAAGAAACACCTGGAGACGATCAATACTGGGTGAGCTAGCTGCTGCCGGCATCAAATGGGAAGGCGCTAAATCAACTGCCCAAAACCGTGTGTGATGGCGAAGCCTTGTGGAGGCCCTATGGTCCAATTAGGAGTTTAAAGGAGAAAAAAAAATACAAATACTAGAAGATATCGTAAAAGACAAGGCAAGATTGTATAAAGGTTTGATTATACAATCTTGCCTTGTCCACGGTAATAATAATCGTTATTGGTATTTACCAACCTCCACCTCAATCTAAATTATATTAAAGTGAATTAAAAAGTTATAAAATATTGACAAAGGAAAAAAAAGTAAAATGATTAAAATATAGGAAAAATAGTGAGTATAAACGAAATACAAAAGGTGAAAATAGAAGTGGACGTAGAAAGAAACAAAAAAAAAATACTTTACAGTCGGCTAGGACCGACCAAATTATACCCTGCATATGTAGATATATATATATAAAATGTTTTCTCGAATATCCATCTTTTATTTTTATTTCCACTACTTCGTATAGGAGCTACATTAAGAAGTAGGCGTGGCTCACCAATTTTTTGAGGAATAATTTCTACCTGTAATACTAATCTACACCTGAAATATGGTTGACCTGGGCGTTTTACAATATTTGGTAAGTTATGGGTGTTTAAAAGTTAAAGGTAAATCCGAGGCTTTATATAGGAGCTGTATAAAAAGTAGGCGTGGGGTGTCTCTTTCTTGTATATCCAGCTATACTTGCAATATTAATCCACACCTTACATTTAGTTGTCCTACGCTGCATAGTTTGTAAGTTATTGCGGTTAAAGTTTTTTTTTTAATTTCGCAGCTTTGTATGATAGCCCCATTAAGAATTGGGTGTAGCATGCTGCTTTCATGCTACATTATTTCTGACCATGATATTAATACAAGTGTTAATTGTGATAGCTCTAGGCAAAAAACTGCCGAAGTTACAGCGGTTTAGATTTAAAGGAAGTTCTGTCATTTTGTATGGGGCTACTACAAACAGTGGACGTGGCTAGCCCATTTTCTGTAAATACAGTTATCCTTAAAGTAATAAATCACAACTGAAATATGGTTTTCCTACGCTAAATAGTTTGTAAGTTATGGCACTTAAAAATTTTAGTTTAATTTCCTCGATTTTGTATGGGAGCCACACAAAGAAGTATGGCGTGGCTTACTGATTTTATGCCTCATTGTTTCCATCCATAATTTCCAAGCGCCTATTATGATTGTTCTAGACAGAAGATTGCCGAAGTTACAGCTATTTAAATTTAAAAGTACATGCCCTTTGTATGGGTAGGCGTGGCTGGGATATTTTTAGCAGGATTATGTAACAATATAACATCTTCGTGGCAAATATTGTTATCTAGATAGTATATTAAGTGAGTTATAGCAAGTTAAACATTTTGACAATTCCGAGGTTAGTCGCTTTGAATGCTCGGTATGAGCGTGGAAGTTGACTGATTACGTCCAATACCAATCCCCTCCGTACCCTTAGATCATAGATTGCTTATGTCAAATTTCATCAAAATAGTTCAATATTTACTCAAGTTATCGTGCGAACCATCCTGGTGTCGGACAGACGGACGGACGGACGGACATCGATAAAACGAAAATTTAAGCGACGCTTATCACGAATTTATATATAATTTTCTATATATCCGAAGATTACTTCAAGTGGTTACAAACATCTGATCGTAATGAATATACCTTGCATATTACAGGGTATAAAAATCACCTTACAGTCGGCTCGGGCCGACCAAATTATACCCTGCATATCTAGATATATATATAAAACGTTTACTCGGATATCCATCTTCTTCTTTTATTTCCATTTTTTGAGACACAATTTTTATGTATACTACTAATTTACACCCGAAATATGATTGACTTTGATGAAGTACTTTGTGTGTTATGAAGGTTCTAAAAGGGATAATTTAAAGAAAGTTTTTAAGATAATTCCGAGGCTTAGTATGGGAGCTATATAAAAAGTGGGCGTGGCTTACCTCTTTCTTGTAAATCCAATTAAGTTTTCAATATTAATCCGCACCTATGGTTTTCCTACGTTGAATAGTTCGTAAGTTATAGCGGTTTAAATTTTTTTTTAATTTTCGCAACTTTGTATGGTAGTCCCATTAAGAAGTGGGCGTGGCATGTTGATTTTTTGCCAGATTATGTACAACTACCATATTAACATTAGTATTAATTATGATCGTTTCTAAGTCGCTCGTTTGTCGTTTGTATATTAGTTTGCAAGTTATGACGATTAACATTTTTTTTTAATTTCCGCAACTTTGTATGGGAGACCCAAGAAGGAGTGGGCGTGGGACACTGATTTTCTGCCAGGTTATTTTCGACTACCATATTAATCTAAGTGTCAATTACCCCTTCTCTGGTAGTCACCTTGTCGTGGTGTAGGGGCTTAATATGAGCTGGAACATGGCATATGAAAGACTGTGCCATAGTCCAGCACGTAAACTAAGTACTATCTACGACGCACAGGTTGAAAGTAGTTTACTACGATTCCTGGTCAGTCGTTAAGGGCTTGCTAGCAGTCCGAATGGGTTTTATAGCGTCTCGGGGAGTAAGCAGGTTACCTGCCTAAACACCAGCAAATTGGTCCGCCCTTAGTGGAAGTGCGGCTATTATTTCTGACCAATAGCTCATTTTCAGTACGGTTATGTCTCTGCTGGATTTGGGTTGCCGAATAGTCGTGCGGGGAAGAAGGAAAACTCCCAAGGCAGAGTCCACTCATGCTACAGACCGTTTAGGCTTAGTCTTGACAGTCTGTGGCATGGACCGAGTCATAAATGACCTAAAATAACCCACTAAAATCGCGGTGGAACAGCTATGCCTGCGAATTTGCTTGACGGGGTAGAGCCAAGCATAATAGCTAACTCCGTACAAGATCTGGCGAACCTACGGTTTCAATTTGGCTCCCCATTGGGGGCACCCATGGGTGACCAAAATGCAAGTTTCAATAAAATATCAGACCTTATGGATTCTAAATTTGGAAAAAAAAAAAAATATGGACTGCACACCTTTAAAGATGCAAAACGAGATTAAAAGCCTAAAAATTTCTTTGAACGAGGGGGCATTTGGTCCAAACGTCACTGAAATTACAGTCCACGACCAGTTGGAGGGGACACCAGGTTGGAACATATCCACTGAGAACATGGACCAAGACCAGTAGGAGGGGTCGCACCTGAGGGTAGAGTTGATAGCCCATCAACAGTACCTTCGACTGCGTCCGCTGTGCCGGCCTGCGGGGAGATGGAGGCGGTGGTACAGGTAGCTTCTAAAGGAGTGGCTCCAGAAATCGCCCCTGTGGGCGTTCCCTCTTTCATCATCGACAGGGTCTACGAGTCCCACGGTGGCCCGGTTAAGCCTCATTTTGCAGGCTATGGTTTTAAGCCCGGATGGTTAACTATTAACTGTCTGGACGACGAAACTGTGACCTGGTTGAAAGAGATGGTACCAGCCCTGAAGCCATGGAAGGGAGCCAGATTAAAGATTGTGAACGAGGCAGAACATACGCCAGCATCATGATATATGATATGATATGATATATATTTTTTTCTTTGACATTTATGAGTTATCAGTCTTGCTTCGCTTTAGTAGCAAATCGCGCGTATTTTTTTTTAAAGGAATTAGTGTGGGGTCAGTAACATGTAGTGCAAAAATGGGCACTTTGAGATCACTGTCGGAAGCCATTAAAAAAAAAATGGCCAAAGACATCTATGTGTGAAATAAGCAATTACTTAGTTGCTAGCGCAATAGATGGTGTGTGTCGATATGTCTTCTCCAAGATTTGGCGCATTGTGAAAATCTGGTAAATGGTAAATTTACCAGGTCTGAAGTCACACTTAAAAGATCCAATCAGATTGTTAAGTATAGGCTTAAATCTTTCACACAGTACGCTCGATAGGAATTTATATACGATGCTAAGAAGACCACTCATTTCCCAGATACTGGTAGAAACCAATTACCTTCTCGTCAGCAGTAGTCATGGAGTGGGATGTATGTGTCCACCATGCGCATGTATTATCAAGAGGGGGGAAAGTTCTGCATAAGCACATCCGATAGTCGAGTGGAAAAAGCATTTGCAGTTTCTAGTGATTGCAGCTTACTGATGTCAAGCATTCTTTGTGTGGGACTTTGTCTGTTCTTTGCAACGCATAAACGTGTTCGCACCTTATTTGCAACATGGTAGTGATTCCAGACAATGTTGGTACCAACTCCCAGCGGATGACAGAAAGACGTTGCCTAATGGTCGCCATGTGGAGAACCTCCATTGAAAATGAAGGTGCTATCACATAGCAAGCAGAACTAGCTACATTATGGCATTCTTATCACAGAATAAAGATGCCATCAAATAGTGCGCAGAACAAGCTACATGACGTCCAGTGAGTTGACTTGCGATAAGTTCAACAAGGACAACTCCACCAGGTTGAGGAAGTTAGACAGGTTACCTTGTGAAAACACCACCATATCACCCCATAGCTGTGAATACTTTTTCATAAATATTTCAGTTTTTTGGAAAACAAAATATTTCAAAATTTTCCAAACCTAATGGATTTCAATAAAATGTTTTAATATAAGATGGTTCCCACCGGTTTTTTGCCCATCAACCCGCAAGCCAAGTTCTTTTTAAAATGCACTTTTGACGTTTTTTACCAACTGATCTTTCACAATTCTAAATCTTTTGTTCATCCTAATTGGCGGCTCTTTTGTAACCCATATGCAAAACGAATTTAAAAAGACGTATCCAACAATGTAATGAACTTATGCTATACTTTAAGCTGGCTCCCTTTGGCTGGAATCGTTCCGATTTAAAGTCTTTGACATTCATAAAGCTCCACAAATTGAATATGCCTGGTTCGATTAAAGTGAGTTAGAACATTTAGGACCTTTTCATCAATTAGAGTTAAATATAATATGCATTTCACCCTCAAAATATTTTCTTCATCAAATTTTACTTGAAAACAATTTAAAACAGTTATTTCTTATTCAACATCTGATTTCTCTTTTAAAATATTTTTTTTTGTGGCACTAATACACTCTTTGGCCGAGCTTCTCTTCCATTACTGTTGTGCGTGTTAAATTTTTTATTAGAAGGGACTTACTTATTTTAGCGGGTTCCCAACGGCAAAACTCTTGCGACATCACTTTTTCTGAGCTTTGTCACAGAGTTCTTTTAGAAGCTTTTCCTGCCAAATTGTTACTACCATTTGCCAATTGCTTGCCGACAGGTGGGTACCGTTCGAAAGAAAAATCTTTTCGATATTAAATTTATAATACTTAAGCCGGGGATTGAACCCACGACCGTTTAATTTTACTTTACTTTCTTTAGTGTACTCTAATTTTAAAAGCCGACAAAATCTGATGGATTGCGGTGTGCGATTATTCGAAAGGAATAACTGTATTAGCCAAAATATGAGTTACAAGTTTGAAATGTAATCGGTTCTACAAATTATTGTTTATAATTTGCGTTCCCAGTACTACTGTCAACTCCATAACTAGGAATCAAATCACCACTTAAACAATTTTTTATTTAAGTTCATTAATGTAGTTATCACTTCTTGTAATTCAACAATTCTTTAAGATGTATGTTTCAAAAGTATTTCTAGAGAACTTTTGCAAGACTTTCCGTTACAATTATGCCTTCAGGTCTGCATTTATATTTACTAGGCGTAATTTCTTTATAAATATAAAGAGATATATATTGCAAGTTCTTTGGTAAAGTCAAGTAGGATTTAACTTTCTGATCTTAGCAGCTGCCTGTGTATTCTCTTTTAATACTATAGCTAAATGTAATTACCTGTGTTTACGAGCCGCTATCGTTACATCCAAGTTTTGACAATATTTTCGACTTCTTTCTTCTAAATATTTATTGAATATGTTTGCAGCAAGTGGTTGTACTAGAGACTTTAGAAGTAATGAGATATCCCACTGTTAATAGACAGCGTTTTAACAGCAAATCTGGAGATGAAACAATGGCTACCTTTTCACTCAAAACCAAAAATGGTTTTAGATACACTGGAATCAGTTGAGAATGAGCGTTTTCATACGTTAACCAACCGCAGCTTCACACAATCAATTTGAGTCGGCATGTCACATATATAAATACTTTCACATGCATGAATCCGACGATGAAGATTCAATATAGAAATTATTTAGAATAATTCCAAATTATCAGGGGTGTCGTGAATTCCGATTACCCTCGGAATCGGATTTGAATCCGACTAAAAATTAGTTTAGGTGTCGCACATTTAGATTTTCTGTTCGAATCGATTATCGGTTTATTTATCGGAATGAAATCTATCAGCTGACAGCTAGTGCATTGCAAATTTTTGGCGCAATTTTTGGAAGGAACTTGTGGAATGCTTGAACAGTGCAGGTCCACCAAATAAAGACGTCAATGGATGGAAAAAAGTATAGTAACAAACTTTATAAACATATTTTTATCTTAAAATTTTCTATTTAGATATGGACAGATTGGACAGTTCACGCTAAGTGAAACAGAAGATGCAATAATCCGCATATGCAGCATTGAGCAATCTGTAGAAGGGGTAACAGGTGTGGAAATTGGCCTTATTAATGAAGTGGTAATACCTAGAGATGATGAAACGCCTTCATCTTCAAAGCGTGCGTGTGAAAGGTCAAATTCTTCGAGTACTCCTAAAAGGCCCAAGCTCGTAAGCACTACAGAGCGCTTATAAACCTTTTTGGAAAACGATAACATTTTAAAATCGAAACTAAATGAAAACTTGGAGAAAATTTATAGTGCATTAAGTGATCATACGAAAGAAGTTGCACGTTTTAATAAGTTTTTGTTAAAAATTTTGAGTGACAAAAATGTTATTAAACAGAAGCAATTAGACCTAGAGATCCAGAAGTTTGACTTTAAAAAAAATTGCTGATTGGTTTAATTACATTTTTGTCGCTCATAATTCTTAACAAACACTTACTAAACTTGAGTTAACCTCCTGTGAAAATGGCCTTTTATGTTTGTAGTCAAAATGAACTGAATTTTTTAACTAATAAGATTTTATGTTTATTTAATAAATGAAATTTTTAAATCTATTTTGGTGTAATAAAATATACATTATTGCGAGTTAATACATTAAAGAGAATTAGCGATCTCGTCTATAATTCTTTGGCCTTCATTTGACATCACATTTTATGATGAAGCATAATCTTCATTACTTACTTACTTATGTGGCCATAACAACCGAATATCGATTTAGGCCGAAAATAACATGCTTCGCCAGCCATCTCTGTTCTTCGCTAGCTGGCGCCAGTTCGAAATTCCAAGCGCCGTCAGGTTCTCCAGTACATGGTCTTTCCACCGGAGGCGAGGTCCAAAGATGTTGCGTAGGACTTTTCTCTCGAAAACCCCATGCATTCGCTCATCCGAGGTGGAAATTGTCCAGGCTTCAGCGCCATATGTTAGGACAGGCATGATGAGAGACTTGTAGAGTGTAGTTTTCGTTCTTCGAGAGAGGGCTCGACTTCTCAATTGCTTACTCAGCCCAAAGTAACACCTGTTAGCACGAGTTATCCTACGCATGATCTCCAAGCTGACGTCATTACTGCTGTTAATGCTGGTTCCAAGATAGACAAAGTCCCTTACTACTTCAAAAGCGTAGTTGTCAACAGTGACGTGCTGTCCAAGACGCCAGGACTCTTTGTTTGTTGACACTAGATACTTCGTCTTGCCCTCGTTCACCGTGAGACCCATCCGACGCGACTCTCTTTCCAACTCTGAGAATGCTGCACTGACTGCTCGCGTGTTCATGCCGATTATGTCAATATCGTCGGCATACAGCATGACACTTTTGTTGAAGATAGTGCCATTATGTCGTAGATCAGCAGCTCGTATTATTTTCTCCATAATAAGATTGAAGAAGTTGCACGATAACGAATCACCTTGTCTGAAACCCCGTTCGGTATTAAACGGTGCGGAGAGGTCCTTCCCAATTTTCACTGCACAACGGGAGTTATGTAGTGTCATTCTACAAAGTCGAATGAGCTTTGCAGGAATACCGAACTCAGACATTGTTGCGTAGAGGTAATCCCTTACCGGACTGTCGAAAGCGGCTTTATAATCAACAAATAGGTGGTGTGTGTCGATCTGTTTTTCTTGGGTCTTCTCCAGGATTTGGCGCAGTGTGAAAATCTGGTCGATGGTTGATTTACCAGGTCTGAAGCCACACTGATACGGTCCAATCAGGTTGCTGAGCATAGGCTTCAACCTTTCACACAGTACGCTCGATAGAACCTTGTATGCGATGCTCAGGAGACTTATTCCACGGTAGTTGGCGCAAATTGTGGGGTCTCCTTTTTTATGTACAGGACAGAGAACACTGAGCCTCCAATCATCAGGCATGCTCTCATCCGACCATATTCTGCTTATGAGCTGGTGCATGCGGGTGAGCAGCTCATCGCCTCCGGTCTTAAACAACTCGGCAGGCAGGCCATCAGCACCTGCAGCTTTGTTGTTCTTCAGCCTTAAAATGGCCGTTTCAACCTCGTCATAGTCGGGTGGTGGAACATCAACACCATCATCTGTAATTGGGGTTATCGGGCATTCTCCTCCACTGGCGGAATTGTTCGTACCATCGCCATTCAGTAACGTGGAGAAGTGTTCCCTCCATAGGCTCAGTACACTCTGGACATCCGTAACCAGATTCCCATTTCCATCACGACAAGAAGAGGCTCCGGGATTTAAACCTCACTCAGGCGCTTGATCTTTACAAAGAATTTTCGAGTCTCATTCTTGTCGGTACACATCTCTATCTCCTCACACTCGCGTCTTTCCAACTCCCTCTTCTTGCGCCTGAAAAGACGTCTCTCTGCACTCCTTTTCTCTCTATACCGCTCCTTAACAGCTCGCGTTGCGCCTGCACGCAGGGTTTTTCTGTAGGCGGCGTCTTTCTCTGCGGTAGCGTCGCTACACTCCTGATCATACCACTCATTCCTCAGAGGCCGGTAGTAACCGATTACCTCCTCGGCAGCAGTAGTCATGGAGTGGGATATATGTGTCCACCGTGCGCATGTATCATCAAGTGGGGGAGTGTTCTGCATAAGCAGATCCGATAGTCGAGTGGAAAATGCATCTGCTGTCTCTGGTGATCGCAGCTTACTGACGTCGGGCTTTCTCTGTGTGGGACTTCTCTTGTTATTTGCGACACATAAGCGTGTGCGCATCTTAGCTGCAACAAGGTAGTGATCCGAGGCGATGTTGGCACCACGGATCGATTTCACGTCCATCACACTGGAAGCATGCCTTCCGTCAATCACCACATGATCAATTTGGTTTCTTGTACGTTGATCTGGAGACAGCCATGTCGCTTTGTGGATGTCGAGATGCTGGAATTTGGTACCACCAATTACCATGTTTCGTGCTGCGGCGAAGTCGATCAGCCTCATTCCGTTATCGGAGGTGTTCTGGTGGAGGCTGAATTTTCCGACAGTTGGACCAAAGGTACCTTCCTTGCCCACCTTGTATGGAAAAATGTATGTTGTTGTATAAAATTACTGATGATGTTTACTAATTGATGTAAACAGGTGTCGAACTCATAGAAAAAAAAGGATGCACAGTCGATAAGAGCTCAATATGCGCACTAACGCCATCTACGAGCAATCAGCGGATATAAGCTTGTACACCTGGTATGTAAATAATATTAAACGGTAATAGCATCATAGTGGCTACATGATCATTACCGTATTATGTATAACGATTATGTATAATGATCCTTGTTCAGAAAAATGCATGGTCATAGTTATATTGCACTTCATTGCCATGGTTATGGAAAAAGAAACAAAGAAAGCAACAACAATGCATGCGTAATATTTAAAGCATAAAAACAAAAAAAGAAAGCTGAAATTATAACGATGACCTTCTGAAGAGATGGCAATGAATTGATTTACTGAAGAAGTTGCAATTTCTTCAGAATTTCTATATTCAAGAACGAGGTAAAATTGTAAAATTAGGCTAAATAAACTAAGAGAACTTCTGAAATGAAGTGAGTCAAGATAAGAAAATTGTTTTAAGTTCTTAAGTAAAGAATAAGTGTAAAAGTTATAGTAAAAAGGAAGAGTAACAGTAAAAAGTTATTGTAAAAGGTAAAAAGTAAAGGTTCAAAAGTTATAGTAAAAAGGAAAAGTAACAGTAGTAACAAAGGTAAAAAGTAAAAGTGTAAAAGTTACTGTAAAAAAAAGTATAGTTAAAAGTAAAGAGCAAATAAAGATTAAGTGACAAAAGTTATTTTAAAAAGAAGTTTAGTGACAGTGAAAAATAAAGACTATAAAAACTGAAGGAATTGAGATTCATTTTAAAAGCGGATAAGGAAGAAAAGGGTAAGTTCTATAAAGTAAGATATTTAAGTAAATATTGTGACCTCTGCAAAGGGGACACAACACAAGTTCTACATTACTTGGTTTTTCCACCGGAGGTTAAGTCTGCCTCTTCTGCTTCGTCCATCAGCGAGTTCCGAATATACATGACCTAGCCGGCACAGCGCTTTACTATGTCGATGCCGGCATATAGCTCATACAGCTCATGTTTCGACCTTATTAGAAACTCGGCGCCAACGCAAATAGGTCCAAAGATCTTGCGTCGGCCTTTTCTCTCGAAAATTCCAAGCATTCTCTTATCTAAGGTGGAAATTCTCCAATCTGAGATAGAGATGATGAGAGGCTTGTAGAGTGTGGTTTTCGTTCTTCGAGAGAGGGCTCGACTTCTCAATTGCTTACTTAGCACCTGTTTGCAAGAGTGATCCTTCGCAATATCTCTAGGCTGACGTCATTACTGGTGGTTCCACTACTGGTTCCAAGATAGATAAAGTTCTTCACTACTTCAAAGGCATAATTATCAACAATGACATGTTGTCCAAGATGCCGGGACTCTTTGTTTGTTGATGCTAGGTACTTCGTCTTGCCCTCGTTCACCGAGAGACCCTTTTGACGCGACTCTCTTTCCAACTTTGAGAATGCTGAACTACTCGCGTGTTCATACAGAGTATGGTAATGTTATCGCCATACGCCAGCATCATGATATATGATATGATATGATATATATTTTTTTCTTTGACATTTATGAGTTATCAGTCTTGCTTCGCTTTAGTAGCAAATCGCGCGTATTTTTTTTTAAAGGAATTAGTGTGGGGTCAGTAACATGTAGTGCAAAAATGGGCACTTTGAGATCACTGTCGGAAGCCATTAAAAAAAAAATGGCCAAAGACATCTATGTGTGAAATAAGCAATTACTTAGTTGCTAGCGCAATAGATGGTGTGTGTCGATATGTCTTCTCCAAGATTTGGCGCATTGTGAAAATCTGGTAAATGGTAAATTTACCAGGTCTGAAGTCACACTTAAAAGATCCAATCAGATTGTTAAGTATAGGCTTAAATCTTTCACACAGTACGCTCGATAGGAATTTATATACGATGCTAAGAAGACCACTCATTTCCCAGATACTGGTAGAAACCAATTACCTTCTCGTCAGCAGTAGTCATGGAGTGGGATGTATGTGTCCACCATGCGCATGTATTATCAAGAGGGGGGAAAGTTCTGCATAAGCACATCCGATAGTCGAGTGGAAAAAGCATTTGCAGTTTCTAGTGATTGCAGCTTACTGATGTCAAGCATTCTTTGTGTGGGACTTTGTCTGTTCTTTGCAACGCATAAACGTGTTCGCACCTTATTTGCAACATGGTAGTGATTCCAGACAATGTTGGTACCAACTCCCAGCGGATGACAGAAAGACGTTGCCCAATGGTCGCCATGTGGAGAACCTCCATTGAAAATGAAGGTGCTATCACATAGCAAGCAGAACTAGCTACATTATGGCATTCTTATCACAGAATAAAGATGCCATCAAATAGTGCGCAGAACAAGCTACATGACGTCCAGTGAGTTGACTTGCGATAAGTTCAACAAGGACAACTCCACCAGGTTGAGGAAGTTAGACAGGTTACCTTGTGAAAACACCACCATATCACCCCATAGCTGTGAATACTTTTTCATAAATATTTCAGTTTTTTGGAAAACAAAATATTTCAAAATTTTCCAAACCTAATGGATTTCAATAAAATGTTTTAATATAAGATGGTTCCCACCGGTTTTTTGCTCATCAACCCGCAAGCCAAGTTCTTTTTAAAATGCACTTTTGACGTTTTTTACCAACTGATCTTTCACAATTCTAAATCTTTTGTTCATCCTAATTGGCGGCTCTTTTGTAACCCATATGCAAAACGAATTTAAAAAGACGTATCCAACAATGTAATGAACTTATGCTATACTTTAAGCTGGCTCCCTTTGGCTGGAATCGTTCCGATTTAAAGTCTTTGACATTCATAAAGCTCCACAAATTGAATATGCCTGGTTCGATTAAAGTGAGTTAGAACATTTAGGACCTTTTCATCAATTAGAGTTAAATATAATATGCATTTCACCCTCAAAATATTTTCTTCATCAAATTTTACTTGAAAACAATTTAAAACAGTTATTTCTTATTCAACATCTGATTTCTCTTTTAAAATATTTTTTTTTGTGGCACTAATACACTCTTTGGCCGAGCTTCTCTTCCATTACTGTTGTGCGTGTTAAATTTTTTATTAGAAGGGACTTACTTATTTTAGCGGGTTCCCAACGGCAAAACTCTTGCGACATCACTTTTTCTGAGCTTTGTCACAGAGTTCTTTTAGAAGCTTTTCCTGCCAAATTGTTACTACCATTTGCCAATTGCTTGCCGACAGGTGGGTACTGTTCGAAAGAAAAATCTTTTCGATATTAAATTTATAATACTTAAGCCGGGGATTGAACCCACGACCGTTTAATTTTACTTTACTTTCTTTAGTGTACTCTAATTTTAAAAGCCGACAAAATCTGATGGATTGCGGTGTGCGATTGTTCGAAAGGAATAACTGTATTAGCCAAAATATGAGTTACAAGTTTGAAATGTAATCGGTTCTACAAATTATTGTTTATAATTTGCGTTCCCAGTACTACTGTCAACTCCATAACTAGGAATCAAATCACCACTTAAACAATTTTTTATTTAAGTTCATTAATGTAGTTATCACTTCTTGTAATTCAACAATTCTTTAAGATGTATGTTTCAAAAGTATTTCTAGAGAACTTTTGCAAGACTTTCCGTTACAATTATGCCTTCAGGTCTGCATTTATATTTACTAGGCGTAATTTCTTTATAAATATAAAGAGATATATATTGCAAGTTCTTTGGTAAAGTCAAGTAGGATTTAACTTTCTGATCTTAGCAGCTGCCTGTGTATTCTCTTTTAATACTATAGCTAAATGTAATTACCTGTGTTTACGAGCCGCTATCGTTACATCCAAGTTTTGACAATATTTTCGACTTCTTTCTTCTAAATATTTATTGAATATGTTTGCAGCAAGTGGTTGTACTAGAGACTTTAGAAGTAATGAGATATCCCACTGTTAATAGACAGCGTTTTAACAGCAAATCTGGAGATGAAACAATGGCTACCTTTTCACTCAAAACCAAAAATGGTTTTAGATACACTGGAATCAGTTGAGAATGAGCGTTTTCATACGTTAACCAACCGCAGCTTCACACAATCAATTTGAGTCGGCATGTCACATATATAAATACTTTCACATGCATGAATCCGACGATGAAGATTCAATATAGAAATTATTTAGAATAATTCCAAATTATCAGGGGTGTCGTGAAATCCGATTACCCTCGGAATCGGATTTGAATCCGACAAAAAATTAGTTTAGGTGTCGCACATTTAGATTTTCTGTTCGAATCGATTATCGGTTTATTTATCGGAATGAAATCTATCAGCTGACAGCTAGTGCATTGCAAATTTTTGGCGCAATTTTTGGAAGGAACTTGTGGAATGCTTGAACAGTGCAGGTCCACCAAATAAAGACGTCAATGGATGGAAAAAAGTATAGTAACAAACTTTATAAACATATTTTTATCTTAAAATTTTCTATTTAGATATGGACAGATTGGACAGTTCACGCTAAGTGAAACAGAAGATGCAATAATCCGCATATGCAGCATTGAGCAATCTGTAGAAGGGGTAACAGGTGTGGAAATTGGCCTTATTAATGAAGTGGTAATACCTAGAGATGATGAAACGCCTTCATCTTCAAAGCGTGCGTGTGAAAGGTCAAATTCTTCGAGTACTCCTAAAAGGCCCAAGCTCGTAAGCACTACAGAGCGCTTATAAACCTTTTTGGAAAACGATAACATTTTAAAATCGAAACTAAATGAAAACTTGGAGAAAATTTATAGTGCATTAAGTGATCATACGAAAGAAGTTGCACGTTTTAATAAGTTTTTGTTAAAAATTTTGAGTGACAAAAATGTTATTAAACAGAAGCAATTAGACCTAGAGATCCAGAAGTTTGACTTTAAAAAAAATTGCTGATTGGTTTAATTACATTTTTGTCGCTCATAATTCTTAACAAACACTTACTAAACTTGAGTTAACCTCCTGTGAAAATGGCCTTTTATGTTTGTAGTCAAAATGAACTGAATTTTTTAACTAATAAGATTTTATGTTTATTTAATAAATGAAATTTTTAAATCTATTTTGGTGTAATAAAATATACATTATTGCGAGTTAATACATTAAAGAGAATTAGCGATCTCGTCTATAATTCTTTGGCCTTCATTTGACATCACATTTTATGATGAAGCATAATCTTCATTACTTACTTACTTATGTGGCCATAACAACCGAATATCGATTTAGGCCGAAAATAACATGCTTCGCCAGCCATCTCTGTTCTTCGCTAGCTGGCGCCAGTTCGAAATTCCAAGCGCCGTCAGGTTCTCCAGTACATGGTCTTTCCACCGGAGGCGAGGTCCAAAGATGTTGCGTAGGACTTTTCTCTCGAAAACCCCATGCATTCGCTCATCCGAGGTGGAAATTGTCCAGGCTTCAGCGCCATATGTTAGGACAGGCATGATGAGAGACTTGTAGAGTGTAGTTTTCGTTCTTCGAGAGAGGGCTCGACTTCTCAATTGCTTACTCAGCCCAAAGTAACACCTGTTAGCACGAGTTATCCTACGCATGATCTCCAAGCTGACGTCATTACTGCTGTTAATGCTGGTTCCAAGATAGACAAAGTCCCTTACTACTTCAAAAGCGTAGTTGTCAACAGTGACGTGCTGTCCAAGACGCCAGGACTCTTTGTTTGTTGACACTAGATACTTCGTCTTGCCCTCGTTCACCGTGAGACCCATCCGACGCGACTCTCTTTCCAACTCTGAGAATGCTGCACTGACTGCTCGCGTGTTCATGCCGATTATGTCAATATCGTCGGCATACAGCATGACACTTTTGTTGAAGATAGTGCCATTATGTCGTAGATCAGCAGCTCGTATTATTTTCTCCATAATAAGATTGAAGAAGTTGCACGATAACGAATCACCTTGTCTGAAACCCCGTTCGGTATTAAACGGTGCGGAGAGGTCCTTCCCAATTTTCACTGCACAACGGGAGTTATGTAGTGTCATTCTACAAAGTCGAATGAGCTTTGCAGGAATACCGAACTCAGACATTGTTGCGTAGAGGTAATCCCTTACCGGACTGTCGAAAGCGGCTTTATAATCAACAAATAGGTGGTGTGTGTCGATCTGTTTTTCTTGGGTCTTCTCCAGGATTTGGCGCAGTGTGAAAATCTGGTCGATGGTTGATTTACCAGGTCTGAAGCCACACTGATACGGTCCAATCAGGTTGCTGAGCATAGGCTTCAACCTTTCACACAGTACGCTCGATAGAACCTTGTATGCGATGCTCAGGAGACTTATTCCACGGTAGTTGGCGCAAATTGTGGGGTCTCCTTTTTTATGTACAGGACAGAGAACACTGAGCCTCCAATCATCAGGCATGCTCTCATCCGACCATATTCTGCTTATGAGCTGGTGCATGCGGGTGAGCAGCTCATCGCCTCCGGTCTTAAACAACTCGGCAGGCAGGCCATCAGCACCTGCAGCTTTGTTGTTCTTCAGCCTTAAAATGGCCGTTTCAACCTCGTCATAGTCGGGTGGTGGAACATCAACACCATCATCTGTAATTGGGGTTATCGGGCATTCTCCTCCACTGGCGGAATTGTTCGTACCATCGCCATTCAGTAACGTGGAGAAGTGTTCCCTCCATAGGCTCAGTACACTCTGGACATCCGTAACCAGATTCCCATTTCCATCACGACAAGAAGAGGCTCCGGGATTTAAACCTCACTCAGGCGCTTGATCTTTACAAAGAATTTTCGAGTCTCATTCTTGTCGGTACACATCTCTATCTCCTCACACTCGCGTCTTTCCAACTCCCTCTTCTTGCGCCTGAAAAGACGTCTCTCTGCACTCCTTTTCTCTCTATACCGCTCCTTAACAGCTCGCGTTGCGCCTGCACGCAGGGTTTTTCTGTAGGCGGCGTCTTTCTCTGCGGTAGCGTCGCTACACTCCTGATCATACCACTCATTCCTCAGAGGCCGGTAGTAACCGATTACCTCCTCGGCAGCAGTAGTCATGGAGTGGGATATATGTGTCCACCGTGCGCATGTATCATCAAGTGGGGGAGTGTTCTGCATAAGCAGATCCGATAGTCGAGTGGAAAATGCATCTGCTGTCTCTGGTGATCGCAGCTTACTGACGTCGGGCTTTCTCTGTGTGGGACTTCTCTTGTTATTTGCGACACATAAGCGTGTGCGCATCTTAGCTGCAACAAGGTAGTGATCCGAGGCGATGTTGGCACCACGGATCGATTTCACGTCCATCACACTGGAAGCATGCCTTCCGTCAATCACCACATGATCAATTTGGTTTCTTGTACGTTGATCTGGAGACAGCCATGTCGCTTTGTGGATGTCGAGATGCTGGAATTTGGTACCACCAATTACCATGTTTCGTGCTGCGGCGAAGTCGATCAGCCTCATTCCGTTATCGGAGGTGTTCTGGTGGAGGCTGAATTTTCCGACAGTTGGACCAAAGGTACCTTCCTTGCCCACCTTGTATGGAAAAATGTATGTTGTTGTATAAAATTACTGATGATGTTTACTAATTGATGTAAACAGGTGTCGAACTCATAGAAAAAAAAGGATGCACAGTCGATAAGAGCTCAATATGCGCACTAACGCCATCTACGAGCAATCAGCGGATATAAGCTTGTACACCTGGTATGTAAATAATATTAAACGGTAATAGCATCATAGTGGCTACATGATCATTACCGTATTATGTATAACGATTATGTATAATGATCCTTGTTCAGAAAAATGCATGGTCATAGTTATATTGCACTTCATTGCCATGGTTATGGAAAAAGAAACAAAGAAAGCAACAACAATGCATGCGTAATATTTAAAGCATAAAAACAAAAAAAGAAAGCTGAAATTATAACGATGTCCTTCTGAAGAGATGGCAATGAATTGATTTACTGAAGAAGTTGCAATTTCTTCAGAATTTCTATATTCAAGAACGAGGTAAAATTGTAAAATTAGGCTAAATAAACTAAGAGAACTTCTGAAATGAAGTGAGTCAAGATAAGAAAATTGTTTTAAGTTCTTAAGTAAAGAATAAGTGTAAAAGTTATAGTAAAAAGGAAGAGTAACAGTAAAAAGTTATTGTAAAAGGTAAAAAGTAAAGGTTCAAAAGTTATAGTAAAAAGGAAAAGTAACAGTAGTAACAAAGGTAAAAAGTAAAAGTGTAAAAGTTACTGTAAAAAAAAGTATAGTTAAAAGTAAAGAGCAAATAAAGATTAAGTGACAAAAGTTATTTTAAAAAGAAGTTTAGTGACAGTGAAAAATAAAGACTATAAAAACTGAAGGAATTGAGATTCATTTTAAAAGCGGATAAGGAAGAAAAGGGTAAGTTCTATAAAGTAAGATATTTAAGTAAATATTGTGACCTCTGCAAAGGGGACACAACACAAGTTCTACATTACTTGGTTTTTCCACCGGAGGTTAAGTCTGCCTCTTCTGCTTCGTCCATCAGCGAGTTCCGAATATACATGACCTAGCCGGCACAGCGCTTTACTATGTCGATGCCGGCATATAGCTCATACAGCTCATGTTTCGACCTTATTAGAAACTCGGCGCCAACGCAAATAGGTCCAAAGATCTTGCGTCGGCCTTTTCTCTCGAAAATTCCAAGCATTCTCTTATCTAAGGTGGAAATTCTCCAATCTGAGATAGAGATGATGAGAGGCTTGTAGAGTGTGGTTTTCGTTCTTCGAGAGAGGGCTCGACTTCTCAATTGCTTACTTAGCACCTGTTTGCAAGAGTGATCCTTCGCAATATCTCTAGGCTGACGTCATTACTGGTGGTTCCACTACTGGTTCCAAGATAGATAAAGTTCTTCACTACTTCAAAGGCATAATTATCAACAATGACATGTTGTCCAAGATGCCGGGACTCTTTGTTTGTTGATGCTAGGTACTTCGTCTTGCCCTCGTTCACCGAGAGACCCTTTTGACGCGACTCTCTTTCCAACTTTGAGAATGCTGAACTACTCGCGTGTTCATACAGAGTATGGTAATGTTATCGCCATACGCCAGCATCATGATATATGATATGATATGATATATATTTTTTTCTTTGACATTTATGAGTTATCAGTCTTGCTTCGCTTTAGTAGCAAATCGCGCGTATTTTTTTTTAAAGGAATTAGTGTGGGGTCAGTAACATGTAGTGCAAAAATGGGCACTTTGAGATCACTGTCGGAAGCCATTAAAAAAAAAATGGCCAAAGACATCTATGTGTGAAATAAGCAATTACTTAGTTGCTAGCGCAATAGATGGTGTGTGTCGATATGTCTTCTCCAAGATTTGGCGCATTGTGAAAATCTGGTAAATGGTAAATTTACCAGGTCTGAAGTCACACTTAAAAGATCCAATCAGATTGTTAAGTATAGGCTTAAATCTTTCACACAGTACGCTCGATAGGAATTTATATACGATGCTAAGAAGACCACTCATTTCCCAGATACTGGTAGAAACCAATTACCTTCTCGTCAGCAGTAGTCATGGAGTGGGATGTATGTGTCCACCATGCGCATGTATTATCAAGAGGGGGGAAAGTTCTGCATAAGCACATCCGATAGTCGAGTGGAAAAAGCATTTGCAGTTTCTAGTGATTGCAGCTTACTGATGTCAAGCATTCTTTGTGTGGGACTTTGTCTGTTCTTTGCAACGCATAAACGTGTTCGCACCTTATTTGCAACATGGTAGTGATTCCAGACAATGTTGGTACCAACTCCCAGCGGATGACAGAAAGACGTTGCCCAATGGTCGCCATGTGGAGAACCTCCATTGAAAATGAAGGTGCTATCACATAGCAAGCAGAACTAGCTACATTATGGCATTCTTATCACAGAATAAAGATGCCATCAAATAGTGCGCAGAACAAGCTACATGACGTCCAGTGAGTTGACTTGCGATAAGTTCAACAAGGACAACTCCACCAGGTTGAGGAAGTTAGACAGGTTACCTTGTGAAAACACCACCATATCACCCCATAGCTGTGAATACTTTTTCATAAATATTTCAGTTTTTTGGAAAACAAAATATTTCAAAATTTTCCAAACCTAATGGATTTCAATAAAATGTTTTAATATAAGATGGTTCCCACCGGTTTTTTGCTCATCAACCCGCAAGCCAAGTTCTTTTTAAAATGCACTTTTGACGTTTTTTACCAACTGATCTTTCACAATTCTAAATCTTTTGTTCATCCTAATTGGCGGCTCTTTTGTAACCCATATGCAAAACGAATTTAAAAAGACGTATCCAACAATGTAATGAACTTATGCTATACTTTAAGCTGGCTCCCTTTGGCTGGAATCGTTCCGATTTAAAGTCTTTGACATTCATAAAGCTCCACAAATTGAATATGCCTGGTTCGATTAAAGTGAGTTAGAACATTTAGGACCTTTTCATCAATTAGAGTTAAATATAATATGCATTTCACCCTCAAAATATTTTCTTCATCAAATTTTACTTGAAAACAATTTAAAACAGTTATTTCTTATTCAACATCTGATTTCTCTTTTAAAATATTTTTTTTTGTGGCACTAATACACTCTTTGGCCGAGCTTCTCTTCCATTACTGTTGTGCGTGTTAAATTTTTTATTAGAAGGGACTTACTTATTTTAGCGGGTTCCCAACGGCAAAACTCTTGCGACATCACTTTTTCTGAGCTTTGTCACAGAGTTCTTTTAGAAGCTTTTCCTGCCAAATTGTTACTACCATTTGCCAATTGCTTGCCGACAGGTGGGTACTGTTCGAAAGAAAAATCTTTTCGATATTAAATTTATAATACTTAAGCCGGGGATTGAACCCACGACCGTTTAATTTTACTTTACTTTCTTTAGTGTACTCTAATTTTAAAAGCCGACAAAATCTGATGGATTGCGGTGTGCGATTGTTCGAAAGGAATAACTGTATTAGCCAAAATATGAGTTACAAGTTTGAAATGTAATCGGTTCTACAAATTATTGTTTATAATTTGCGTTCCCAGTACTACTGTCAACTCCATAACTAGGAATCAAATCACCACTTAAACAATTTTTTATTTAAGTTCATTAATGTAGTTATCACTTCTTGTAATTCAACAATTCTTTAAGATGTATGTTTCAAAAGTATTTCTAGAGAACTTTTGCAAGACTTTCCGTTACAATTATGCCTTCAGGTCTGCATTTATATTTACTAGGCGTAATTTCTTTATAAATATAAAGAGATATATATTGCAAGTTCTTTGGTAAAGTCAAGTAGGATTTAACTTTCTGATCTTAGCAGCTGCCTGTGTATTCTCTTTTAATACTATAGCTAAATGTAATTACCTGTGTTTACGAGCCGCTATCGTTACATCCAAGTTTTGACAATATTTTCGACTTCTTTCTTCTAAATATTTATTGAATATGTTTGCAGCAAGTGGTTGTACTAGAGACTTTAGAAGTAATGAGATATCCCACTGTTAATAGACAGCGTTTTAACAGCAAATCTGGAGATGAAACAATGGCTACCTTTTCACTCAAAACCAAAAATGGTTTTAGATACACTGGAATCAGTTGAGAATGAGCGTTTTCATACGTTAACCAACCGCAGCTTCACACAATCAATTTGAGTCGGCATGTCACATATATAAATACTTTCACATGCATGAATCCGACGATGAAGATTCAATATAGAAATTATTTAGAATAATTCCAAATTATCAGGGGTGTCGTGAAATCCGATTACCCTCGGAATCGGATTTGAATCCGACAAAAAATTAGTTTAGGTGTCGCACATTTAGATTTTCTGTTCGAATCGATTATCGGTTTATTTATCGGAATGAAATCTATCAGCTGACAGCTAGTGCATTGCAAATTTTTGGCGCAATTTTTGGAAGGAACTTGTGGAATGCTTGAACAGTGCAGGTCCACCAAATAAAGACGTCAATGGATGGAAAAAAGTATAGTAACAAACTTTATAAACATATTTTTATCTTAAAATTTTCTATTTAGATATGGACAGATTGGACAGTTCACGCTAAGTGAAACAGAAGATGCAATAATCCGCATATGCAGCATTGAGCAATCTGTAGAAGGGGTAACAGGTGTGGAAATTGGCCTTATTAATGAAGTGGTAATACCTAGAGATGATGAAACGCCTTCATCTTCAAAGCGTGCGTGTGAAAGGTCAAATTCTTCGAGTACTCCTAAAAGGCCCAAGCTCGTAAGCACTACAGAGCGCTTATAAACCTTTTTGGAAAACGATAACATTTTAAAATCGAAACTAAATGAAAACTTGGAGAAAATTTATAGTGCATTAAGTGATCATACGAAAGAAGTTGCAAGTTTTAATAAGTTTTTGTTAAAAATTTTGAGTGACAAAAATGTTATTAAACAGAAGCAATTAGACCTAGAGATCCAGAAGTTTGACTTTAAAAAAAATTGCTGATTGGTTTAATTACATTTTTGTCGCTCATAATTCTTAACAAACACTTACTAAACTTGAGTTAACTTCCTGTGAAAATGGCCTTTTATGTTTGTAGTCAAAATGAACTGAATTTTTTAACTAATAAGATTTTATGTTTATTTAATAAATGAAATTTTTAAATCTATTTTGGTGTAATAAAATATACATTATTGCGAGTTAATACATTAAAGAGAATTAGCGATCTCGTCTATAATTCTTTGGCCTTCATTTGACATCACATTTTATGTTGAAGCATAATCTTCATTACTTACTTACTTATGTGGCCATAACAACCGAATATCGATTTAGGCCGAAAATAACATGCTTCGCCAGCCATCTCTGTTCTTCGCTAGCTGGCGCCAGTTCGAAATTCCAAGCGCCGTCAGGTTCTCCAGTACATGGTCTTTCCACCGGAGGCGAGGTCCAAAGATGTTGCGTAGGACTTTTCTCTCGAAAACCCCATGCATTCGCTCATCCGAGGTGGAAATTGTCCAGGCTTCAGCGCCATATGTTAGGACAGGCATGATGAGAGACTTGTAGAGTGTAGTTTTCGTTCTTCGAGAGAGGGCTCGACTTCTCAATTGCTTACTCAGCCCAAAGTAACACCTGTTAGCACGAGTTATCCTACGCATGATCTCCAAGCTGACGTCATTACTGCTGTTAATGCTGGTTCCAAGATAGACAAAGTCCCTTACTACTTCAAAAGCGTAGTTGTCAACAGTGACGTGCTGTCCAAGACGCCAGGACTCTTTGTTTGTTGACACTAGATACTTCGTCTTGCCCTCGTTCACCGTGAGACCCATCCGACGCGACTCTCTTTCGAACTCTGAGAATGCTGCACTGACTGCTCGCGTGTTCATGCCGATTATGTCAATATCGTCGGCATACGCTAACAGCATGACACTTTTGTTGAAGATAGTGCCATTATGTCGTAGATCAGCAGCTCGTATTATTTTCTCCATAATAAGATTGAAGAAGTCGCACGATAACGAATCACCTTGTCTTAAACCCCGTTCGGTATTAAACGGTGCGGAGTGGTCCTTCCCAATTTTCACTGCACAACTGGAGTTATGCAGTGTCATTCTACAAAGTCGAATGAGCTTTGCAGGAATACCGAACTCAGACATTGTTGCGTAGAGGTAATCCCTTACCGGAGCGTCGAAAGCGGCTTTATAATCAACAAATAGGTGGTGTGTGTCGATCTGTTTTTCTTGGGTCTTCTCCAGGATTTGGCGCAGTGTGAAAATCTGGTCGATGGTTGATTTACCAGGTCTGAAGCCACACTGATAAGGTCCAATCAGGTTGCTGAGCATAGGCTTCAACCTTTCACACAGTACGCTCGATAGAACCTTGTACGCGATGCTCAGGAGACTTATTCCACGGTAGTTGGCGCAAATTGTGGGGTCTCCTTTTTTATGTACAGGACAGAGAACACTGAGCCTCCAATCATCAGGCATGCTTTCATCCGACCATATTCTGCTTATGAGCTGGTGCATGCGGGTGAGCAGCTCATCGCCTCCGGTCTTAAACAACTCGGCAGGCAGGCCATCAGCACCTGCAGCTTTGTTGTTCTTCAGCCTTAAAATGGCCGTTTCAACCTCGTCATAGTCGGGTGGTGGAACATCAACACCATCATCTGTAATTGGGGTTATCGGGCAAACTCCTCCACTGGCGGAATTGTTCGTAGCATCGCCATTCAGTAACGTGGAGAAGTGTTCCCTCCATAGGCTCAGTACACTCTGGACATCCGTAACCAGATTCCCATTTCCATCACGACAAGAAGAGGCTCCGGGATTTAAACCTCACTCAGGCGCTTGATCTTTACAAAGAATTTTCGAGTCTCATTCTTGTCGGTACACATCTCTATCTCCTCACACTCGCGTCTTTCCAACTCCCTCTTCTTGCGCCTGAAAAGACGTCTCTCTGCACTCCTTTTCTCTCTATACCGCTCCTTAACAGCTCGCGTTGCGCCTGCACGCAGGGTTTTTCTGTAGGCGGCGTCTTTCTCTGCGGTAGCGTCGCTACACTCCTGATCATACCACTCATTCCTCAGAGGCCGGTAGTAACCGATTACCTCCTCGGCAGCAGTAGTCATGGAGTGGGATATATGTGTCCACCGTGCGCATGTATCATCAAGTGGGGGAGTGTTCTGCATAAGCAGATCCGATAGTCGAGTGGAAAATGCATCTGCTGTCTCTGGTGATCGCAGCTTACTGACGTCGGGCTTTCTCTGTGTGGGACTTCTCTTGTTATTTGCGACACATAAGCGTGTGCGCATCTTAGCTGCAACAAGGTAGTGATCCGAGGCGATGTTGGCACCACGGATCGATTTCACGTCCATCACACTGGAAGCATGCCTTCCGTCAATCACCACATGATCAATTCGGTTTCTTGTACGTAGATCTGGAGACAGCCATGTCGCTTTGTGGATATCGAGATGCTGGATTCTGGTACCACCAATTACCATGTTTCGTGCTGCGGTGAAGTCGATCAACTTCATTCCGTTATCGGAGGTGTTCTGGTGGAGGCTGAATTTTCCGACAGTTGGACCAAAGGTACCTTCCTTGCCCACCCTGGCATTAAAGTCGCCAAGCGCGATTTTGATATCGTGGCGGGGGCAGCGGTCATAAGCTTCTTCGAGGCGCTGAAAGAAGCTCTCCTTGGTCACATTGTCCTTCTCATCCGACGGAGCGTGCGCACATATAAGGCTGATGTTGAAGTGTTTTGCCTTGATGCGGATTGTGGCCAGCCGTTCGTTCACGGGCGTGAAATGTGAGACAAGATGTCGTAGTCTCTTGCTGACCAAAAATCCACATCCTAGTTCGTGCCTTTCAGCATGACAACTGTAGTAGATGTCACAGGACGCTCTTTTGGAGCAGCCCTGTCCCGTCCAGAGCATTTCCCGGAGGGTGGTGATGTCAGCTCTGTATTTTTCGAGGACATCAACCAGTGGGTGCTGTAGCTCAGTGGTTAGTGTGTTCGCCTTCTGATCTGTAGGTCGTGGTTCAATGCCCGGCTGATGCATAACAAATTTAATATCGATAAAGATTTTCTTTTGAATGGTACCCACCTATCGGCAAGCAATTAGCAATTCTTCCGACAGTAAAAACTTGCCATGAAAAAACTTCTTAAAGAACTCTGTGACAAAGCTCAGAAAAAGTGATGTCACAAGTGTTCTGCCGTTCGGAAATGCCTAAAATAAGTAGGTCCCTTCTAATACTGTCCATATTTAAGACGCACAACAGTAATGGAAGAGAAGCTCGGCCAATGAGCCCTTTTGGGCTTTAAGTGCCACTTATTTATTTTTTTTTTTATCAACCAGCTGGATAGAGGCACTCTCTCTATGAAGGGACCGGTTATTCCAGGTGCATATCCGTAAATCGTTGTCCTTTTTTCGTTTGCGGGGGTCATTAACAAAAGCGGTAGTCCTTATCCGAGGCATTGCTGTTTTTTTCATTGTGGGGATTTTTTATGTGGCGGGTCCCAAACCCAACGCACAACCTCTAACCGAGGAGATTTTCGCCACTCACTTCAGCCGTCTCCCAACGGGTGCCAGGAGGACGTTGCCCGGTGGTCGCCACATGCAGGGCCCCTATTAATAATAATGAAGACGCCATCACATAGCAAGCTGAGCAAGCTACATGATTACCCCTCATTAACAAATAAAGGTATCATCACATAGCGCTCAGATCAAACAACATGACAGCCAGTGAATTGACTTGCGATGAGTTCAACAAGGATTGCGCTAGCCCCACCCGGTTGAGGCAGTTATACACGTTACCTTGTGAAAACACCACCAGACCACCACCACTTTCATATGCACCTATGTATAAATCCGACGATGAAATTCAATATTGAAATTATATAGGATAATTCAAAATTATATTTATTCAAGAATATGCGAAATTCAGCATATGTAATACTTTAGTTACTTTTTTATTAGAAATTAATGAATATCAAAATTTTGTTAAAAAGATATAGGTAATAAGAATTAATTAAATTATCATGGAACACGATTTAAAAACTAATTTGTTTACAATCATTATTTGTTATCAAAATGTTTAGCTATCAGGTGAATTTCAATAAGAAAGCATCCCTTATATGTCCACTACAAACAATCAATTCAATCATCTATTCGATTTTAATTGCTCTCATTTTTTCGTTTTCTATATATTTTACTACGTCAAATATATATGTACACATTCGAAGCAGAATTGTCTATTTTTCATTGATAAATACGCGAGATCGGCAACACAGCAATCATACGATTGAATTTTTGAAGATTTTGTCATTTTGCGCTTGTTCAGCAGCCAACGCATCAAATTGTTCGTCTTTCGTTGATTACCCATGCATTGCATACATACAAACATCTACGCATTCGTTCTTGTTGTTGCTTTAGCTTTCGTTTCGTGCATATAGTTCTTATACGAGTATGGACGGCCAATCGGCTGGTTTCATGTGCGTGTAGCAGAAAGGGATGCGTGAGGCAAACAGTCTCCTTCGAATTTATATGAGATTTAGAATAAAAACCCTCTACATAACACAAGTGTTCGAGGCCATGTCTCTGCAGACGCGATGATGACAAATTTAGAATTAGAGAACAAACGAAACATTTTTTTCATGCATTCTGTTACACATATACATTGAGCGGGCCAAATTTTGTAGCCACGATCTTATAGCAAAAGCGGAAACTACTATGATTTTAGGTATATTTGTACGACAACCGATGGGTCTAAAATTAATGTTGACGCTCCGAATTTTCGGAAATTAGTATGTCTATCCATACAAAAATAATTTTTTAAAAAATGTTTTGTATGGAAAAAAAATTTATTTTTGGAAATGCGGGTTGTCAACATTATTTTAGACCCATGGTATTGTGGAAAAATATACAATACTTACAATCTATGCTAGTTTTAGTTCTTAATATGCGATATGTCACGGTTTTTGCTATACAAATTTGACCCGCCCTATTACCCATGTGTGCTTTTGTTTTGTATATCAAAGAACAAATCGAAAATCAGAAAGTTTATGATTCTTCCTCTTCCTCAAGAAACGAAAGCAAAAACAACAACAAATACGCAGGCATAGATGTGTGTTGTGTGCACCAATGCGAGTGAAATCGACGAAAGACGAACAATTTGATGTGTTGGCTGCTGAACAAGCGCAAAATGACAAAATCTTCAAAAATTCAATCGTATGATTGCTGTGTTGCCGATCTCGCGTATTTATCAATGAAAAATAGACAATTCTGCTTCGAATGTGTACATATGTATATATTTGACGTAGTAAAATATATAGAAAACGAAAAAATGAGAGCAATTAAAATCGAATAGATGATTGAGTTGATTGTTTGTAGTAGACAAATAAGGGATGCTTTCTTATTGAAATTCACCTGATAGCTAAACATTTTGATAACAAGTAATTATTGTAAACAAATTAATTTTTAAATCGTGTTCCATGCTAATTTAATTAATTCTTATTACCTACATCTTTTTAATAAAATTTTGATATTCATTAATTTCTAATAAAATAAGTAACTAAAGTATTACATATGCTGAATTTCGCATATTCTTGTATAAATATAATTTCGAATTTTCCTATATAATTTCAATATTGAATCTTCATCGTCGGATTTATACATACACTTAGCAGAAAAAGTGTACATACAAGAAGTAAACAATTCTTCGCTGCATTAAATACCAATAAGGAAACAATTTTTTTGAAAAGAAATTATTTATTATTTAAAAGTTACAGTATTATGTTTACTTTAAGCCCAAATACATTAAATTATAATGTACAGAAAAATTATGAGAAATAAAAGAATTCAAAAGCACCTGTTAATTGGTCAGAAAAAGTCTACGCACAGAAGCGAAAACGGGACTTCCCCGCTCATTTGCTCGATCACTCGTGCCATCAAAAGTTTTTTTTCACAAGTTCTATATTTAATACGTATCGTGGTTCGATTTTGTGCTTTGAATAATCTATTTCAAGAAGTTTGATAAAGATGTATTCAAAAAGAAAGGAAATTGGAGTTGACGAACGGAAAATTATAATAAAATTATGGAAAGAAGGCCAAACTTTCCGTGTAATTGCTAAAACCCTTGGGAGAGCGCACCCCACAATTCAAACGGTGATGAATAATTTCAAAAAATTGGAACTTTCGTGTCGCAACCGCGTTCAGGATGACCTCCTATTCTGACCCAACGAGAAAAAAGATGTGTTTTGCGGCTTGTACAGGATAATCCTCGACTGACCGCAATGAAAATTGCTCAAAATGTTAAGGAACAGTTTTACAAAACCATGCATAACGACACCGTGCGCAAAATTTTAAAAAAAGCTTACTACCGTGGCCGCGTAGATCGCAGGAAGCCGCTTATTTCGCTCATAAACCGACAAAAACGAATTTCTTTTGCCAAACAATATATAAATAAGCCGCCAGAGTTCTGGGAGAAGGTGCTATTCTCAGATCAGAGCTAGTATTGCCTGTTTGGTATTAAAGTACGTCAGCTTGCGTGGCGGAAACCATGCACAGCCCTTCATACGCAAAATCTCGTGGGCACGGTTAAACATGGCGGAGGTGGTATTATGGTGTGAGGATGTATGGCTGCCAATGGAGTCGGCAATTTGGTGTTCATTAAGTCAATTATGGATCAGAGAGATTATTTAAATATTTTAAAAGGAAATTTGAAGCAGAGTGCTGAAAATCTCGGCCTGGGTTCTGGCTGGCACTTTCAACAGCATAACGACCCGAAGCGTACTGCCTATAATGTGAAGCTTTGGATATTAAATAATATCCCGCATCAATGCAAGACCTCTCCACAATCACCTGACCTTAATCCTATTGAACATTTGTAGGATTTGCTTGAGAGCAGGATAAGGCAGCACACCATCACCTCCAAGCAAATGCTTAAAAATGTGATTTTAGATGAGTGGCACAAAATTTCAACGCAGGACACTTTCATGTTAGGTAGGTCTATGCCAAACCGATTGCAAGAAGTCCTAAAACGGAAAGGCTACCCAGCAAGCTACTAATCTCTTCAAAAACCCACAAAAAACAATAATTTATCATATAATCTTATCTTTGAACGTAGACTTTTTCTGACCAATTAACAGGTGCTTTTGAGTTCTTTTATTTCTCATAATTTTTCTGTACATTATAATTTAATGTATTTAGGCTTAAAGTGTACATAAAACTCTAACATTTAAATAAAAAATAATTTCTTTAGAGAAAAATTGTTTCCTTCCTGTTGAAGAATTGTTTACTTCTTGTATGTACACTTTTTCTGCTAAGTGTATGTATAAATCCGACGATGAAGATTCAATATTGAAATTATATAGGAAAATTCGAAATTATATTTATACAAGAATATGCGAAATTCAGCATATGTAATACTTTAGTTACTTATTTTATTAGAAATTAATGAATATCAAAATTTTATTAAAAAGATGTAGGTAATAAGAATTAATTAAATTAGCATGGAACACGATTTAAAAATTAATTTGTTTACAATAATTACTTGTTATCAAAATGTTTAGCTATCAGGTGAATTTCAATAAGAAAGCATCCCTTATTTGTCTACTACAAACAATCAACTCAATCATCTATTCGATTTTAATTGCTCTCATTTTTTCGTTTTCTATATATTTTACTACGTCAAATATATACATATGTACACATTCGAAGCAGAATTGTCTATTTTTCATTGATAAATACGCGAGATCGGCAACACAGCAATCATACGATTGAATTTTTGAAGATTTTGTCATTTTGCGCTTGTTCAGCAGCCAACACATCAAATTGTTCGTCTTTCGTCGATTTCACTCGCATTGGTGCACACAACACACATCTATGCCTGCGTATTTGTTGTTGTTTTTGCTTTCGTTTCTTGAGGAAGAGGAAGAATCATAAACTTTCTGATTTTCGATTTGTTCTTTGATATACAAAACAAAAGCACACATGGGTAATAGGGCGGGTCAAATTTGTATAGCAAAAACCGTGACATATCGCATATTAAGAACTAAAACTAGCATAGATTGTAAGTATTGTATATTTTTCCACAATACCATGGGTCTAAAATAATGTTGACAACCCGCATTTCCAAAAATAAATTTTTTTTCCATACAAAACATTTTTTAAAAAATTATTTTTGTATGGATAGACATACTAATTTCCGAAAATTCGGAGCGTCAACATTAATTTTAGACCCATCGGTTGTCGTACAAATATACCTAAAATCATAGTAGTTTCCGCTTTTGCTATAAGATCGTGGCTACAAAATTTGGCCCGCTCAATGTATATGTGTAACAGAATGCATGAAAAAAATGTTTCGTTTGTTCTCTAATTCTAAATTTGTCATCATCGCGTCTGCAGAGACATGGCCTCGAACACTTGTGTTATGTAGAGGGTTTTTATTCTAAATCTCATATAAATTCGAAGGAGACTGTTTGCCTCACGCATCCCTTTCTGCTACACGCACATGAAACCAGCCGATTGGCCGTCCATACTCGTATAAGAACTATATGCACGAAACGAAAGCTAAAGCAACAACAAGAACGAATGCGTAGATGTTTGTATGTATGCAATGCATGGGTAATCAACGAAAGACGAACAATTTGATGCGTTGGCTGCTGAACAAGCGCAAAATGACAAAATCTTCAAAAATTCAATCGTATGATTGCTGTGTTGCCGATCTCGCGTATTTATCAATGAAAAATAGACAATTCTGCTTCGAATGTGTACATATATATTTGACGTAGTAAAATATATAGAAAACGAAAAAATGAGAGCAATTAAAATCGAATAGATGATTGAATTGATTGTTTGTAGTAGACATATAAGGGATGCTTTCTTATTGAAATTCACCTGATTGCTAAACACTTTGATAATTTAATTAATTCTTATTACCTACATCTTTTTAATAAAATTTTGATATTCATTAATTTCTAATAAAAAAGTAAGTAAAGTATTACATATGCTGAATTTCGCATATTCTTGTATAAATATAATTTCGAATTATCTTATATAATTTCAATATTGAATCTTCATCGTCGGATTTATACATAGGTGCATATGAAAGTATATATATATATGTGACATGCCGACTCAAATTGATTGTGTGAAGCTGCGGTTGGTTTACGTATGCAAATACTCGTTCTCAACTGTTTCCAGTGTATCTAAAACCATTTTTGGCTTTGAGTGAAAAGGTGGCCAATGTTTCATCGCCAGATTTGCTGTTAAAACGGTGTCCATTAACAGTGGGATATCTCATTACTTCTAAAGTCTCTGGTTGTACACACCATTTTGTTTGATTGCTTGTCGTATTCATATCGAATACAGCAAACAAGTCACAACTTGGTATTCTGTTGTTGTTGAAGTAAAAAGGGAATTTTTAAAAAATTGCAAAAAATCGCAGAGTGAAGTATCTGTATACATTGGCCTGAACAGGACCAACTGTGCGAACGAAATAGATTGAAAAATAGCCAGTAAGAAAACTATGGAAGTTTTGCACCGAAAATCCAATCCCAAATTAGAAATCAGTACAACGTACTATTTTATGTCCAAAATGTTCCGTATTCGACAAATTTGATCACAAATTTTTAGAAGTTGAAGCAATAACATTAGTAAGAAGCGCTCTATATTAGGATTGTGCGATTAATCGTTTGTTCAAAAAGTTTGATTAATCAAAATATTCGACTAATTAATTATTCAAATTGCGCTGGAAACCGCATGTTAAGAAAAAACGGGAAGAGCTTGACTTAAAACTATGCAAATTCTACCACCTCATCGGCAGGCACTCTAAACTGTCAGTCTACAACAAACTAATGATTTATAAACAAATTCTTAAACCAGTTTGGACTTATGGCACACAATTTTGGAGTCGTGCCAACAAGCACTGCACTGCAACAATCCACCGTGACCTTGGCATACCAACAGTTGACAACGTAGTTAAAAAGTATGCCGTTGCTCGCAGACAACTTTTGAAAGCACGTTACAGCATCCAGTGTTCTGTAGGCGGTTGCACTACCTAGACTGCTAAAAAGGAAATCAGTAGCAGACCTAATGGACACCGAGTAGCAAAACAGCTTTTGAAATTTTCTAATCAAAATTGCTTATTAGTACCACTTATTAGTTATATGTACTAGGTGCAATATTAAAAAAGCTTCTGTCTATATTTTAAGAATCGTTAATAAAAAAAATAAAAATTGCAATGTTTTGCAACGCAAGCGGTAATGTGTTGATCTCTACTGAAAGCGACACATTACTTTCGTAGTACATGTCAGTATAGAAATTCACGCATCTTGTAATCTATCTGCTACAAGGGCAATACAATACTTTGTGGATTATCAAACATTCCTGTTTCTCACTGAGTACATCCATACATATAAGTATACATATATACAAACATACACATATTGAGTGTGTGAATTAGAAAACGGACTTTTTTAGTGCTAAAAATCATTTATTTTTAAGAATTCTGTAAAAACATGTCATTCAAAGTATTGTCCATCAGAAATTATGACATGTCTCCATCTTTCTGGCAATTTATGAATTCCATCACAAAAGAAATTCGCCGGCTTGGCGTCCAAAAACGAATCGATCCAATTTTCGATTCCGGTGACTGAAGTGACGCGTATTCCATTAAGGGCGCTCTGCATGGACCGGAACACGTGTTAAATTGAAGATGCCAGGCCTAAAATATAAGGTTGGTGGAGTAAAATTTCCCATCCGCTATTAGCAAGATAGCTTTTGACAGGAATAACAATGTGTGGCCGTCCGTTGCTATGGTAAAAAATTACCGACTCGAGCTTGGTCGCATATTCCGGCCGTTTCTCGATCATTGCTCTCTTCAACCGTATCAATTGTTGTCGGTACAGCTCTCCTGTAATGGTTCGACCAGGTATTGGTCAAATAATGTCTCCAAATCCTAGTCTTCAAACTTTTTCGGCTGTCCAGAGAGTTCTTTTACTTTGATATCAAAATCACCGTTTTTAATGTGTACAAACCACACTGTGTATTGAATAGAGAATTCTCGCCAACAATTTCACAAGCAAACAATTACCCTCAGCTGCACATTTTTTTTGCAAAAAACTTCCGCAAATGGTGTTTTTCGGAAATTGTACAAATTTTACATCGTGATAAAAATATGTGATACGCACAACCAAATTGAATACTTTTGACTGATTAATGAGCAAGTGTATAGACGTTTAAAATGGCATTTATATATATATATATATATATATATATATATATATATATATATATATATATATATATATATATATATATATATATATATATATATATATATATATATATATATATATATATATAAAGAAGTTACATTTCCTTGGTAATCTTATAACTCAAGAACCGCCCAACCGATTGACACAAAAATTTAAGAGTTCGTTCCCATCTATGAGGAGGTGGTTTGTGTGAAGTTTGTTTGGTGTTGTTGATCGGTGCAGTCGTTCCTGAGTTATGACATTTGATGTGAGTAATGGTTTCCTCTCATACGAAATGCCTGTATGGGAAAACAGCAACAAATAAACAGCCGCTTATGAGCGTTTCTGTTGTACTGTATAACTGTTTATGTGGACACAGTTGTCAAATGTGGTTTTAAGTGCATTCATTATGTTAATATTAATTAGCTGTCATTGGAATTCAGTTGACAGTTATCTTATGTGCTTTAAGTTCTTTTATATCGTGCTTTCGTTGCGAACAGACATACTTTTGGTGAGTGATGCATCAATTGCATCTCCACCAAATCAAATTCGTATGTTATTTGCGATCATAATATCAACATGTTTTCCATCAAATCCACTGGAATTGTGGAATAAATACAAAGATTTCATGGCTGAAGACATTTTGATTCGACTTCGACATCGTTCAACTGATCCCGCATTGCTGCTGACATTGGAAATGTATAATGAAGCCTTGATAATGATCGAAGATTTGTGCCTTACGATTTCAAATAAAGCATTAGGGCAATTAGGATTGGCTCCACCAAATCGTTCAATGCATGATTTATTTGAACGAGAATTGCAACGCGAACAGCAATTCGATCGTGATGAATTGCGTGCGTTCGTACAAACGTATACTCCGCAATTAAATGACCAACAAAAAGATGCATATGACAAAGTGATGCAAGCTGTCAATGACAACACTGGTGGATTAAATTTTTTTAATGCACCTGGCGGCACTGGAAAAACATTTTTGATTTCATTGATACTGGCAACGATTCGGTCGGAACAAAAAATCGCATCGGCACTTGCTTCTTCCGGTATTGCAGCTACATTACTTGATGGCGGCAGCACAGCACATTCCGCCTTGAAATTGCCATTGAACATGCAAGCAATTGAAACACCAACATGCAATATATCAAGGAGTTCTGGAATGGCTAAAGTCTTACAACAAACATCCATTATTTTATGGGACGAATGTCCAATGGCCCATAAAAAATCTTTGGAAGCCTTAAATCGAACATTACAAGATTTGAGACGGAGTTCACAGCTGTTCGGCGGTGCATTAATATTGTTATCTGGTGATTTTCGTCAAACGTTGCCTGTTATTCCGAGATCAACACCAGCTGATGAAATTAATGCATGTTTGAAAAGTTCATTTTTGTGGGAACACGTACAAAGGCTTTCGTTGACGACCAATATGCGTGTGCGTCTTCAAAATGATTCATCAGCACATGAGTTTTCAAAGCAATTGCTAAAGATTGGCGATGGAAAAATTACAAGTGATAAAAATGGGTTTATCACGTTACCGAATAACTTTTGCATAATTGTATCATCAAAACAAGAACTCATTGATCGCGTTTTTAAAAATATTGTTCAAAATTACAATAACCTTGATTGGTTACGGCAACGTGCAATATTAGCACCAAAAAATATCAATGTCAATGAAATCAATTTCCACATCCAGGAAAAATTGCCAGGTGATTCGGTAAGGTATAAATCCATTGATACTGCTATGAATGATGAAGACGCAGTCAATTATCCAGTCGAATTTTTAAATTCTTTGGAACCACCAGGCATGCCACCGCATAATTTGAATTTGAAAGTTGGTTCATCGATTATACTTCTCCGAAATCTTAATGCACCGAAACTTTGTAATAGGACGAGACTTTCAGTGAAGAAATTGATGCCAAATTTAATTCAAGCAACAATTCTCACTGGCAAAGCAAAAGGTGAAATTGTACCAATACCGCGCATCCCATTAATACCAACGGACATGCCATTCGAATTTAAACGTCTTCAATTTCCTGTTCGGATATCTTTTGCTATGACCGTCAACAAAGCCCAAGGGCAAACGCTCCAGGTGTGTGGAGTTAATATAGAGGAAGCTTGCTTTTCTCACGGTCAGCTGTACGTTGCATCTTCAAGAGTTGGAGCACCGAAAAATTTGTTTATTTATGCACCACAAAATAAAACAAAAAATGTTGTGTATACAATTGTATTAAATTGAACGTTGCTTTTCTTTTTCCGAAATAAAGATAAAAATTATTTCATTTTATTTTGTACATTATTGTGTTTAGAAATCAAATGTTTTTAGCAATCAATTTTTTGCGTAGCGAAGCGCGCCGGGTAACGCTAGTATATATATATATATATATATATATATATATATATATATATATATATATATATATATATATATATATATATATATATATATATATATATATATATATATATACCCGATTCAATAAACCAGCTCAGAGTTTTGTTAAGTAGTTGCTGAAGATTTTCAGTTGCTTTATTACATTTGCGTGTTCTGAAAGCAATACAGTATCGTTAGCTAAAGTTGCTAATATATCGTAGCATCGCGTTGGAACAGTGAACAGAGTGTAAAGAATAGGGCCGAGCACACTGCCTTGTGGTACTCCAGAATGATTTTTTAATATTTCGAAACATCTATCTCTATATCTGACATTAAAGTGTATGTTTTCTAGGTACCTTTTTAAAATCAGGAACTAACTAGATAGTAGCATATTTCGTAATTTCAGTAGCAAGCCATCGTGCCACAAATAAGCTTTTGACACTTTTGCCACATCCAAGAATACGGCAATGCAATGTTTTTTATCATCAATATCTTTTGAGATTTTGTTCGTGGCACGATGCTCCTGTTCAATTATAGAGTGTTTCGGTCTAAATTCAAATTTATAGTCCTGAATAAGTTTATTTTGAATCAATATTGAATTTAATCGATCAGATAATAATTTTTCAAATAGTTTAGACAGTGTGGGCAACAGATTAATTAGCCTATTTTGCTTGAGAAGCATGTTCAAATGGTTTTGGTATGGCAATAATTTTTGCGATTTTCCATACTAGTGGAAAGTATAAGGTCTATAAAGAAATCCATTATTTTTGTATTAAATTGAAGATTTTATTTACCGTAGTTAGAATAATCCGATTTAGGTCAAATATGCACCGTTTTGTTCGATAATTTGTTGCCATTTTGAAGGTAATTGTCTGGATGGAACACAATTCCTCTCCTATTGGCCAAAGCTGGCCGCTTCTGGGCGATTGCTTCCTTCAGACGGTCCAATTAAGGTCCAAATTAAGAATTTGGCTGTAGGGCAGCAGCTCATAGTAGATGATTTCCTGCCAATACCACCAAACACATGGCAAAACCTTCTTGACCGTCAATCCTGGCTTGGCCACAGTTTGCGCCGGCTCACCGCGATTCGACCACGACCGTTTTCGCTTGACTTTATCATAAGTGACCCACTTTTCATCACCAGTAACCATCCGCTTCAGAAATGGATCGATTTTGTTGCGATTCAGCAGCGATTCGCAGATGGAAATTCGGTCCATGAGGTTTTTTTTTGCGTTAACTCGTGTGGCACCCATACATCCTGCTTCTTTTTGCATCCAGCCTTATGTAAATGGTTCCAAACGGTTTTTTGTACAATGTTTAGCTCCTGAGCAATAGAAACAGTGCTTACAGTGACATTTTTAGCCGTCTGGCTTACATTTTCGCCTTTATAGAAGAAAAACTGTAAAATATGGTGTATTTTCTCTTTACTGGTGTCCATCTTTGACGAGTGCTCAATCAATACTGAGTCAAGCAATCACAAAAATGAAAAGTTTATTTAATACGAAGTCCTATCTTTCTAACGCCATCTAGCGTAACCCGATCGCACTTAGACAACGCGAGATACAGATTACTTAAACAATCTATTGGAAAAATATTTACCTTATATTTAAATCTAATCGTAGAGTTAAATATATTCCTTAAGAAAACTATTGTTGTATGTTCCTTATCGTCTCCGTCGCCACACAACCGTCTCGCTTCACTGCTATGTCGATACTGCCCGCTTCTTCTCGCTCGAACATCCTCCGGCCTTGAGACTCGATGCTTCTCGAGGCTCAACAGATTCTACTGGTAGTATACAAAGCCTCTGTACAGGGCGACTAATGGTGTTGTGACCAGTCCAAATAGATACATTGCGGACTAACCCGTCGCTGCCTGGATGTAATGCGGTCACTCGTCCCATTTTCCATAAAGTCGGTGGGGTAGCTTCATTTTTAATGACCACCAAGTCGCCTATCTTCATATTTTGCCTAGCCTTCTGCCATTTGGGACGCTGTTGAAGCTCGTGGAGATAGCTATCGCTCCATAATTTCCAGAATCTTTGCGCCATAAGCTGCCGAGATTGCCAATAGCTGAGCCGATTCTCCGGCCGTTCTACTGGAATTTGCTCACCTAGAGTTGGAACCAAGGCTTCTCCAATTAGTAAATGCCCAGGTGTAAGAGGATTTAAGTCCCGAGGGTCTGCACTTTGGGCACATAATGGACGTGAATTAAGGACTGCACTGATCTCTGCCAGTAATGTCTGTATCGCTTCAATGGTCAATAGTCGAACCCCCATAACCCGACGCAGATGATGCTTGGTCGCCTTGACTGCCGCTTCACATAGACCTCCCTGATGTGGAGCAGCTGGAGTAATGAAGTGCCACTCGGTTTGTCGCGCTGAAAGTTGCTCAAAGAGGTCTGAGGTTCGCCAAGTCTGTAACATTCGACCCAGCTCTCGCTCTGCTCCTACAAAATTGGTGCCATTATCGCTCCAAAGATGCTGACAGTGACCATAACGTGAGGTAAAGCGAATGAATGCCATCAGGAAGGCATTGGTAGACAAATCTGATACAAATTCTAAGTGTACAGCCTTGGATACCATGCACACGAACACCGCGATATAGCCTTTGATGATCACATTTCCTCTTCGACGATCTGGGCGCACTTGTATGGGCCCTGCATAATCCACCCCGGAATGCAGAAATGGGCGTGCTGGACGTACTCGGCAAGCCGGAAGGTTTCCCATCATTTGTTCGCTCATCTTTGCCCTCAACCTTTCGCACATTATACAACTCTTGATCAAAGACCTTGCTAGCGCTCGTACACCGATGACCCAATAATTTCGTCTTAATGTCGCTATTATCTGCTGTGCTCCGCAATGTAGTAGTTTCAAATGTATTGAACGAGCTATGAGCCAAACCAATCTTCCCTTTCCGGGCAGTATCGCGGGATTCCGCTGGCGGTCAGGCAAATCTGCTTCTTGTAAGCGCCCACTCATACGCAGTATACCATCTTGAAGAAATGGAGCCAATATTGCAATCGCGTTCGATAGTCGAGCATCCTCCGCTGAACCTTGGCCCTGATCAGAATGGTTTAGCCGTCTAATGTCATCTTCGAAATAGTCCCATTGCTCTTGTCTGATCCAGAAATTCAGTGAGTCATCGAGTTCCTTAACGCTCAAATGTAGTTTACGTCTGTTTGCGAATGATGCTCGACAATTTTGGGCGAATCTAAACACCCAAGCCGTTACCCTTATTAAACGAGTGATCGACGAGTATCGGTGCACTAAGGATTCATCCTTTATAACTATTGCGCCGACGTTTGCGATGAATTGCTCATCACTCTCTGTCTTGCCTTCTGATTGAAGTATATTTCCTCGCCCGATCCTTACCAGGCGGCATTCCTTTTTCACCTCTAACTCAATATTTTCGTGTACCCCTTCTGGCAGCTTCGGCCACATGGCCTCCGGCAGCCGAAGGAAATCGGGGCCCCGCCACCACAACTGGGAAGCGATCAACTCATCCATCGACATTCCTCTGGAAATCAGATCGGCCGGATTCACGTCGGTGGGCACATACCTCCACTCGCAGTTTGCCGTGTTCTTATTTATCTGAAGTACTCGATTCGCCACAAATTGTTTTAGGCTACCGCTGTCTCGTTTCAACCAGCACAGTACTACCATAGAGTCAGACCAGCAAATCGCCGAACTGACCTTGATGCTAAGCTGAGTTTCGCAATTGGATAGCACGCGCTGCATTAATTCGCTGAGTAGCGATGCTGCACGCAATTCGAGCCGCGGTATAGTCTCCGTTCGTAAGGGCGTCACTCTAGATTTTGTTAGCAATAAATTGGACGTCACTACTCCATTGTCCTGTATGACCGCATATATGGCCGCTCCGAATGCTCGAGTAGACGCATCGGAAAAGCCATGTAAAGCTATATTTAGCCATCGTGCATATCCTATCCAACGCGGTATACGAAGGCTACTGAACTGTTGCATTTGAGAGAAAATACTTTGCCACACCATCCTCAGTGGTCCAGGTAATCTTGTATCCCAACCTAATTTCTCCTGCCAAATTTTTTGGAGTAAAACCTTTGCCTTTATTATGAATGGTGATGCCAGCCCGATGGGGTCATAAATTCGCGCGGTGATGCTTAAAATCATCCGTTTAGTCCAACAAGTAGGTTCCACCACCGGCAATGATTTCACTGCGAATGTCAGCTCGTCCGCTGAGGGAGTCCATTTAAGACCCAACACTGATGCTTCCATATGTGTGTTCAACCAAGCGTCGTCCGCATCCGATTGTCGGCCTATAGAACGGTGCATGTTATTCGAATTTGATCGCCATTTAGTAAGCTCGAAGCCTCCAGCTGCCAAAAGCTGTTTTATCTGCTGGCATAAGAGCAGCAATTCCTCTTCCGTGTCAGCACCGGCCAAGCAGTCGTCCATATAAAAATTATTCAATACAGCCTGAGCACCTCGTGGCCACCTGGACGCGTTATCTCTAGCACACTGCTGCATTGCCCTAACTGCACAAAATGGTGCTGACGCCATACCGAATGTCACTCTAGAGAGCCAATATTCGGCTATTTCCCCTGTCTCATTTCTCCAAAACATTCGCTGCAAGTCCCAATGTTGCGGTGCTATTTTTATCTGAGGAAACATCTGCTTGATATCTGCCGATACACCATACGCGTGGAGACGAAATCCCAAAAGGATATCAATTAAGTCTCGTTGCAATTTGGGCCCGATCATTTGGACATCGTTCAACGAAACTCCGGTATCAGTTGAACATGAGGCATCGAACACTACCCGAAACTTTTTCATGATTGCATGATGAGGAATATAATAGGATTTGCCTTCTGGTGGTCTCGTTGCCAGCCTTAGCCAGTCATTCGCTATATATTCGTTTACGAAGGTCTGGTATTTCTCTTTTAATTCCGGCTCTCTTTTGAATCGTTGCTCTAAGCGTAAGTATCTTTGCAGGGCTGTTACACGATTAGAACCAATGCGATTCCAATCCCGTCGTAGGGGAATTTGAACAACATAGCGCCCTTCCTGTGCGTCGAAGGTGTGAGTCTCCAAGAAATGGGTTTCGCACTCTTGTTGCTCTGCTGTCCAATTTGATTCATCGCCTGGTAAGCTCTCTGAATCAAAAAACCGTCGTACTAAATACTCAAGATGATCGTCCTCCGCTCTATCCATCTCCTTCATTATGTTAGCCGCAACAACGCCTGAGTTTGTCGGAATCTCGCCAAAAAGTAGCCAGCCTAAGCGAGTCTCTTGTGCGACAAAACTCGAAGATAATCGCCTCATATTTCCCTGCATCAGTTGAGCCCATATACCCACCCCCAACAGCATTTGTACTGGTGCTGGTTGGTCGAAAGTGGGGTCTGCTAGAAGGTTGGATATATCGCTGGGTAAGCTCTGCATCTGTAAGCGTTTTTGAGGCAATAACATTTTCCCTAAGATCGATGGAACTACCAGGCATTTAAGGAAAATCCGAAGCTCATCATTGTAAAGTGACATCAAATGTCCCGAAATTGATTTGTTGCAGACATGAGACTCCACTCCAATAGCAGAGGAAACGCCAATTCTTGTTCGGTACATATAGATTTGATTATGCGTGACGATATCTTTACTGATCAGGTTTACTTGTGCACCAGTGTCGCATATTGCACGAATTCTCACCATCATTCCATTATGAGCTACAAAACGCACCTGAGCGGTAGCCAATAAACTAGAATAAGACTCGCCCGCTCCTCCTTGTATCATCGTAGAACCGTCTACTTGCGCGGATGACTCTGACGCATTGAAAGTACTGAAAACCCTGAGGCCGGTCTCCACTTCGGTCACTGATTGCTATTGCTCCTCACTCGGACCCGCCTCCACTGCTGCCAGCATCGACCTCTGAGGGACCTCCTCCATAGGGTTCGTTGATAGCTTCGGGCAAATAATGCTGTTGTGGGGTGCCCTTGCACACCTGGGGCAACGATTTGACAAACAGTTTCTCGCAGTATGACCCTTTCGCAAACAATTTTGGCACAAACCCAGTTCAAAAATTCGTTTAATTTTCCCTTCACGACTCATGCGTCCAATCGTAGGACATCGGTGGAATGCATGATCTCCGGAGCAGTTGAGACAGGGCTTGTAATTAATGGTTGATGAAACGCTCGACCTCATGCGCTGATTCATTGAAAAGGAGTTCATTCGCTTCTCGCTGTCATTAGTGACAGGCTGTGTTGTGCGATTTAATAGTCCGCTACTGCGACGCTCAAGCCAAGAAAAGAAGTCTCTTTGCAAATTTGGGATTCGATCTATAGGCCGTACCATCTCCCACTGACTACGGGACACGCTGTCTAACCGGGACTCCAGAAAGGTTAATATAAACAAGTCGCGTTGGTCCTCGGCTTCAAGTTGTCTCGCCACCATACGCATGCTGTTGCGCGTAACATCAAGCATATTCCGAATCGAGGCATGGGTAGCCCTTGGCCAAACTGGCAAATCATAGATTGCTGAGCAATGCACAGCATGGCACAAATACTCATTATCGTATGCTAAACACAGTGTTTTCCATGCGTCAACAAAGCTGTTGTCTTGCTGCGGCCAATAACCTAATGCTCTAGCTGCCTCCTCCTTAACACAGCTTTGGAGCCGACGAAGCCGCTGCAGATTCGTGAGATGGGGATTTTGTATCACCTCAGTCGAAAATACGTCTCGAAATTGAATCCACTCTCGATGGTTACCGCGAAATATTGGAAGCCGATCTGCTAATGGCAATTCCGAAAATTGAAGTTGTAGTGAATGATTATTAGCGTGGTTGCACGATGCAGTAGGAGGTGTTGGTTCCATTTCTTTTATTTTCTGACATAGCTCTGCCCGGACCTTGACGTAGACATCTTCAACCTCCTGCGCACGTGCGAGATCATCCGCCTGTTGCAACTCATCTCGTGAACACTGCTGCAACTCACAAGATTTCAATTCAAATCTTTCCCAAGCCTTAGTTAAAATATCGAGGCGAGTCTTAATAATTTCGACGTTCATATCATCAGATGCAGTAGCTGCCAACCAGTCGGACTGACGCTGAATTTGGGATACAATATACTCTATATCCGACCGCATATTCCTACCCTCTACCACGATTGCCATTTCCGAATTTTCTATGCTTGCTGTGGAGTCCTCCACGCTTATTGCTTCCTTCTCCCTCCGTGTCACGGTTTTTCGGCCACCACCTGAGGAATTAAAGAACATCAAAGACGCTTAAAGAAAGTCTGAATTGCCTAATCAGTATTAGAATTGTTCAATAAGTTGCCCTAAAATGTTCGCATGTCATTTGAAGTGCCTGATCAGCAATAGTTAAATATTATCGCAAGCTACTCAAATCACCGCTATGCCCTAATCATAATGCGCTACTATAACTTCTCATTAAGGTGCTTCATGTCGCCGAGTCGTTGCCTTTCAAGTCGCAGTGGATTACTGATCCCATATTACTAGTAACACATAATTGCCTAACAAGGCCTAAAGCCGCTGATATGTTACGTAGCAAGTCGCAGATCAATTGTTACATAAATATTCGCCTGGCACTTGCAGTGTTTGATCAGCAATTGTTAATTAATATTGCCTGCAACTCAAATCGCCGCTATGCCCTAAGCATACTACGCCACTATAAATTCTCGTTAAGGTGCTTCAAGTCGCAGAGTCGTTGCACCTCAAGTCGCAGTGGATTGCTGATCCCATATTACTAGTAACACAAGGCCTTAAGTCGCTGATATGTTACGTGTTACGTACATAAGACGCAGTTACCATCTAAATCGCAGTTACTATTTAAATCGCAGTTATTATTTAATTCGCAGTTACAATTTAAATCGCAGTTACTATCGCGCAGCGTATCACCTTCTAGTTTAACCTTAAGCCGCGGATATTTTCCGTAGTAAGTCGCAGATAAATTGCTACATAAGTCGCAGTTATACTATTTGAACGCAGTTACGATCGCGCATCATGAAGTTTATTTATTTGACCTTATGTCGCTGTTACATCTTAGTTCACCATTATGTACCTATACACATCGCGAATACAAATATACGCACCCTTCGCTTTTATGGCTCTTTTTCCATTAAATATTTCTTCTATCGACACTCTAGCACGTTTGCTTGTACCCGCCGCTGGGCCACTCGACTCTGTTCCCCTCGAAACCCTCGCTCTCCTCGATCTTTGCATTCTATTTAATTTTATTTAATTGTATACGCAATCCAGACAATTCAATTAAACCCAGCGACCTTTCTTGTACGCAGTGAATACAGAACTGTTGAAATTTTTCAACGATCATACAGTATTACGTTCGCCCGCTCACCAATCAACGAATGAGTATAACAGAACTACAACAGTACTCTAATGCCCTTATCTATATACGCATCTAATATACACTATCTTATAACTGTTCGTATAGGATGACCCGCTGAAATGCATATCGCGCGGCGCCATATGCCAGCACAACAGAGAAACAAATGAAACCAGCCGTATGTTATTTGCTTTCAATGGCGCCGTCGCCTATGCATACACAGTCGTATAACTGTTCGTATAGCATGATTCGCTGAAATGCATCTCGCGCGGCGGCATATGCCAGCACAAGTAGTAGAAACAAACAAAACCAACAGTAAGTTCTTTGTTTTCAATAGCACCGTCGCAGATGCATACACAAACCTCGAATCATATCGACTATATACATTGGAAATGGAATATTCAATGTTATCCGTATGCGCTGTATTTAGATTAAACCAATGACCTAACCGAAAACATTCTGTTCGCAACAACACTAATATACAATCATACCGAACATATATCCATTTTACCCGTAACCTATACTTCAAACCTGTACAACATTCCCTTCGGCTCGATGGACCAAAAAATGTATGTTCCTTATCGTCTCCGTCGCCACACAACCGTCTCGCTTCACTGCTATGTCGATACTGCCCGCTTCTTCTCGCTCGAACAATTGTCTTGTGGGGAAGTTCTTTCAATACTTTGCGATTTATTCCATAGTATTCTGAATATTTTTTATTATTTATTATTTGTTTAGATGCCAATTTCTTTTGCGTTCATTAATTTTATTTATGGCTTACTTGTGACACACAGTTCTGCACTGATATAAATGTATGGTGCCATGTCATTTGAAAAAGTTTTTGCGAAATGTTCTGTTAGCGTTTTGACTTTTTCTATAAAGCTCCTAGCGCACGAGTTATCTTTTTTTCTTAAAGGTGGTTGGTAGCACTGCATTATTTATATTTTTTGTTGCTTTCAAGGAGTAGTTGCTTTTGTTTGTGGCTCAACGATTTTTTAGATAATTTTCTTGTTTTTCATTTTCCAGTGCTTCTTTTAATTATCTCAGATCAGGGCATTTTGTCGATTGCCGTTGCTTTTGAAGTTCTCTTTCTATCTTTATCTTTTCATTGCGCCATTGTTTCTGCTTTTTGTTAAAATTTGATTTCTGGCGTTGCATTTTTTAACATCTGTTGCATCTACTGTTTTAATATGTTATACAACTTCTATATCATTATTTGACGAAGAAACATGATAGTGTGTTGAGAGAAAAGGAATAGTGTAAACTGTGGTTTGTTGTTTTACTTTTTGCATAGTGGGGTTAAAAGCTGAATTTGCAGGAATTTGTGCATAAGTAATACCTTGGGGTTGCGGGTTGGAAATAAGGGTTTGATAGCCTCGAGTTATTTGAAGTATTTGTTGCTGCTGAAGTTGCTTTTATTAAGGTATGATTTTATTTCTTTATAAATCATACACCCCCTGTAGTTTGCTGTATGGTTTTCATTACATAGTGCACATTTTACACACACTGCACTGTGGGCAATATGATTATATTTTTGGCATAAACTCCATTTTTTTGGCTTTTGTATTGTAATAATCGTTTTAATACAAATCACCAAAATGGTTTACCAATATCATATATCTCCACAAAAATTAGAAGACTCAAAACTGAATTATAATAAGATAGGCTCTCGACTAAAAAGAAAATTAGCTTCAGAACTTGCAGCAAACAATCAATATTCTACGCCGCTCTTATCACACGCTGCGGCAGTTTACGCTAAGAAATCAAAAGACACTTAAAGGAAATGAATGTTTTTTGTATAGAGCCTCATTCATTTGCAATAATTATTGTTGGTCATGGTTTAAGTATACTAATTCTATAAGTACTAATTTCCGATCTCTGATGCAGACAAACCAAAACCAAGTGGCAGTGGCAATAGTAAGTATGGGAATACTGCCAGAAGAGCGTTTTCGAATATAATAGCTTTATCAACTATCTTAGGAATCAAATAAGAAATACCTCATTGCTTTCATACAATTTTAATTGCGATTTCTTGCGAACATGTGTTAGACTCCGAGAAGACTTCTACTATTACCTTTAATTAGCATATGGAAAAATATTTTTGGTATCCAATGTCACCTTCTGTGGTACATGGACATAAAATAATTGAGAACTGAATAATTCCGGAGAAAATGCATCGGAGGCAAGAAACAATTTGTATAATAGCCTAGACAGACGGCAGCCTAATTCCGGATTACCGAGTTAATTCGAATTAACTCGGGCATTAACTGCAGCAAATCCGCATTAACTCTATGAGGTAATTCTCAAAATAAAAGAGGATTAGGGCGATTTGCGATGGCAACACTGCTGAAAATTTTCTATTGTGAATTTTTCTCGATCTATTTTACAAGATATTAGGTGTGTTCGCTTATAAAAAACTTTCAACAATTGTTAACAGTTTTTAACATGAAAAGCGTTGGCGAACAAATAAATCCAGCTTTCAATTACGAACTGTGAATGTCAATTTACAAGTTTCTGATAGTTTTCAGTTCACGTACTTCTTGTAGATTTTCTCATATCGAGAGTGACAGATGACAGAAATTGATAGTGATAGTAATGTAAGTGAGCAGACCTAATGAAACAGCAATCAGCCGTTTAGTTAATCCGCAATACTGCCGTCTGTCAGGTTAATATTTTATTCGGATTAAGTGCGCCGGTAATCCGGATTAACGATGCCGTCTGTCTAGGCCATAAGACGGATAGAAGATCGCACGGCAGAAAATGCAGCCGAATAGACCGTATTAAGGGGGGAGTAAGGGATAATTTGAAATAAAAAACACTTTTTTCTCTGATTTTTTAAGGAGATACAGCTTAAGCAAATTTATTCAAACTTTTTTTTAATTATAAAGCATCATCTAGAGAATATTTAGTTAGATTTTCGTAATTGAATATTGAAAAATAAGCCGGTGACAGAACGTTTCCCAAAACGTTTTTTGAAAAATACGTTGTTCGGTAAACACGATAATAGACCGTATTAAGGGGGGAGTAAGGGATAATTTGAAATAAAAAACACTTTTTTCTCTGATTTTTTACGGAGATACAGCTTAAGCAAATTTATTCAAACTTTTTTTTAATTATAAAGCATCATCTAGAGAATATTTAGTTAGATTTTCGTAATTGAATATTGAAAAATAAGCCGGTGACAGAACGTTTCCCAAAACGTTTTTTGAAAAATACGTTGTTCGGTAAACACGATAACTCGGCGTAGGATTATCTGAAATGAAAAATGTTGTTAAATTTACTTAAATTATGACTTAATTCTCACCCTTCTGTCGTTGTTGAGTTATCATTTTCATTTTTCAACAGTTCGTGGCCTATTTAAGTAAAAAACGCGATTTCGCTCTAAATTTTCCGCTATTTTTTAGGTGACAAACTACCTTAATATGGAAATAGAAAAATGTAAATAACGGGAGGGGGAGGCATTTTATACCAAGAAAGTATGTTTCGAGTTTGAAAAGAATCGGTCGAGCAGATTTTGCAGGATCGTGTTCACGGACTTCGAAAAATTGGTTTTCAGAAAAACACGTTTGAAGTTTTTTTTCTCAAAAAGTGAGCTGTTTTGAAAGAGATGAGATATTTTAGAAGAGGAATATAAAGAATTTTCAGAAAACTGAGTGACTTAGGGTTGTGTGGCGAGTAGCATCCATAAATCGGTTTATCTTTATCCTTCATTTTTAATTTTTTTTTTTAAATCCAGGACCCTTGTAATCTTCAATAAAATAAAATAATCAATATTAATGAATAATAATCTCAATAAATATCTATCAAGAGTATGAACAACAACGAAGTTGGTGCAAATTAGGGTGAATCAAGTAAAAAAGTAAAAATTAATTGATTATCAAAATCAGAATTATTATGTTGAAACGTTCTCGGGATAAAATAAATTTTGTATTTCTTAGCCCTTTTAGAACAATCGGACAACTAACAACTGAGCTAACAATTTTTTTTGTGCCTAGAATCTTTTAACATAATCTTTCAAACTAGGGGTCAAATTTTGAAACTTTTTTTTTGTATGGGGAGTGATCCTCTTTAGTGAACATATGTTAAAGTCGTCCAAATAAGTCATATGGGGTCTAATGTTATAATGCCCCGAATCGAACCAAGTTTGGTACGTCGTCTTCAGAATAATATATTCACAAACCAAGATTGGGACTGATATCTTCATTTTTAGACTTTATGCCAAAAAAAAAATCGTGCACTGGGAGCTTGTTGTAAACATTTTTCATGTGACCATACTTTTGGCAATTGGTACATTACGGGACAGTTCTTTTAATACGAGGAAGTTCTGTCTTTATTATGCAGTGGAGTAAATGAGTTAAGGAGTAAATATCCTTGTTGAGTTCTTGTTTTTATTGATATTGAGAATAATGGCAATGGCTTTTTAGTTTGTGCTTGATATATGTTTTGTGTGTTAATGACTTTATGTCCTACTTCTTTTAGGGCATACTTCTGTGTTAATTGAATATTGTAGATTTTTGGTTTAATGGTGCGTTTTTTTTGGTATATTTACTATTTGTGAATTTAAATTGGCTCTACTGGTTGAATCTTTACTTCATTATAGGAACTCTTATCTTATGATTACAGTCTTCTAAACTGTCTAAAGATTTGATGAAATTAACAACATTTGCTCTTGGGTTTTTGCTTTTTTGCAATTTGAGCTTCTTTTTTTGAATTTGATGTTTTTTTATTTATTTTGTTTGAAGGTGACTCAGTGTTTTAGATCTTCATACCAATTTTATAAAATAGCGGAATACATAGTGTTGTTTGTATTAGTTGTATTTGCTATGTTATCATTTTTATCAATGTTTGAAGCTGCATTTGTTGAAAGAATTGGTGTAATACTTTATGTGGTTATTGTTGCAGTTGATGCAGAGGTAGCAATATTAGTATTTGTTGCTATTTCTGTGTAGATATTAGCAACAAATACATTTGTGTGTGTATGTGAGTTTCACTGACGAATTATGTAAAACATGACGAAACGAATCACTTTGATTTGCCTGCAATTTGTTTCTGTTCTATCCAAAATACAAAACCAGGCGCACGCCAGAAAAAGTGATTCGGGCTTAAGTGCAGAATAGCCCACTTAAAGGAAAACAAACAAAAAAATGTTTTTCATATAGAGCCTCTTTTTGTGAATATAAAAAACCATATAAGGCGTGGCTAAAGGTCAAATTTCAAGTTTGTGATCGAAATTACTCAATAAATTCGTAATTTTTTTCTAACAATATGAGTATCATAAGTAAGGCCTTTTTAAAACCTTTTTAGTGATATATAACATTTAGCCTTTTCGAATATTTTAGAAGTTATGATCATAATAATTTTTTTTTCAAAAACCGATGATTTTTTCGAAAATAATCACTATTGACGTATAAAAAATTTAGAACCATACTCAAGGCTATACAATTTCCTTTCTAATGGTGTACATATAAACGTAAACATATAAAAAAAAGTAGTGAGACTAAGGAAAATTATTGTGATAAATGTAAATAAAAGAATTTAAAGAAAATTGGTATAATATATTATAGTAATAATTATCACTTCTTTCTCAATTCTAGTTATACATACCATATAAGTACATAAAATGCCCGGAGGGAACGCCGTTGCCAACTAAATCTTAATACATATAAAATATACACATTATTCTTAATACTACAGGGTATAATATACATTTAATTATAAACGTTGTTCTTAATGAAACAGGTGAAACAGAATGGCTTCAACCTTGCCGCCCGCCTTGCAGTAATCCAAATATATAAAAAATCCATAAAAAAAGATTTTATTCGATTTGTTGAAATCAGGGTCAGCGAGTTTAATGTTGAGGAACGGGCTTCGAGTTCGGTCGTGCAATGAGGGGGTTTCCAATTCATAATCATTGGTAACTGGTAACCACTTGGAGATTTCTGTTGACGTCATATCTACCCCTAATCGTCAGAGCACAAGTCTTTGCAACCCCGACGGTTTTTGTGGATGGTCGCAAGTGTCAGACCACTGAACGGTATACGCAAGAGGTTGTGGAGCATGGGTCCAACAATGCTCGTACGACATTGAATTTTAAAATTGTTTCGCAAAATTCCAAATTTGATAGCAATTTTATAAAATATGTTTATAATGAAATACGTATAATATCTAATGCTAACTATATTATGTAAACATAAGAATTTATTCTCCATTGAAGGTCATAATACAATTTCAACAAAAATTAAAGTAATTTTTATGTGGATCTAAAAGTGTGTTTTATTAAATACGCAAGTTCTATTATATATAAGTGCAATAACGGCTCCACGGTTATACACATATATGCAAGGCAATAAAAGTTAAACGTAAACGCTTAATGTGAAGAATTTTTATTTTAAATCCAAAAAATAATAATTCATGCATTATACACACATCACAAATGAGTCGCTTTCGACCGTGTCGCTAGCTTTTCTTATTTTTCTTGGATATCTTATCTTTGTACGGTTTTGCATATACAGTATTCCGAATTGTTGTGCCTTTTTCTTCAAACTGAAATTTAGTGAAAAGTGATTTCCATTAGAGTCAAACAACAAACAAGTCATCATACCTAATTCGAGTGTTAAGTTTTATATCACATATTCTATTTATATATTTCGCATATATTGTCATCGTCGTCATCGTCGGTTTCGTGATTAAGGGGGTCCACCTGTGTAAAATTTTCGAAAAATCGATTTTCTTTTTACATTTTTCGCATCTTTAACGAGAGCTTCTACAGGATGAGGAAGGGGAAGTTTATGGTCCTGGTATTGCAGATTAAATGTGAGTAAATAATACAAAGTTTTGTTGTGTTTCCAAACTCTGAAAGCGTTTTTCTCGAAACCATATTTTTGAATTTTGTGGGCAGGATTAAAAAAAATCTACTTAACCGATTGACTTGAAATTTTGACAGACTCATTAATACAGATAACTGAAGGTACCCACGTAGCGGTTTTTCGAATTTTTTTTTTCAATTTTACAGCAGTTTTTATATCGAAAAAAAAAAACATGAAAACGAATAATTTTTATAAAAACAACTGCCATTTCTTCAATTTTTAAAATTTCGTCAAAATCCTACTTCAGTACCTCAACGATATAAACAGAAATAAGATTTTTTTTACATTTTGCGTTTTAGATAACTGGTTCGAGCGGAATCTTGCCCACAATTTCGGTATTTCATTTTGAAGGGGTCACTTTGAACACACTTAATGAGTACAAGCCTTCGAATTACACTATTGGAAAAATTTACTATTGAAATATAAGCACAAACCTTCAAAATAACGTAAAACTTATTCTTATTTTCGAATTAGTTCTCCTAACGAAAATTCCCGAAAAAGCGTTCGATATACCGCGCTCACACAGCTGGACCCCCTTAAGACCATTCCAGCAATCGTACTGTGGCCATCATCAAATCAAACAAATGTGTACAAGAGGATGGGAACAAAATATACATAACATAGCGATCACAACATATTTAACAAATACACAAAATACAAATTTAAATAACTTTAAACAAAGAGGCTAGAATAACAAGAGTAGACGGATAATTGCGCAGCACCTCTTATCTGTAGAAAATATAGTTGCACACTTTATCTATGAGTGACTGCGTTTTCTGTGAGTAGACTCGGCTGCCATCATAGTTGTTCACTCTCTGAATTATCAATGAGATTATAATAACAAAACGAAATTGAGTATAAATTTTTCACAAAATATATTTTCATAATTTTCAGTTTCTTTATCACATATGTATATAAATACTTTCATATGTTCCTATGTATGAATCCGACGATCAAAATTCAATTAAAATTGAAATTATATATATAGGATAATTCTAAATTACATTTTTCAAAATTAACGAATATCAACATTTCTTAAAAATATTATGTAGGTAATGAAAATTAATTAAATTATCATGGAACACAATTTTGAATTAGAATTTAATTTGTTTACAATAATTAATTCCTACCAAAATGTTTTAGTTATAGAGACTCAAGTGAATTTCAGTAAGAGATCATCCCATATTTACATAGTGCAAACAAATCAACTCTATCATCGGTTTCTTTCTATTGCTCTCATTTTTCGTTTTGTACATATTTTACTAAGTAAAAACTACATATACATATGCAAAGCAACATTGTCTATTTTTCATTGATAAATACGCGAGATCGGCGAGATTTGCTATTTTTCAAGATTTTGTCATTTTGCGCTTGCTCAGCAGCCAGCACATCAAATTGTTCGTCTTTCGTTGATTACCCACACATTGCCATACACACACATCTACGCCTGCGTTCTTGTTATTGCTTTTGCTTTCGGTTCTTGAGGAAGAGGAAGAATCAGAAAATTTCATATTTTCGATTTGGTCTTTGATATACAAAACAAAAGCACACATGGGTAATAGGGCGGGTCAAATTTGTATAGCAAAAAACCGTGACATATCGCATATCAAGAACTAAAACTAACTTAAATTGTAAGTATTGTATATTTTTTCACGATACCATGGGTCTAAAATAATAACGCACGCATTTTCAAAAATAAATAATTTTTCCATACAAAATATTAGAAAAAAATATTTTTGTATGGATAGAAATACTAATTTCTAAAAATTTGGAGCGTCAACATGAATTTTAGAACCATTGTTGTCGTGCAGATATACCTAAAATCATAGTGGTTTCCGCTTTTGCTATACGATCGTGGCTACAAAATTTGGCCCGCTCTAATGTATATGTGATTTGTCATGATCGCGCCTGCAGAAGCATGGCCTCAAACACTTGTGTTATGTAGAGGATTTTTATTTTAAATCTCATATAAATTCGAAGGAGGCTGATTGCCTCACGCATCCCTTTCTGCTATACGCACATGAAACCAGCCGATTGGCCGCCCATACTCGTATACGAACTATATGCACGAAACGAAAGCAATAGCAACAACAACAAAAACGCAGGCGTAGATGTGTGTTCTGTGTACCAATGCGAGTGAAATCGACGAAAGACGAACAATTTGGTGCGTTGGCTTGTCGTACTTTTGATTTTGGTGGCTGATCGATGGCACAAAAAAGACAGTCAGGAAAAATGCAAGTGCTGTGTTGCCGATTGCGTGCAATTATGAATGAAAAATATAGTATTTTGCTGAGCATACGTACATATACTTTTTACATAGGCAAATAGAAAGAAACGAAATTGAGAGTTTGCAAACGGTGGTTGACATGAGTGTGAAGTTTTTCTCAATTTGATTGTATATTGCAGATATGTACAAACATATGTACGTATGTACATATATTGATAACGCACTTTTTTTCATATAATCATATTTATTATGATACATACATTTTTTGTAAATAATTTAAATTCTAATTTTTTTTATAAAATAAGATGTTTTTGGAAAAATTAAATGAAATAAATAATTTCGAGTACAAAATTTTTCTCCTGCACATTTTTATGCCATCTAAGTTTATATGTATAGTACAAATAAAGATTGAGCAGACGACAATAGGAAAAAATATTTAAAATTGTTTAGCATTATGGGCTTGATAATTTTCTGTGATCTCTATATAGGGATATAAGTATATGAAAATATCAAATGAATGATTGTCTATGTATTTTCTCATATTCAAACATCACCCAGAGTGTTATTACAAAATAGTCAAAGATATACAGAGAGGGAGAGAGAAGTGATAATATGTCAATTTGTGGTTCAAATTCTCAACAATTTGCCATTATATTTACCATTTCAATGGCTTCTGTTTTATTTCACTCATTAAAAGATACATTGAGAGAGCAAATTTATACGATGGCATTCGATTTACTAGATTATTCCACAATCACTCAAAAAGCTACCATGCAACTATATTTCCTACAGATAAATTTGCGGCATTAAATATTATCCGTCCACTCTTGTTATTCTAGCCTCTTTGTTTAACAGCAAACAACTATTATAAAACATACCCTATGGTACAGTGAGAACACATAAAGTCATACAAAATAAAAAATTTTAAATAAAAAAATTCTCAGACAAATTGAATATGACACCAGCAAATAATAGTATATATAATCACTAGAAGAATAAACACATTCCAGACGAACAGATAAGAACTAAAATATTTTCAAAAAAAAAAAAAATACCAAAATTTCTCAATTATACAATTTCAGCCGCAAGGCTAAAAATATGAATGGAACACTTTTCGGCTCACAAGAAACGAATGAAAAATAAATTAAATTATTGTTTATACAAGCAAAAATAGACAAACAAACAAAAAACCTTTTTTTTTTATAAAATAATTCTCATGGGAAAATAAATTATACAATAAATTATAAATTATATATACAAAACGTATTATATGCAAAAAGCCTTGATTTGGTGCATTAAAGAAATTTATAAAATAATGCCCTTAGAAACGTGACTAAAACAAAACAAAGCAAATACCCCATAGAAAATTTTCATAACAGTAAGATTAAACGACCTATTTAGAATTTCAGGTAAAATACTTCAACCATCATAATGAGAACAATAAATATACTAACAATAATGGCAATAACTAAAGCATTGCTCCAACTTAACCCCATACGCTAACAGAGGGGCTATATACAAATCAAAATGAGGAAGGTAGAAATATTGAATGTAACAAATACGGTAATACATGGCGCGACAAATATGTATTAAGACTCGAACCATATCTCAGCAACCAAGCGCGCCATCTATGTGTGAGTACATGCATTTTGAAGCTTCAACCTTCCTCTACTAACTGTCAAAATTTCATGGCATTTGGTTGACATTTAATGTTTAGGTTAGGTTAGGTTATGCGGCCGGCCCCCAAAGGGGGGCGCACTTAGTCCAAATAATTGGCCCATTGTTAAGCGGAACCATTGGGATTTCCTAATGAATAGAGCAATGTCCCTGACATCCATGGGTGCAAGCTCAGTGGTATCTGTAAAAAAGTCACTCCCTAGTAGAGTGTGCCTTCTGCGTGCCAAGGCGGTGCATCTACAGAGGAAGTGGTGAACACTTTCCTCCTCTTCCTCGTCCTGGCAGCTGCGACAGAAATCGTTGGCCGGTAAGCCGAGCCTTGCAGCATGCCTACCCACAAGCCAGTGGCTCGTGAGTACGGCGACTACATTACTTATGGTTTTCCTGCCCATTGACAACAGTGAACGGGTTCGTCTATTGTCAAGGGTTGGCCAGATTTTCTTAGTGGTAGCACAAGAGCTCTGATCCAACCATCTTCTGTTGGCAATGGTGGGATAATGTTGTGTGATAAGAAGCTTGCATGTTGCAAGCGGAATTCCGGCTTGATGAGATGGATAGATCTCTGGCAACTTAGTGCCCGATCTCGCCAATTCATCTGCCTCACAGTTCCCTGGAATGTCCCTATGCCCCGGTACCCATACAATGTGAACATTGTAGTGCTCCGCTAGCTCGTTAAGAGCTGTGCGGCATTTAAGGGCAAGTGCCGATTTGGCGAACGCTCCTGCGAGAGATTTAATGGCAGCTTGACTGTCCGTGTAGATAAAAACATCTTTGAAGGATATTATATTACAGCTAAGCCACGTTGCCGCCTCCTTTATAGCCATTATATCGGCTTGAAAAACACTGCAAAAGTCGGGTAATCGGAACTTGAGCTTAACGCGTAAGGAATCAGAAAAGACGCCACCTCCTACCCTACCCTCCAATTTGGAGCCATCTGTGTACAATTGTACCGATTGAACTCCAGTTTCGTTGACAATACTCCTATTCCATTCTTCCCTTGAGGTTATATGGGTTGAGAAACTATTGTCAAAGCAGCATGGTATGGGGATGGTATAGACGATGGCATTCGGAATCGTAGTGCACTCCCCCAGGATCCTTGAGTGTCCGTATCCTGGTTGAACCCAGCGTGAAGCTATGTTTAGCCTAATTGCTGATATCAGAGCTCTCTGCCTGCCAAATAAATCTACGGGGAGTAGATGCAGTAGCGAGTAGAGCGCTTTTGACGGGGTGGTTCGTAGAGCGCCTGTTGTCAACACCGCAGACGTCCTTTGAACCTTATCTATTTGTCGTCTGTGTACCTCCTTATTTAAGGATTGCCACCAGACTATCACACCGTAAAAAAGAATTGGTCTCACGACCGCAGAGTATAGCCATGATACGATTGTAGGACTCATCCCCCATCTTTTACCTATGGCTTTCTTACAGGAATAGAGTGCTGCAGTAGCTTTACGAACCCTTTCCATAGTGTTTGGTTTCCAACTTAGTTTCCTATCTAAAGTTATACCCAAGTATTTCGCCTGTTCAGTTAGCTTTAGACTAGTTCTCCCAATTCTAGGTAAGGTAAAAATAGGTATTTTATGCTTTCTAGTAAAGAGGACTAGCTCAGTTTTGGCAGGGTTGATCTGCATGAGCCACCGCTTTGCATCCCGTGGCCTGTAAAGATATGAGAACTTCATTGATGGTTAAGTTCCACAAAAGAGGCGACAGCACACCCCCTTGAGGGGTGCCCTTAATCGCAAATCTGCTAATGCATGAGGTATCCAATTTGAGTTTATCACTCTTTGCTTTAGCAACAGACTAATGAATCTAATAATAGGTTCATCTACCTTAAGCATAGCAAGAGAGTTTTAGACTTCTTCTGGGTTTATGTTATTGAAGGCCCCTTCAATATCTAGAAAGGTGACCAAGCTATATTCTTTGCAGTGCAAAGATGTTTCGATCTTCTGCACAAGTGAGTGAAGGGCTGTCTCAACGGAATTGCCTTTGTTATATGCGTGTTGCAATGAAGAGATATACTTAGTATCTATAGAGCCCCTTAAGTACACATCAAGTAGTCTTTCAAGGGTTTTTAATAAGAAGGATGATAGACTTATAGGTCTGAAATCACTTGGCTTTGAGTGGGTCGTTTTCCGCCTTTAGGGATAAACACCACGTTAACTTGTAGCCATGTCCTGGGGACACAGCATAGCCTTAGGCATGCAGAGAAGATTACCTCCAACCAAGGTGTTAGAAGGTCAGCACACTTCTGCATGTCCGCGGGTATAATACCATCAGGTCCTGGTGACTTGAATGGTTTAAAATTATTAATCGCCCAATTAATCTTCGTTTTACTGATTATTTTGTGCGGGACGTCGTAGATAATTCTACTAGGATTAACATTGGGAGTTCGTCCAGAGCTGTCCTCCAAACAGACTGGAAAGTGGGTATCAATTAGTACCCGAAGAGTTTCCAGACTTGAAGTGGTCCACTCACCATCCCCCTTCATAATGAAGCTGGGTGCAACTGGATTTGTTGAGAGAATCTTTCGTAGGCGACTTGCCTCTGAAATTTCTTCTATGTTGCTGCAAAAGTCATTCCATGATGATCTTTTTACTCTCCTAATCGCCTTTTTAAACACTCGTAGGCTCTCCTTATAGGGTTGCCATTGATGAGTGATTTTGGCTCGGTTGAATTGCTGTCGACACTCGTTCCTTAGAGTGATGATCTCTACAGACCACCACGGAGGTCTCTCCTTTTTTGGAGTCTAATTGGACAGGACGCTACAGTAGCTCTCCTGCAAGCTTCTGTAACTTGATTAACAGCGGCCTCAAGCTGCTCCTCGTTTTGCAGGCTTGAGGGCGCCTGAGTGAGGGATTTGTTCAGGGTGGCCCTATACTTGTCCCAATTTGTGCGTTTCCTATTTAGAAATGGTGTCTGCTTTTGTGGCCTTATATCAAGGCGGAAGCTAATATACCTATGATCCGAGAAAGAGTGTTCTTTGTCAACCCTCCATTCCCTAACTAGACAGTCCGAAGAGTCATTCGTAAGGGTTATATCTAAAACCTCCTCCCTGTTGCAGGTAATAAAGGTCGGTTCTGTACCCATATTTGCGAGAGTCATGTTAGAACTAATAATATATTCAAAAAGTGACTCACCTCGTTCGTTGTTATCTGAGCTACCCCAGATATAACGGTGTGCGTTGGCATCGGCTCCCATCACCAGATTCGCCTCGCATTTCTCCGCCTCCCGAACTGCCTTCCTTATTATAGGGTGAGGTGGGGGCTCAGTGTGATCGTGAGCCATGTACGCCGACATCAGCCAATATATATGGGATTGATGATCTAGCGCAATGGTCACAGTATCCTTGTCGCTGTAATCAGAGAGTAGGAATGCTTTGTAGCATTTCTTCACAAAAATACATGATCGAGGCTTACCTGCGTTTTGATCATAGTAGAGTCCATAATTTGCGGAGCTTAGTCCGCGCTTTATCGCTTAGCCGAAGGACGAGAGCAGCGTAAGCTGCTTTAGAGTGGTGCAAATTAATCTAGACCACCCTAAGCATCTTCCTTTGCAGAGTTTAATATAGACGCCTCGGTCACCGTTGTATCGGTGTCCTCGACGTCACAGCTTAATAGTTCGTCCTCATCCGCTGTGCTAACTTCCACATCTCGGAAGAGGTTGCCCACCATCTCAGACGTTGACAGCGTATCGCTGTCCTCGTCACACGACATGTCCTCAACCGGGGCCGAACTTGCCTTCGTATCCCCTGGTTTTGGATCTACTTTTCCTGTGTCTTTTTCATAGACTTTCAGGGTGATTTGGGAGAAGCCATAGCTTATCACCCCCTTCTGTTTAGCGAGAGGTGCCAAGGATTGCTCATTTAAGATCACAACGACCTGTCTTGAGTTATCCTTGGCCTCTCCCACCTTCACAACCTTCCAATCATCTGTGGGAAGGGATGTATTTGCGAGCCGCATATGATCCAAGATTTCCTTAGGATCTGACGGCTATTCTGGAATCCAGGCGCGTGACCTGGGTCTATTGGGGATTTGGTCCCTAGGAACGGCCTCAAGCCGAGCGTTGGGCCAAATCTCCCTAACATTCGCGATGGCCTCTCTGAAGAGATCTGTCTATCGCTGGTCCGCGCAGGACATCAGTTTGATGCGTCCTTGATGCCATCCGGCATCTCTGCAGCAAACGACCGGGGCAGGGTTCCTCGCCAGGATATCCCTGTATATCCTAAGGAGACTTATCTCCACTAGGCGCCATTGCCCGAATGGCAGTGCTCCGTCTTCATGGTTCCTATCAATGACGGCAAGGATAAGGTGGTCCTTTGCCACGTCACTGAAGGAACGCGCTTGGATGTTGAATGTGGCCGAAGCCGAAGTTTTCGCCTTTTTTGGCTTAGACAGCTGCTCTTCTTGCGAGCGTTGCCGTTTGGACGCAAGTCCAGAAGAACGTGCATTTTCGCGTTCAGCGATTATGCCTTTTGCACACTCCAGAGATTCTTTTTCTCGCTCTGAGAGTTCTGTTACCGAGACGCCACCGAGCTTTTCAGTAATTCTGAAAGCGGCTCTTCTTTCCCGATATGTCCGGACAGACCCGCTAATTGGTTTAGCGGGAACTGTCACATTAGAGGCTGAAGTAGCTGAAGTTGATGGAGCTAAGTCCAAAGGGGATGTGGCTGCTGAAGCAGGAGTCGCAGCCTTTGATAGTGTTTTAGTAGCAGCGGGTCTTGATATGGTGGTCACAGACCCTTTGCTAACTTGCACTGATTTCCTCGATTACAGTGGTTTGGTGACCAGAACTGGTGTGCTCCTGCGTACAGGTGCTTTAGGGACAGCGGAGGAGCCTGACTTTAGTATCTTATGCTCCACGCTTCCCGAAGAAGTTATAATTTTGGGACGAGTCCCTGTGGTGTCCGATTTGGACGAGAGCCTGCCCTCCAGGGGAGGCCTTTTGGGGTTTTCGGAATTGTCCGAGGCAATTTTTGTTTGTTTCTCCATATTTTCATATACGACCGCTTACCCGACGTATCAGGCATCGTGGTCTAATCTTTTAGGAGGGACTTGGAGGTCGTCCGAAGCAGAGCCAAATACTCCGGAAAGTCCACAGTTACTCCCTGAGGCGGACAGGTATCAGAGAGGCTCCGTTAAAATACAGCCAGCAAAGTCCCCCGGCTGCAAACTAACCAGTGGGCACGGAAACGCCTAACACCCTGGATTGGGGAAAGGATTTTATCGACTCCCAGGTCTAGATCCGTAGTGTTCTGTTGATTAGCAAGGTCACCTCAAGCAGGATGTGACAGAGTCACGCACTAGCGGTCTTGGTCAGATAGAGACTAGCGCCGTTTATAAAGCTACGGCTGTATTGCGCATATTCTGACCCTGCAAAGAAAGTGCAGGTCTGCGAATACACAGGCGCGCGAATATGCCTGACCCCAAGCACACCCGCACATCCACATACCCGCACACCTGCACCCTTGGTTGACCCCCATTTAATGTTTATTGACATTCATTTTACAAAACACGTGTTCGTTTGATGTTGAAATTTTAACATTAAATTTAACATGAAATTTAACACACAGCACTCATTGTTCGTCAATTTTTGGCTCTGAATCTGGTCTGTGTGTTGAATCACCCTCCGTATTCATCTGATTTGGCACTGTGTGACTTCTTTTTGTTCCCAAAACTGAAATTCAAGTTGAAAGGATGCTTTTTTGATGACATTCAGACCATACAACTGGCTTCGACAAGGGCACTGACGCCAATTCCGAAAAATGAGCTGGAACACGCGTTTGAATCACTATTAAATCGATGTAACAAGTGTATTGAATCAGAAGGAGAATAATTCGAATAAATATTATGAAAAATTAGCAGATATCGTGTTTTAATTGTGTTTTCTAGAGGCAGTCTTAATACATAATTATCGTACCGTGTACATACATATTTATATTTCGGGAATGGCAAATAATAACAAACATTTTTAAATAAAAACGGCTTTATTGTTTTTCAAAATATTCACCATGATGATCAATGCACTTTTGCATTCGTTCAAACCATTTGTCACAGCAGTTTTTCCATTTCTGTTGACACACTTCCAAAACATGGTTTTTGAACGCTTCAACTGCTTCTTTCGCGCTCTTTTGTTGGATGGGCTCGTCTTGAAACACCCACACGGCGATTGCTGTTTTGTTTCCAGTTCATACGCATATATCCATTATTCGTCGCCTATCACGATTTTATACGTCTTTTGAAGTATCACGGTCGAAGTTTTTAAGCATTTCTTTACACAACAACCGATTTTGGACGACCTTCACGGAATTCGTCGTCGACCGAACTACGACCACGATTGAATTCACAATACCAGCGATATACTGTGGTTTTTGATGGTGCTTTATCGCCACACAAAGAACTGAGTTCATCGACCCATTCTTGTTGAGATAATCCACGTCGAAAGTTCTGAAAAATTATCCAATGAAAACCTTCTCTTGAAATTTCCATTTTTTCGCCAAATTGATTTTCTTAACTCATTGTAAACGAAACAAATCACAACGTGTTCACAATGTTTTGTACATCAAAATATTGTGAGCACGTTTCTGTTAAAAAATGTCAAACTTTATTATGGTGTTGCTAGATTTTAGCTACTGACATTAGTGTTGCCAAATCCCGAAATATAAATAGTAACCCTCGTGTCATTGACCCAAGCGAAATTATGAATATATTATTGTATGTTATATGTTGGTATGTGGGTAGATCAATATGTGGATGGAATTAGAAAAATGGTATAAAAGCGGCCAGCTTACTGAAGGCAGTCACTTTTCGGTTGTGTGTCTGGATCCAAGTTGTGAAGTGTTAGCGTATAAGCAATTGTAAAATACTGCGATTCTTACAAGTCCCTCCAGTATTAGTATAAAAGTGTAAAGTAATACCAGAAACAAAGTGAATACCTAAAACTGCAAGTATCGTATAATTAACCCCGTTTTATTTCAGCTAACCAATGTCATAGTCTCGAAGGATATTTAGGAGCTTAGGTTTAGGTGCGAATCTTGTGCGTTACATCTTTGAGTCTAGCCGTTAGGTATTTAGTGAGTGTTGTGGACAAATAGTACACAACATTTGGCGCAGCCGGTGGGATACTGCGAAGCATCTTGAATATACAAGGCGTTTTATGTTCAACGTTTAACGCAGTAGAAGATCTAATTCTATTGTGTGTTTTCCTTTTTGGGGTCAAATGGACAATAAATCCTACCAATCATTAGCAAGAGGACTATACGTTGGAATAACCGAGTCAATAACTTCATGTGGAGCTTGATTAATCAACACAGCACATACGAGCAATTCCAGCTCATAAATTCAAAGGTACATCACGAAAAGGTACTAAATCCAATCCTCGAATTAGACGCCACGTTATCCGAGCTAAACGAACTATTGAAAAGCCTGGCTGAAGCAGCAGACGATTTATAGGCACCAGAGATACAAATTAGGGCTCTGCGAACTCAGATCGCAAAACAGGGTTCCGACGCGGAAAAGCTAGAAGTAGAGATTACTAACACTCTTAATAGAAATAAGGAATTAGAAGATTTACTAAAAGAAAAGGGCATTTCAGAAGAATTTATAGAGAAAAGGCTCAGAACCTCGGTTGAATCTTAGCAGCTAAGTGCACTCCAGGCAAAAGAGAGGAATCTCGAAAGAGAACGGTGCATAGCACAGGAGACACCTCTTCGTCGCCGTACACCAGTACGAAAAACACAACTAGAAGTACAACCTGAAGTAAGGCTAAAAATGCGTATTGACGAAATTGCACAGACCGTCAGTAGACTAGTCCCAGTACTCACTGGAGCGGAGTCTAAAGATTTGAGGACGGAAGTACACCAGTTCATTTCTGGGTGCGAATTAGCAAGAAAAGCCATAAAACCCGACGAGTTGGAAGATTTCGTAGCTTGTATAAAACAGCGACTATATGGAGATGCTTACAACTTGGTGCTAAGTAAGAAATTCGCTAATATAGAAGAATTGTATACACTTCTGCGAAACACATATTTGAAGACCGTTCGCCTGGAACCGCTCACGCACCAAATACAAGAAGCACGCCAACTACCTCAGGAAGATATACGTGTTTTTGCAATAAGATTAGGTGATTTACAATCCACGGCGATACAATGTATTAAGAATAGATATGGTGGGGTCGGAGACCAAGCGTTGTTAAAAGAGCTAGAGGGGTATGAGAAGACATCTTTTACATAGGGTTTTTGAGACCCATTGCTAAAAACTCATATGCTATTTAAGACGGGCACGTTAGAAGAATTAGCAGAGGAGGTCGTAAATACGGTTGTTCTGCTCAAAAGAGGGCAACGGTTCAATCAGGTTGATATGGGAGCACTATATTCACACGACGTTCACTAGACTGAGGCCAGTAATACAGTGGCATTTCACCAGAACAGAAATGACAAGATGCCACTCGGAATGAACAAATACCAAAATACCTTCTGCAATAAAAAGGGCCACAACAGAGACGACTGTTTTAAGAGAAAAAACATGCCCTATTACATAAAGTGTAAAAAATACGAACGTGAGTTCAATTTGTCATTCACACCTCTTAACAGCAACAGGTCACAAAAGCAGGCCAGTTGAAATGGAAGGTGTCAGTCATGCGTCTTTAGAGATTGTTGACACACCCTCCAAATTAGATAGACCAAGATGGCGAAAGTTGGTAGTCACGCGTCCAGGGGGATCGTTGAACTATCTTTCCCATCCCACACACATGGCTACTGTTTGGGATTCTCTTATGTAGATGATGTGTTCATTGAGTTTCCGTGGGAGGAAGCCAAAAATGTAAAACTCATTTTACTAGTAGACTCTGGGGCAGATACCAGTTTAATAAAGTCATCAGTAATTAATGAATCTGTTAGCAAGAAGCGACATTTAAGGAAAAATCTGTGTGTATATGTCCCAATGCTCAAAACAAATATAGATTCATATATATAAATAATAAGCATAAAATTAATATGATTAAATTTAATCATTTAGAACACGAAGAATACGACATAGCTCATAAAATAAATAACTGAGAGGCACAAAAGGGTTACCAAAATATTAGAAACAATTAAGCTAGACGAAAACTTAAACATTGAGCAAAAGAGATCCATAGATGGAATACTTAAGTCATTCCACGATTTATTTTTCTTGGAAGGCGACAAACTGTCTCACACCATAGGTATAAAACACACAATACCATTAAAAACAGACCAGGAGCCAATCAACCAAAGACAGTACGGGCTACCAGAAGCGCATAAGGAAGAAATCAATAAGCAAGTAAACAAAATGTTGGAAGACGACATAATTATTCCCAGCTCATCGCCCTGGAATTCTCCCATAATTTTGGTGCCAAAGAAAGCAGGAGAAGATGGTAAAAAAATGGAGGCTAGTAGTAGATTTTAGGAAATTAAATGACGCCACCATTAAACAAGTTTTTCCCATTCCCCGCATCGATGAAATATTAGACCGGTTAGGTCATTGTAGATATTTCACTACAGTTGATTTGGCCAGTGGGTATCATCAAGTGTTATTGAAAGAATCAGACAGAGAAAAAACAGCTTTTGGTACAGGTGTTGGGCACTATGAATTTAACAGAACGCCATTCGGCTTAACAGGAGCCCCTGCTACCTTCCAGAGACCAATGAACCATGAACTAACAGGACTTCAAGGTATAGATTGTTTTGTCTATTTAGATGACATCGTCGTCTATGGTCGGAACTTGTCACAACATTAATCGCGGAGAGTATTTGGATTTTTAGGTAAACATAACTTGAAGTTAAATACAGAAAAGTGCCAGTTTCTAAGAAGAGAGATAATTTACCTAGGCCATAAATGCACTGAGGAAGGAGCGTTACCAGACCCTGGTAAAGTGAAATGTGTTACAAATACTCCTGTGTAAAAAATAATAAAGATGTTCAGGAATTTTTAGATTTAGTAAATTATTACCGAAAATTTGTTTAGAATATGGCTAGTATGGCACTGCCAATAAACAAACTACTCAGGAAAGACGCGAAATTTGAATGGACAGAAAAATGTCAGAAAGCTTTTGAAGATTTGAAGCAAGCAATTTACTCTTCGCCAATTTTAGCCCACCCAGATTTTTTTAAGTCTTTTGTGTTAACAACAGATGCCAGCACCGAGGCTGTAGGTGCAATTCTATTGGATGGTGAAATTGGAAAAGATAGACCAAAAGCATCTGCGAGCAGGGCGCTCAGTGATACTGAGAAAAGGTATTCCACCATCGAAAAGGAATTCCTGGCCATCGTGTGGGCTGTGAAGAATTATCGATCTTATCTACTCGGTAGGCCGTTCAAGAGCTATACCGACCACCAGCAACTACGAGGAATTGCTAACATAAAGGATCAGACATCACGTTTAGCACGTTTCATGCACAAATTATCCAAATTTGATTTTGAGATAATATATAAACCAGGTAAAATAAATTTAAATGCAGACACACTCAACAGAGTACCACAGTCAGATCCTGAAGTAGTTATGGTTAAGACTCGTTCTATGGGAAGAAACAAGGTTGAAGACAAAAATACAAAAGAACCTAAAGGAAATTCTGACGACGAACAGGGCCTGAATAAGGAAGCATAAAATACAGAATCGAAAATGCGGTGTTACTCACCAATGATAAGGACATAATGAGGATACTACGCAATTTCAACGATTCACCATTAGGAGGACATCAGGGTGCCCTAAAAACTTAGAAGAAGAATTGGAAGACGATATAGATGGAGGGGTATACGTAACCAAATTAAAGATTATGTAAAAAATTGTAAAAAATGCCAAATCAACAAAAGTTCAAGGCTTACCAAAATGCCAATGGCATTGACCCTCACACCATCAAGACCATTTGAAAAGCGTTATATGGACATGGTGGGAATTCTCCCAGAAACCACATCGGGAAATAAGTACATTCTTACTTTTCAAGATGATTTTTCAAAAGTTTTCATTTGTGTACCTATTCCTGATGCAGAATCTAGCACAGTAGCAAAAGCTTTTTACAACGAGGTTATTACACGGTATAACATACCAAAAATTTTAGTCACAGATAAGGTTACAAATTTTACATCAAAATTGTTCTGAGATACATGCAAGAAGCTAGGTGTTAAAAAATTACATATAACGCCATATCACTCACAAGCAAACGGTTCTCTAGAAAGAAGTCATATACACTTAGCGGAATATCTTAGGAGTTTCGTTAAAGAAGATGGTTCAAATTGGGATCAGTGGTTGGCGTTAGCAATGCATGTTCACAACAGTTCACTACATACTTCCACCAAACGAACACCTTTCAGCATACTATACGGCTTGAACACCGACATACCGACCAATCTAAAAACCAAAACAGCACCATTGTACAACGCAGAAGTCCAAAATAAGTTATTAAAACATCAAATACAGGGGTCCCACGAACTAATTAAGGAAAATCAGGAAAAGGCAAAGGAACACGCAAAGGGGCAGTATGACAAGTACATACACAAGGTAATTTTTAGAGTAGGAGAAAATGTTTCATTAAAAAATCAAAGAGGAAAAATAAATTTAGTAATTAGGACTGGAACCTACGAAATAGTAAACATAAACAGTCCTGTAACAACGACTATACAAATCGGACGAAAATAGAAAAGATCCAAACCTCTATAAAAACCACCCTACAATAACATAATTACGAGTATGCATAAAAGCATGAGAACGAAATGTACAAAACAAAGATACACGAGAATCAAATTTTCAGACTATACAAAATACATAATACTAATTACAAAAATACATAAAAGAAAATTCCGTACAAAAAAAAAATAATAATAATAAAATTAATAGCACTTTGACCATATTAAACAAAATGCATAATAATACATCACCTGTACCATAACGTGAGAACGACACCCAAAATAATAAAGTATGTAGATATACAAGAATCAAATTACAGACAAAATGCACATAACCCAAGCAAATGCATAACTATGAACATTTTTGTTTTGGGCATGAAAGTATAAAATTCCTAAACATGATAATTAAAAAAATAAAACAGATAATAATATTTATTAAAATAAACCATTTCTAGATTGGTCTGGTGGTCTGGTGGTGTTTTCTCAAGGTAGCGTGTCTAACTGCCTCAACCGGGTGGGGCTAGCGCAATCCTTGTTGAACTCATCGCAAGTCAACTCACTGGCTGTCATGTAGCTTGATCTGAGCGCTATGTGATGATACCTTTATTTGTTAATGAGGAGTAGTCATATAGCTTGCTCTGCGTACTATGTGATGGCGCTTTCATTATTATTAATGGGGGCCCTCCATGTGGAGACCACCGGGCAACGTCTTCCTGGCACCCGCTGGGAGGCGGCTGAAGTGAGTGGCGAAAATCTCCTCGGTTAGAGGTTGTGCGTTGGGTTTGGGACCCACCACATAAAAAACCCCCCCCCAATGAAAAAAATAAATATGCCTCGGATAAGGACTACCGCTTTTGTTGATGACCCCCGAAAACAAAAAAGGACAACGATTTACGGATATGCACCTGGAATGTCCGGTCCCTTTATAGGGAGGGTGCCTCTATCCAGCTGGTTGATGTCCTCCAAAAATACAGAGCTGACATCACCGCTCTCCAGGAAATGCGATGGACAGGACAGGGCTACTCCAAAAGAGCGTCCTGTGACATCTACTATAGTTGCCTCATATAAGGCTGATGTCTTCAACATCAGCCTTATATGTGCCCACGCTCCGACGGATGAGAAGGACAATGTGACCAAGGAGAGCTTCTTTCAGCGCCTCGAAGAAGCTTATGACCGCTGCCCCCGCCAAGATATCAAAATCGTGCTTGGCGACTTTAATGCCAGGGTGGGCAAGGAAGGTACCTTTGGTCCAACTGTCGGAAAATTCAGCCTCCACCAGAACACCTCCGATAACGGAATGAGGCTGATCGACTTCGCCGCAGCACGAAACATGGTAATTGGTGGTACCAGATTCCAGCATCTCGACATCCACAAAGCGACATGGCTGTCTCCAATCAACGTACAAGAAACCAAATTGATCATGTGGTGATTGACGGAAGGCATGCTTCCAGTGTGATGGACGTGAAATCGATCCGTGGTGCCAACATCGACTCGGATCACTACCTTGTTGCAGCTAAGGTGCGCACACGCGTATGTGTCGCAAATAACAAGAGAAGTCCCACACAGAGAATGCTAGACGTCAGTAAGCTGAGATCACCAGAGACAGCAGATGCATTTTCCACTCGACTATCCGATCTGCTTATGCAGAACACTACCCCACTTAATGACACATGAGCACAGTGGACACATATATCCCACTCCATGACTACTGCTGCCGAGGAGGTAATCGATTACTACCGGCCTCTGAGGAATGAGTGGTATGATCAGGAGTGTCGCGACGCTACCGCAGACAAAGACGCCGCCTACAGAAAAACCCTGCGTGAATTCGCAACGCGAGCTGTTAAGGAGCGGTACAGAGAGAAAAGGAGCGCAGAGAGACGTCTTTTCAGGCGCAAGAAGAGAGAACAAGAAAGACACGAGTGTGAGGAGATAGAGATGTGTACCGACAAGAATGAGACTCGAAAATTCTTCGAAAAGATCAAGCGCCTGAGTGGAGGTTTAAATCCCGGAGCCTCTTCTTGCGTTATGGAAATGGGAATCTGGTTACAGATGTCCAGAGTGTACTGAGCCTATGGAGGGAACACTTCTCCACGTTACTGAATGGCGATGCTACGAACAATTCCGCCAGTGGAGGACATTGCCCGATAACCCCAATTACAGATGATGGTGTTGATGTTCCACCACCCGACTATGACGAGGTTGAAACGGCCATTTTAAGGCTGAAGAACAACAAAGCTGCAGGTGCTGATGGCCTGCCTGCCGAGTTGTTTAAGACCGGAGGCGATGAGCTGCTCACCCGCATGCACCAGCTCATAAGCAGAATATGGTCGGATGAAAGCATGCCTGATGATTGGAGGCTCAGTGTTCTCTGTCCTGTACATAAAAACGGAGACCCCACAATTTGCGCCAACTACCGTGGAATAAGTCTCCTGAGCATCGCATACAAGGTTCTATCGAGCGTACTGTGTGAAAGGTTGAAGCTTATGCTCAGCAACCTCATTGGACCGTATCAGTGTGGTTTCAGACCTGGTAAATCCACCATAGACCAGATTTTCACACTGCGCCAAATCCTGGAGAAGACCCAAGAAAAACAGATCGACACACACCACCTATTTGTTGATTATAAAGCCGCTTTCGACAGTCCGGTAAGGGATTACCTCTATGCAACAATGTCTCGGTATTCGGTATTCCTGCAAAGCTCATTCGACTTTGTAGAATGACACTGCATAACTCCCGTTGTGCAGTGAAAATTGCGAAGGACTTCTCCGCACCGTTTAATACCGAACGGGGTTTCAGACAAGGTGATTCGTTATCATGCGACTTCTTCAATCTTATTTGGAGAAAATAATACGAGCTGCTGATCTACGACATAATGCCACTATCTTCAAAAAAAAGGTCATGCTGTTAGCGTATGCCGACGATATTGACATAATCGGCATGAACACGCGAGCAGTCAGTGCAGCATTCTCAGAGTTGGAAAGAGAGTCGCGTCGGATGGGTCTCACGGTGAACGAGGGCAAGACGAAGTATCTAGTGTCAACAAACAAAGAGTCCCGGCGTCTTGGACAGCACGTCACTGTTGACAACTACGCTTTTAAAGTAGTGAGGGACTTTGTCTATCTTGGAACCAGCATTAACAGCAGTAATGACGTCAGCTTGGAGATCATGCGTAGGATAACTCTTGCTAACAGGTGTTACTTTGGGCTGAGTAAGCAATTGAGAAGTCGAGCCCTCTCTCGAAGAACGAAAACTACACTCTACAAGTCACTGGACAATTTCCACCTCGGATGAGCGAATGCTTGGCGTTTTCGAGAGAAAAGTCCTACGCAAGATCTTTGGACCTATTTGCGTTGGTGGCGAGTACCGAGTAAGATACAACCATGAGCTGTACGAGCTGTATGCCGATATTGACATAGTAAAGCGCATCAAAATCCAGCGGCTGCGCTGGCTAGGTCATGTCGAGCGAATGGAAGAACACGCTCCAGCTAAGAAGGTGTTATATTCGGAACCCGCTGGAGGACGACACAGAAGAGGGAGACCGGTGGAAAGACCAAGTACTGGAGAACCTGACGGCGCTTGGAATTTCTAACTGGCGCCAGCTAGCGAAGAACAGAGATGTCTGGCGAAGCATGTTATTTTTGGCCTAAATCGATATTCGGTTGTTATGGCCACATAAATAAGTAAGTATTTCTAGATGCAAGAAAAAATAATAATAAACTATCTTGAATCAATCATCGTTTTATAACATGCTGACCATAGATGTATGCACATAAATTTAATCGACTGACAATTATGGGAACGTCATGAGAATTACATTTATTTATTTTTTCTTTCTCCTTTCCTTCCCTTTATTACTATATTTTTGACAACAATAAAATAAAATATTGATATATATAAATATACTTAAAAATTCATACTTTACAAGGATATAGGGTCCCTCGAGAAATATAGGTACATTAAAAAAATAGCTGAAGTCGAAATTGGAAAGTACTAGACTGTGGATAAAGCATCAACGCTGGAACGCCAAACAAACAAAATATATACAATTTTTCGAATGGATTAAGACAAATAGAAAGAGACAATAAGGGTCATAGCAAAGAAGAACTAAATTATTTAGATATGAAACACAAGAAGTTATGGAATTAATGTAAAAATTTAGAATATTTTACAAATTAGAAAGAGGTAGGTGCAGTGTTTATGCGTATCAAGACATCTGTTGCAATTTATCGAGTTGAATTGTAATTTGGTGTGTGGATACTCATGCGCACTAGGCGGGATATTATTAAGACCTTAATAAAGAATATATATACAGGATGCATCCAAAAATAATACAATATCTTAAGGAAAATTACAATATACAGTAAATACAGTATAGTAAGAACACGTTAGGATTTATCTGAAGGAATATGATAAATAGGCAATAGGTAAGCTAGGTTGAATACAAATATATATATATATATATATATATATATATATATATATATATATATATATATATATATATATATATATATATATATATATATATATATATATCCGTAAAAATAAGATGAAACATATGTAACAAAATACGTTCCGATTTCAACAGATAATGAAACAGAATTGAAAATCGTACCACCTACAATTACGAAAAGTTGGTCTTTGAATCTATGAGAGAAAATGCAATGTTGTCACTATATTTTTGTAGCAAACAACAATGCATTTTTAATACCTTTTAAAAAATTAAGTATAGATTATAAATGAATATTGCGAAAAAATTATTTTTAAATGGTATATAAGAATTACGAGGGCGGATAAAGAAGCTACCTAAGTTTGAAAAAAAAAAACAGCACAAACACAAAAGCTCTTTTTTTTTGAAATTGCGATCTGTCAGACGTCAGCTGTTAAAATTTCACCCAAATTCATCAATTACTTTATTTGTTGTAGTCGTTTGAAGTAACCAACTTTTGTGTTTAATGAAAAATGGAAAACGCGAATTTCGTGCAGTAATTAAACACTATTATTTGAAAAGGAAAACGGCTAAAGACACAAAAGAAAAGCTTGATAAACATTACGGTGAGTCTGCTTCATCAGATTACAAGGTAAAATATTGGATTGTTGAATTTAAACGCGTGTTGAACAAGCACTGCAACAATACCATCAACAGGAAGGCCAAAAGAGGTTACTGAAGAAATCCTCGATATCGTTATGAATGATAGCCGAGTCAAGTTGCGTGAGATTGTTGAAATGTTAAACATCTCATAAGAACGTGTGTTCAACATTTTGCATGAACATTTGCATATGAAAAAGCTATCGGCAAGATGGGTGCCGCGTTTGCTCAGTGTCGAACAAAAACGAGTTCGAGAGACCATTTCACAACGGTGTTTGGAAATGATAAAGCGTAATCCTGTTGATTTTTGGCGTCGATTAATAACTCTTGATGAAACGTGGGTCCACCACTACAAACCTGAAACCAAAAATCAATCGAAACAATGGGTGGAAACTGGTGGAAGTGCTCCGAATAAGGCGAATGCAGTGAAATCGGCTGGCAAGGTTATGGCCACTGTATTTTGGGATGCACTCGGAATATTGCTTATCGATTATCTTGAAAAAGGATCCACAATCACAGAAAGTATTATCGTGCATTATTGGATCAATTGAATGATGCAATCAAGAAAAAACGACCTCATTTAAAGAAGAAAAAAGTGCTCTTTCTTCAAGACAACGCATCGGCTCACACAGCATTAGATACGATTCTAAAATTACGTGAAATACACTTCGAATTGGTTGATCATCCACCTTATAGCCCAATTTAGCTCCTAGTGACTTTTTCCTGTTTCCAAACTTGAAAAAATGGCTCGTAGGAAAAAGATTCAGCTCAAACGAAGAAGTGATTACCGAAACTAACGCGAATTTTGAGGGGTTCCCGAAATCGTATTATTCAGATGGTATAAAAAAGTTGGAATATTGTCTTACTAAGTGTGTCGAAGTAAAAGTAGACTATGTTGAGAAATAAATGGTTTTTGGAAAAAAAATGTTTTTTTCCTACTTACTTCCTTCCTCATTATCAATCCGTCCTCGTATGTATATCTTAATAAAAAAAAATTAACTAAATAAGTGATATAGTAGATATAGTAGTTATAATATATATAGTAGATGTAAGTGATCTATTATTGAAGAAGAATCTGGTAATTCCCCTACAAACACAATAGAGCAGCAGTATGTCCACGAGAATCCAATATCAACTCATACAGCGAAATTTCGAGAGATGCCAACGCAGCAACATTAACAGCATTAACAACAGTAACAGCCAAGAAAATAATGACACAAAACTATCCTTGAGGCAGTAAGAACAGTAAGAACAAATAAACCCAGAGCAGAAAGCAAAGCAGGCCCAGTACAGCGAGTACCCATAACAAACTTAAAACACAGTAAAATTTACAACCAATAACTTTGGCGTACCTAGCCAACGCGACGTAGCAAAGAGACATCAACAATAATTGCTATGCAACCACAACCGAATAAAATATTTCAGCTACTGTATTTATTAGTGACAATGGATCCACATCAGAAGAAACTGATAAACAACAGAACCAAAATTACATATTCATTATTCCTAAAATCATTAAACACTTACACTAGGAGTACAGAGTTTCACATCGACAATATTGCTTAGCAGCGCGGCACACAAAACCCACTTTGCAAGCTATTGTTCATAACATTCCATAAAATAAACATTTTTTTTTAATCAAATCACCACCACCACAAGCACGCCAAACCAACTTTCACTTAAAACCATAATAATAATCCTTCTATAACGCTTCTATGACAAAACATCCAGAAGATCAACCCAATGTACATAAACTCCCTCTCATTGCCGAAACAAAAACCGAACTTTGATAAAGAGGAAGTTACTGTTTTCATCACTAGACTTCAACAACAAAAGCTGCTACAAAGCTGTTAAAAAATCTAAGTACAGCAGACAACAACCAGAAAGAAGAACATCATCATCATGGGCACCATAATCATCGAATTACCAGTAACTATATATGTATATAACACTTCGAATTTTATTCCATATGAGTGTCATATGTCTTGAATTGTTCTTAATTTTACCAACTAAGCATAGTTTTAGCTTTTTCCTTATAAGAAAAAATTACTATTATTTCGTAATGATAATTTTTTCTTCATGAGAGAAGGGAGGGATGTTGCCAGCCAAAATGTGAAACATGCACATATGCATATTTTGCCTCGCGACATATTTCCCGGAAATTATAAAATACATATTTATCCACACACACGTCGGCGTTGGTCACAATCCATATCAATATTAAGTCCAATTGCTGAATGCCATAACATTGAGCCAACCGAGTTGCAGTTGGGTGTGAAAAAGCTGACAAAGCACTTTCCCACACAATTCGTAGTTCTGCATTTACGTAAGCATACCTGTGTAAGCATAAATGTTTAGACACTCAATGATAACTAAAATCACGTGGGCTATTCATGTGTGTGTATATCAAAAGAGAGGCTTATGGGTCGGAAGCCTTTGGGATTGGTGTGGGAGCATTTACCTGCCTTTGGAATAAAGACAATTTTCACTCTGCGCCAGTCCTTAGTAACGTACTTAAGGCAGATGCACCCGATGAAGATTATTTTTAACTGCGCTATAACCCTTCTTTCTAGATGTTGTAGTTGAGCAGGAAAAATGAAATCCGGTCCTGGTGACTTGAATGGTTTGAATCTCGCGATGACCCATTCGATTTTCTCCATGGAGACGAAATTAGTGTTTAAGTTGGAAAAGTTGTCTTCGTGCGTACGTGCACTAAACAGCATTCCGTATTGTCTGACTGAAAGGTATGTGTCAGTTAGAAGTTCTAGAGCCTATTTTCAGAGGCGGTCCGTGGTATAAATGTGGACGCATATAGTCCTGAGCCTTGAACCTTCGGAGGACCCCTCAATATCTTTGAAGTAGGATTTCCAGTTTTTCCGTTTCGCCTCACTAAGGCCTCTCTGTATTTCCTTAAAGATTCTTTGTGCAGGTCCCAGTCCTTTTTCAGCCTGGACCTCTTTGCCTCGTTGAATAATATCTGATTCTATCTCTTTAATGTTACTGTTAATAATATTACCGAAGATTGTTCAGTTCGTCCTTAGAATATTTCGGACGATTCGAGGTTTTTTAGGATGCGCATCGAGCACAAATTCAATATACAAGTGGTCAGAAAATGCGTTTTTTGTGAAACCTTCCAATCTCTAATTCTATTTGTTATGTTAAAGGAGGCAAGAGTAATGCCTAACACTTCCTGCTTATTTCTGGTTATAAAGGTGGGAGAGTTCCCTATGTTATGTACATACTAGTAAGTTAGTACTTGCTAAGTAATCAGAAAGAGACCTCTCTCATTGATGTTGGAGTTGCCCCAAATATTGTGGTGCGCGTTGAGATCGAATCCGATGATCATCGCCAGCTGCCTATGCGTGGTTTCGGCAGCCGCTCTTCTCAGAGTATCTGATGGTGAAGGCTCCGGATGGTGGTGGGCAATGTAGCTGAGGGAGAGAGGGAGGGAGTGGTTTTTTGACAACTATACAATTTGTATTTTGAGAGCCCTATTCCACAGATGCCATTGGCCACCGTCCATGGCTCTTGGATTAGGGCGATGTCTGCTCCGTTTTTGGTAAGACGGAGATCTAATTGGGCTGATGCCTCTTTACAGTGGTGGAAATTGATCTAAATCACTGTGAAGGCGGTGATGACTTACGGTGGATTTACTTAACTTCTAGTTAAGTAAGTCCATAAGCGTTAGTGTGCGATACAGTGGATCGTACCCAGATTCACCCTTCTTGATCCTTTTGATCTCATCACGAGAACTATTTCTGTATAAATTCGAATTTGCTTGTGGGTACGTAGCTTTTAATATTTACAAATGTGTATTTTCCCAAGTAGCTTTTCAATTTAGGGTAGCGATGTAAAGACATATACATCAAAATGCCCATGTAATTGTGGATGTATTGAACAGTTTCAAGCTCCAAGATTTCTGCTGACAGTGGAGAATTCCCATGAAAGACTATGTCATTGACATGTAACTGCCATTGATTTCGCCATATTATTTTTCCCTGCTCCTTCGATATTGAATCAATTCCTATATACAATATAAATGATATAAACTAGTATATATCAATGATGTTCCTGGATAAGTATTTTCAACTGTATAACACTGTTTCAGCATCATTCAATACTGCGTTTCGCGCTTGTCACATCGAAATCGTCCTCTTCATCATCACTTGATGTGCTTGCTATTTCATCATCCGACTTTACTGAATCAAACAATTCCAGTAATTGTTTATCGCCATACTCCGACAATTTGTAGCATTTACGCTCTTGCTCTGCCATCTCTATTTTATTTTAAAAATCCTTATTCAAAAAATCTTGTACAAAACGCAGAATATCTCGAAAATTGCAAATAGTTGCAAAGAATGCCCCAAGAATGTCACAAGACATTCATCGTTATTTCACTGCTACAATCCACAATTTTTACGTATTCACAAATGTGCAACTGGCTATTCTTAATAAATAAGCATAACTTTGACAACAAAAAATGAGTAAGATAAACTTGTATAATTTCATTTTTATTAATACACCAAAACGCAATTGGCAACAGACTAAATTTTTCGCTGCACAAAACACTTGTGCTGTGCAAATTAAAACAAAAGCACCGTTAGAAATCCTCCGAGAGCTTTCATAGCTTTTGCAAATATTTTGGTACGTTTGTTAGTAACTCCCAAAAAAATTTATTTTATATCAAAGCTCTCAATTTTGTAATTAATTGCAATTAATGATTAATGTCTTGAGGAATTCTTACATGATAGAGGGTTAATTTCTTCGAAAAACAATAGTTTTCTATCTTAATTTCCTTATTTTATAATTTTTTGTGTATTCCAGTGTTGATGCTGCACTCTTGTCCACAGTCTAGTACTATCCAATTTCGACTTCAGGTATTTCTTTAGTGTGCCAATGCTTCTTGGTGGACCCTATATTCCTATATTAATGGAAACATTTTTAGTATTAGTTATTCTCATACCATTCCCATCGTTGTTAGTTGATTAAGTTTATTTCCATACATCTGTGGTCAGCATATTATTTTTTTTCTTGCATCTTTCTTGCAAATTGCATATTTTAATAAATATTTTTGTATGTTGGAAATATTTTCATTATCATGTCTGTCTGAAATATATTTATACGTACAGAAATTTTATACTTACATGCCCAAAACAAAACGTTTCATACTTTTGCATTTGCTGGTGCTAAAGGGTTTTCCATTAGGGACATAAAAAATTTATCTATTAATAAAACACAGAAATATTGGAGATATTGAATTCAAATTTATTGTGGATATATTGCAAACATTACATTTTACGCATGAAATTCGATTTCGGTCATATGACCACCACGAGCCCGTTTACAGCGGTCAATTCTTTGGATCCAATTTTCCACCACTCTAGCACACATTTCGACCGGAACGTTGGCAATTTCGCGTTGGATTTTGTATTTGAGCTCGTCTAAGTTGCTGGCTTGTTGGCATAGACCAGTGACTTGATAAAGCCCCATAAAAAAGAATCCAATGGTGTTAGATCGCATGAACGAGGCGGCCATTCGACCGGACCATTTCTCGAAATAACACGTTCACCGAATTTGCCTTTCAATAAATCAACTGTGACGTGTGCTGTGTGGCTAGTGGCACCATCTTGTTGAAACCACATATCGCTGATGTCAAGTTCATCCAATTCTAGCCACAAATAATCTTCCAGCATAGCACGATAGCGCTCTCCATTGACGGTAACATGACGGTTGTTTTCATCCACGAAAAAATACGACCCAATCACACCTCCGGCATGAAAACCGCACCAAACAGTAACTTTTTGCGGGTGCAACGGTGTCTCAAAAAGCACTTGTGGGTTTGTTCCTGACCAATAACGCATATTTTGCTTTTTGACAAAGCCATTGAACCAGAAATGAGCTTCATCGCTGAAGATGATTTTTCGCTCTTAAAGTTGCGACCACCGACTCAGAATTTCGGTAGTAATTTTTAATAATTTCCAAACGTTGCTGGTTCGTGAACTTTACCATGATGAAAATGTTGACTTTAACTAACGTTTTGACATTGACAGTTGATTAAAAAAGTTTAAGGGTGCGTTCATATAAAGATACGAAATTGTTATCTCCCTAATGGAAAACCCTTTATATGTATTTTGGGTCTAGTGCCTTTAAATAAATTTTAAATTGCTATTAAGTAAATTAAGTTCGACTTAAAATTCTGCAATACCTTTGCGTTAAATAAAAGTTCTTGCTCTTGTCGTGGTGGTCAACATTGGACTTTTCAACATTTTCGCTTTTCTATCGCACTATTGGAATCGTTCGCCGTTGAACAATCACCGAGTTAATTCCTGTTCTGGATAATTTGTATGAACTGTGCAATACAGCTGTTATTTGTAGGCAAAGAAAACGGTATTATGTCGCTGACAGTTGCTTTGTTTTCACACTTCGCTACCTCGCTGTGTCACCGTTCTTGTGCCGTTTCCAGTTGCTCTGGGATCGAATTGTCACATAAGTGGACGAATCCAAACAAAGTATGCCGGAATTCATACGATTTAAGCCAAAAGATTCCCAAAGATGCAAAGCAACAGTGAAACCGATCATAAACATTTTCTTCGTGTAAGAAAAAATTTTGAGTTCATCACTTCTTATTTAGACAATATATGCTCAGAGTTGAATCTAATCTAATTACAAATCCATCTGATTTTTGGTACTATATTATAAGACTCTTGCAATTTTTTCAAAAGGTCTATGACAAGTATAATATTTCCTCATCTGCAAGTTGTAGGTCTTCATCTTTAAGCATTATTTCGTCCTTTACAGTTTCTCTAGAAGACGTAATTAAAATAAAATTCTAACCCCGATATTGAGTGCTCTTCTCCAAATTTTTCAAGAATGTTTCCAATGCATTAGCCAATCCAATTGCGTTTATCTTTCACACATGCATAACAAAGGGTGTATTCCTTGATATGTGGAAATTATGTTCGATAATTCCAATATGTAAATCCGGCGGTAATAACGATGTCTGTAATTATAGATCTATCGTAAAGCAAAGCTCGATGGCTAAGTTATTTAATAGCATAATTCAATGTAAACTGTTCGATCACAAAAATAAGGCAATTTTTGAATACCAACTTTTCCTGGATCTTTTCCGGATATATCGACGTGCACTAACTTGACTTTGATTACTAATAAAATCATCAATGGATTTGAACAGCATGCTCAGCTAGATGTTATTTACATAGACTTTTCCAAAGCCTTGGACAAAGTAGACAATTCAATTCTCTTGTTAAAACTTAAAAGCTTTTTAAGATATAGAAAATTATTATTGAAAATTGGTTCGACGAAATAAAATATTCTTGTCAATGCGGATTTATCGCAAGGTACACATGGTGGACCTCTTTTGTTTTCAGTCTTCATCAACGACTTACCTAAACATTTTAATTCAGCTAAATGCCTCGTGTTCTCTGACGATGTATAACTTTATTTATTGGTTTGTGATCAGTCAGCTTGTCTTAGTCTGCAATCTGATCTAAACACATTTAAGGTATTGTAACTTTCATCTGCAAAACATATTGATTTCATTGATTCGAAATCATTCGCTATGATTGGCTTTATTAGAACAAATACTGAGGATTTCAAAGACTCTACCCCTTTGAAATCGCTTTATATTTCATTGTTCAGAAGTAGTTTGGATTATTGTTCTTTAATTTTAATCCAATTACAAAACCCACTCAATGAGAATTAAAAGGGTTCAGAGAATCTTTGTTGGAAAGATGGTATTCCGTCTGACATTAGTAGAAGGAAATTGCTTGGTCTACAATCATTGAATGATAGAAAAATTTACTTTTCTCTATTATTTGTCATTAATGTTGTTCACGTTAACATAAATTATGTAGAACTAATTAACCTTATCAATTTCTAAATTCCACAGCACATAAACGCCTATTTGTTAATGTAATACATAAGAACAATTGTACTTACAATGAGCCAATCAGAAGAGGAATTCGTATGTGTAACAATTTTCATGAAGTTATGGATTTTTATCTTGGAATAAGTGGAAAGTGGCTAGGTTTGCAAATGCGTGTTCAGCGTTACACAATATATGTGTAAAATTCAAAATTAATTATAATCCAACAAGTAACGAAAATGAAAGTACACCTGACATGTTAGAAATGAAAGTAATTTGAGAAGATTTGGTCACAAGAGATTTAATTAAGGATTAGCTTTTCGATTCGCGCTAGCTCTTTGAGTACTTTTGAAACTTACAGATTAATATTTTTAGTTAGAGTTGTAGTATAAACAAAGATAATACTTTTTAAATATGAACAAATAAATAGACAAAATATGAATATGAATTAAATAACCATTTCAAACATATATTTGTTTGTGTATTCATTTCACTTCATGAAACTATTTTTCATCGTTTTCATAGAAGTCATACTAATGGTAAAACAGAACTAAAAAATGCTTATAGTAATAAAATAAATTGAATTGAATATTGCACTTAAAACCTAATACGTCATTTATATATCACGTTAATAATTATAAAATATGCAGAAATACATCTTTATCTGTAATAATTCCAGCTCTAAGCATTTGATTTCGTAATGAATTTGTTTGGCTGCTATTACACTTTTGTGCTTTTCCTGTTTTATTTCCAGTTGCCTTTCTTCTACATAAAGTTGTTTCTCTTATATTTTAAGCAGCTTGTCGGTTTTCGTTTTGATGGGTGCTCTGCTGTTAATTTCTTATTTTCTTCGAGAAGCATCGTTTCCGCGTCTTGTGAGCGTTTCCTCCTGGGTGTTGCACTACTTTGCGGATTAACGTTTTGATCAAGCCAAAAGACAAAGTCTTTGTTTCAACTACTTGTCGAAGGGGCATCAACTCTCAAACTATTCATCGTCGCGTAAGTTCAGCGTTTGTTCTCAACAACAACACAGATTGCTTCATCGTGGATCTGCGCCAGACTAATCGACTTCAATGCTGCCGTCAATCTCGAGGAAGCTGTTCTACATACCCACATATGGTACACAATTCGTAGTTGGATCAAAATATTCTTGCTACTGCTAGCAAGTCTTGTTTTTTCAGTCTTGTTGTTATAAGTCAAGTCAAACTTGGACATAATTTGCCAATTTTGCAGAAAACGTTGTTAGGATGGGTTTTTTCAGGTCGCTATCGAATGAACACTACGAATTTCTACATGACTACATGTCTCTTGGAATGCGACCATTCCATGGAAACCAAATTAGAACGTTTGTGGGTACTTGAAGAAGTACCAGCAGACGCTTGGACCCGTGAACATTGACACAGTGTCTCGAGATGTAAATGACAGGGTAATAGTCTAACTGTCATTCAGAGATGATCCACCTTGCTTGGGTGACTCATACACGACAGCATTGCGAAGTTTTAACTCTTTGGAACGACGGTTGTCACTGTCGCCAGAGCTAAAGGCGCAGTATGTCGCTTTCATGGAGGAATATGAAATTCTGGGGCATATGAGCGTAGTTCAAACTTCCGAATTGAACGAACCTCATTATTATATTTTGCACCACTGCGTATTGAAGCCAAACAGCTCATTGCCGCATCATACCGAACTACAACGCAAAAATCACTCAACGACATACAAATGAATGTACTTACACTTCAAAGCGAGCTTGTAGTTCTCCTTCTTCGTTTCCGCCTAAATCGTTTTGCGCTTATTGCGGATCATTAAATGTACCGACAGGTATTAGTGAGTCCAGAGGATTGAAGGTTCATTTCATGCAAGTATTCGTATGGAATGACAGCTACACTATATCTCGCTTTTCGAAACGTACTCTATCTCGCTGAACAAGATGCTTCACATCTTGAAGTTGGTTCACATGTTGTAAGATCATCACTTTATGTTGGGGATTTCTTGTGCGGAGCTGGCACGCATACAGAGCTATCATGCATAAAAATCGGGGTAACAGATCTTTTGGACCTTGATTTGGCAAAATGGCATTCCAACCATCAAAAATTTTAAAGCGAAGGTTCCGTAAAGGATTTAAACATCGACACTTCTGTTATGAGTACCTATATACAAGTACTATGGATAGTACTGGACTTGTTCGCGTTAACCTTCTTACGGCAAAGTCGAGAGTCGCACCTATCAAAATCATTGCCAAATCTGAAGCTCTGCGGAACACTTCTAGTTGCTCGACTAGAAACTGTTTTCAAATTACAATTTCGATGTATTCACACAAAGATACACAGATTGTACTTGACTGGCTCAAGCTGCATTCCGATATACTTTCTACTTTCGTTCGCAACAGAGTTTTGGAGATACAATATCTAACTGTTGGTGCTCTTTCGAGACACGTGCCAAGAAACAGCAATCCAGCAGACACCATTTCCCGAGGAATTACAGTTGCGCAGCTGACAAATTCGATTTGGCACATTGGGACCCCGTTCACATACACGCGAGTAAATGGCCTAATCAAAAGAACGAACATATTGACATGGAAGTTGTGAACTCGAAGATGCGAAAATTTGTATTGAAGGTAATGGTTAAACCCAGCTATATTCTTGAAATTATCGACAGGTGCATTTCCTATACCCGTGGAATACGACTAGTTGCCTGGATTTTTCATTTCTACAAGAGGCTAAGCAGCACCAACGAATACTTTGATTGAATGCCTCTCGCCTGAGGATCACGCTTTGCTGTTCATTATTTGGACCGTGCAACAACAACACTTCGCTGAAGATATTCTTTTACTTCATAGCTCTTTTTATCACGTTAACCAAACATTCTCCCCCCGTTGGAAGGCTACGGCCTTCAACTTTATCCTGTTTCGCAAGTGGAGACAAATTTCTGACAGCTCTTCGGATTACTCCAGCCGCCGTTTTAAGCTCGACAACCCTTGATGCTCCATCTGAACAACTCATAAGTTTGACGATTCTCGCTAATAGCTACTTGATCGGTGGCAACTTTTCGTCCTTCACCCAAACAGCGTTATTAACAGACAGACTTAGTTTCTGTAGGCGCCACTTGGAACGCTGCTGCAGGAGAGTTAGGTGTTCTTTATTCCGACGAGCCCAGAAGAATTTTTGGCAGTATGACACACACTGCTATTGGGCGATTAAAGGTAAGTCTTGTTAGATCAGGTTCATCAAACAATGAGAGGGGAGCCGTCCCAATGAAATGTGCGGGCGTTAATAATTTTACATCATCAGCATGTTCTGAAAGTCAAAATTCAACACAGAAGATGCAACTGCTCGATAAAAGTGATGCTTCGCAGTTTTTATGGCTGCCTCCCACAATCCACCAAGTGTGGGGAGCGAGGTGGTATAAATCGCCATTCGATGGTATAGTCCAAGCAAAACTCGTGAATAGCCTTTACATGGTCGTCGCTAAGAAAAAGCCATCGTAGATCGGCATGCTGATTCCTCGCGCCGACAAATTAGTAGCGTTGTCAGACCATATTCGTACGGGCCGACAGCGCGTGAGAATAAAGTGCTTGAGTGCGTTTAGAAAGATCTTCGTAGAGAGATCCATGACTAGCTCCATATGAACTGCCTTGGTAGCGAAGCATATAAAGATGCAGATGTAACATTTCATGGCCTGCCTGTTACGTATTTCACTCTTGTAAAAGAATGGGCCAAAAAAATCAACGCCTGTGACCATAAACGCGTGCGATGCGTTGACTCGATCGTTAGGCAGGTGAGCCATGACATGCGGAGTACAGTTTGGCTCGAAAATAAATTATGCATTTACTTACAGCACTTGAGACAGTATTGCGACCTCCAATTGGCTAGTACTGCAGACGAATATTAGCGAATAAGGCGCGAGGTCCAGCGTGTAAATTCCGTCTATGAAAATACATAATGACTGCATTAGTTACCGGTTGTGCGTCGAAATCTAGGGCAAAGTACTTCAGCCGCCCTCCAACTCGAAGCCGTCCATAGTCGTCGATAAATGGTGAAAGAGATGCAATGCAACTGGATGCTTTTACGCATTGACCGGCTTGCAAAGCATTGTAGTCGAACCAAAGACTAGCCATTTGCATTGTGCGCAAAAGTAGTTTTGTGCCTTGTCGAATGTAATCAATGGTCATTCCAGAGCATCGAATGCGATGACGAAACTTGTAGACGTGCTCAAAAACGTGCTGCAGCTTTGTAAACGAAGTGGTATATTTGCATTCCAGTGAAATTTCGATGAACCGCAAGTAGTAACTTCTTTCGCAATTTCGGCAGTGGATTGACCATACTTCAAGGCATGGACCATTTATTTCGACCTTCAGCCAAGAACTCTGAACCATGAAACCAAAGTGATGATTCGATGAGTTCGCTGGGAGATGCACCTCTAGACAGAATGTCAGCTCGATTAAGTTTGGTGGGCACATAATGTCATTCCATTCCTGCTTGGAAGACGCGAAGGCTTGGAACCTTGAGGGCTCGTTGCGGATCCATGATATGACCACTGTTTAATCCGACCATCAATAAAACAGGCATGTGAAGTGTTCCATTTCGGATGCCTTATGAATGATTTGCGCCAGAAATGCGGCACCGCTTAGCTTCAGAATAGGTACAGTAAGAATCTTGAAAGGAGCAACGCGCGACTTTGAGCAAAGTAGATGTGATTGTCTTTCTTCCTCATTGCCAGATACGATGTAGACATACGCCCCATAAGCATCGACGCTGGTATCGCTGAACCCATGCACTTCGACAACACACTTTGGCCGTATTGACAATCGAGGAAAACTAAATTTTGATATACGTCCAAACTCTGCACATAAACTATTCCAAGATGAACCCAACGATAAGGGTAAACTTTCATCCCAGTCGAGCATTTCCCTCCACAGCTGCTGGAGGAATATCTTTGCTTTGAAAATTATAGGGTCAATAAGACCAAGCGGTTCGTAGAAGCGAGCAATCGTTGACAAAACCGAGCGTTTGTAATGCTTTGTTGGAGCAATCGTTGGAGAAAATGCGAACAGCAAACGATCAGATGCAGGATCCCACGTAAGACCAAGTGTCTTAGTGATGTCGCTTCCATCGTCGAACTTGAGCAGGGTTTCCGTATCCTCGGGTGGTATACCTTGAAAAAGAGCAAAGTTATTGGAACACCACTTGCGCAATTTGAAAAATCCTTTACAAAACAGATGAGTGACTTCATCCATAATCCCTTTCACTTCATCAACGGAACTACCACCTGTGATGAGATCGTCTACGTAGAAATTACGCCGCAATATTTCAGAGCCGGTAGGAAACGAGAGCTGTTCATCAAAGGATAATTGATGTCTGAAAATCTGAACTTGCTGCTGTGGCGTGTCTCGCCACAGGATGCATTGTAAATAGTTGTCTGGCTCTGACACTCAAACACAACGAAAAATTTTGCAAATGTCGCCCGTTAAGGCGATTGGAAATGTTCGAAAACGCAGCAGTATATTGAACAGCTTGAGTTGTATGGTTATTAGCACATCATTTAGAAAGTATCCGGATGATGAAGCTGCCGAACCGTCGAATACGACCCACAGTTTGGTGGTGGTGCTGTCTTCCTTCAACACGCAGTGATGAGGCAAAAAATATTTACAAAAATTTTGATTGTCTGCTCTGACCTGCTCTAAACTGAACTATTCCTAAATAAATGCAGCATACTGGACCTTTAGTTCTGGTTGACGGTCTAATTTGCTATCTAGAGTCAAGAAGCGACGAAATTCCTGTTGATAGAAGTCGCCCAATAAGTCAATGTTGGATTTGGGAGCTAGACGAACAGAATAATCGCCAGTCGCCAGTTGAACGAAGTTTACCTTAAAGTGCTTCTCGCAATCCAACTCCTCTTTTGTGTGTTTGACGAAGGAGGTGTAGCAGCTCTCGAGCTCCCAAAAGCGAGGAACCAGCTGATCAAGCTTGCCGTAGGTTTCATTTTCAACGGTGATGTATATAGTGCAGACAGAGCCGATATAGTTTGCGACTGAGAGTCGCCACCTGTAGCCACGAGCCCAATCTGGTCTTCTGAAATAATGGCAGACCAGGTGCGAGCTGGATTCGTCCAACACACAAAAGCTCATAAAAGAGACTTGCACCTATAAGCATATGGATCCACTGAGATTTGTAAAAATTCGGGTCAGCGAATCGAATATTGGAAGAAATATTCCACGATGCGATGCTCAGAGTAAAATTTTGTTGATTTTCAATTATGCTAGGAGCCACTAAAGCTGTGATGCAAGTTGAGTACTCTGAAGTTTGAGAGCGAAGATTGATGTCAACAGTGGAGCCATAAGATTGAACCTAGAATCACCAAGGATAGTCACAGCGACAGACGACTTGGTTCTACGTAGCTGTAGCCGATGAGCAAGACGAGATGTGATGATGAGCAACTGTGACCCGGAGTCGAGCAGTGCACGGCATGGTACCCATGTATCCGCATTGTTCTTGACGTTAACAACCGCAGTAGCCAGGACCACGACATCATAACTGAGATTCTTAGCAACCGAAGAAGCGAATGAAGAAGGTGTAAGGGCAGGCAAATACGATGTGGCGTTTGCGAAGTGAATTGCAATAACGGTTCTTTGCTTATGCAGTTCCTTGCCTGTTGGTATTCTCAAAATGTAAATGCGTCAAAAGCCAGCACTGCATGCTTTGAGTTATTGGCCTACTCGAAGGCAAGTTAGACATAGCGCATGGATTTTGGCCTCCTTGAGACATAGTTGTGGGGACCGGTTGTTAAATCGACTACAGCTATATATAGAATGATCTGTCACAGAAAACACACCCACTGGAACCGTTAGTGAATACAAAAGATTTTCAACTGGGTTTTAGTATGTCTGCCCATCTGATAAATGCGCGTGTTTGCGGAAATGGAAAGCTCAACATTTTCCAGTTTCAGACTGCGTTTCTCAAGAAATGTCGTAAATTGTTCACATGAGGGTATGACGTCTAATGGAGCAGTCTCTTCCCACTTAGCCAGCGTTGCGGTATCCACCTTTTGGAGAAGAGAGTGTATAATTATACAGGCTTCTATTTGCTCAGGATTGCCGATAGCCTGTAAAGCTCGTAGGTTAGCGTTAACTTTATCTGACAGGTCACGCAACTTCACCGCAGAAGAGATTCCACCTTTTGAAGACCCAGAATCTCACTGATGTAAGCCTGGAAAGTAAGACGTTTATTATTAAAACGTTTTTCGAGTAGCTCTATAGCAGGAATATAATTTGATCCACTGATCTTCAACGAATGAATGGTATCAAAGGCTGTTCCCTTCAAGGATGATCGCAGGTGCTGGATCCTGATCTCACGAATTTCGTGAGATCAGGATCCTTACCAATTATAGTTGTAAACATTGAACAGAAATCGGTATATTCATATTCTGTGTAGTTGTTGCTAAATGTAGGCAATTTGAGCTCAGGCAACCCTGATTGGCTTTATATTATAATTGTTTGCCTTCCATTGTCTGTTTATGTTGCAAAGTTGAGCATGATAGCATTTGCGAATGACGCTTGCTGATTTCATGTCGTATGTGCGGCCATAGTGAAATGCGGAAATCATCAAAGCTGATGCGAAGCTGGTCCTCAATCTTATCGAAATCTAGCTCTTCAAGGCTATCATGAGCTGAGCAAAATGTCATAAAAATTTGCTCAAGGCTTTCTAGGCATACATTTAAATCTGCGTCATTGAGCAAGTTTATGCGGTCACCTTCAAGCGCACGATCAATAGCCTAGGCTCGCACATAAACTGATTGCGCCTTACGCTTGTAAAAAATCAACATGAGACAATTACAATGGTGTTGTGTTGTTGTCGATACAACAAATCTGTTTAAACTAATTAAACTAAACCAAAAGAAACGATAATGAAAGCTATCACGTCGGGGCACCAAAAAATGTTTAGTCTAATGAGCGATCAAACCACGAATGACTATAATTGCTATTTACCAAAACTGAGAGACCTCCTGATGATCAAAGGTATGACGAAAGTATACCGAATAAAAAGAACAGTAAATAAAAATATTACATATGTAAATAATATAAAGCACTATGTATCGGATATATCGACGTTCACTAACTTGACTTTGATTACTAATAGAATCATCAATGGATTTGAACAGCATGCACAGTTAGATGTTATTTACACAGACTTTTCCAAAGCCTTCGGCAAAGTGGACCATTCAATTCTCTTGCTAAAATTTAAAAGCTATGGTTTTTTTTAGATTTTTTCCACAGCTTTTTAAGAGATAGAAAATTGTTTTTGAAAATTGGTTCAACGAAATAAAATATTCTGTCAATGCGGATTTATCGCAAGGTACACATGGTGGACCTCTTTTGTTTTCAGTCTTCATCAACGACTTACCTAAACATTTTAATGCAGCTAAATGCCTCGTGTTCGCTGACGATGTATAACTTTATTTATTGGTTTGTGATCAGTCAACTTGTCTTAGTCTGCAATCTGATCTAAACACATTTAAGGTATTGTGTAATTTTTGACTTAAAACTTTCATCTGCAAAACATATTGATTTCATTGATTCGAAATCATTCGCTATGATTGGCTTTATTAGAACAAATACTGAGGATTTCAAAGACTCTACCCCTTTGAAATCGCTTTATATTTCATTGTTCAGAAGTAGTTTGGATTATTGTTCTTTAATTTGGAATCCATATTACAAAACCCACTCAATGAGAATTAAAAGGGTTCAGAGAATCTTTACGAATTTCGTTTTATACAAGTTGCGTTGGAAAGATGGTATTCCGTCTTACATTAGTAGAAGGAAATTGCTTGGTCTACAATCATTGAATGATAGAAAAATTTACTTTTCTCTATTATTTGTCTTTAATGTTGTTCACGTTAATATAAATTATGCAGAACTAATTAACCTTATCAATTTCTAAATTCCACTGCAAGATCTGAAACATAAACACCTATTTGTTAATGTAATAATAATGAGCCAATCACAAGATGTATTCGTATGTGTAACAATTTTCATGAAGTTATGGATTTTTATCTTGGAATAAGTAGATTTAATTAAGTATTTATAGTCTGTAAGATGTATAATTCGGTAGCTAAATAATAATAAAGTAAATATTTAGTAATGTGCTAAGTGAACATAATTTGTCATTTTTAAGTTGTTAGATGTATAGGTGGCACGCACGTTGGACTACAAAAGCCAACAAAAGATGAACATATGTACTCCAATAGGAAGGAGTACACACTTGAGTAGTCCACGTGATTTTATTTATCATGGTATGTCTAAACATTGTTATGCTGCAACTAGCCACCGACGTAGCGTACGTACTACGTACCGTTCGTACGTAAGAGCAAAAATTTGTCAAAAGTTATGCCCGTAGCAGCGACGGAGAAATCGACTGTTCTTTCTTATATACATACATAACAATGTTGCCATGTAACACTGTGCGTGCATGCTTTTAATCACACTTACCATTTTCATGATCAAATTTCATAATATATATGTTATAAACTAAAAAAAAAATTAATATACGTGAAGTATATTTTAATAAATAACTAAACACGATAATAGTTTTGATTAATTAAAAAAAAAAACTAAACTTTTTTAGTTAAGTTTTTATTCATTTATAAAAGTCTAAGCTGGTAACCCTGTAAACATATCAGCGAACAGCTGACACGTTTTTACGTAAAAAATCAAATTGCTGTTGATTCTCTCCGCTACGAGCAACGTCTATGTCACCGTCATACGTTGGTGAGTTTTCGTTAACACGGCATTCCCATAAGATAGGTCGTGTCAGCTGACACGTTCTACGTTTTTACGTCGGTGGCTAGTTGCAGCATTAGTATGCTTACGTAGTGCAGAACTAGGAAGTGCTGTGTCAGCCTTTTCACACCCAACTGCAACTCAGTTAGCTCAATGTTCTGGCATTCCACAATTATAAGTAATATTGAAATGGATTGTGTATTTTACAACTATGTTCAATGTACAGTGGCTCCCAGCTTATTTCCTACAGTGACAGTTTAAAAATTGCTGCAGTCGTAATTCCTAATATAGCAAAAATTTGAACAAAATATAAATGCCATTTTTGAAAGGAAGGTTTGTTTTTTATTTTCCAAAATTTACTTTTTCAAAATTTTAGTGTTTGACACTATAAAAAAATAAAATAAGAATAAAATAGGAAAATTCATGTCACAGCTTATTTCGTACAGTCTCTTTAAGTTCAAACTAAAAACAAAGTAAGTTGATTTTAATATTTAGTATGACATCCCTTAGCGTTAATGATAGCCTGGAGTCTATTTGGCATTGAATCCACCAATTTTTGAGTGATGTCTGGTGTGATTTTTTTCCATTCCTCCATCAGTACCTTCTTTAGGTCTTGCTTATTAGAAATCTTGTGTGTTCTTATTTTATTGTCCAAAATAGACCAAAGATTTTCAATCACATTCATGTCAGGTGACTGTGGTGGTGGAGACATCAAGTGTGGCCAGTTCCAAATAAGCCAAGATTGCACAATCCCAGATTTATGTTTTGGGTCATTATCTTGGTAGTACCGAAATTCTTCCCGCAAATCCAGTTTGTCTGCACTTTGAAGTAAATTGTTTTTCAGAATCTCGAGGTACTTCATTTTGTCCATTGTCCCCTCAATAAAAACCAATTCACCTACTCCGGCTGCTGACATACAGGCCCAAACCATCACGCTACCGCCACCATGCTTCACTGTGGGCTTAAGGTTCTCCTTGTTTAGCTCGGTATTCGCTTTACGCCAAACATATGACATTCCGTCCGAACCAAAAATATTAAACTTAGACTCATCCGCGAAAATAACGGTATTCCAGAACGCAGGAGTCTTAATAATATGCTCTTTGGCGGAGTCAAGTCGGCGTTGTATATTCATTTTTGAAATGAATGGTTTCTTTCGGGCTACTCGACCGTTCAAGTCATGATTGCGCAGCACACGTCGGACAGTTTCAGCACTGGATGATTTCCTATTTCACGCTGAACCTCTGCAGCCAACTTCGGAGCGGATAACTTTGGATTTTTCTTAATTTTTCGTACAATATAACGCTCGTCTGATGCGTTGAAAATCTTATTAGGTGCTTCTCTGCCCTTGTTCTCCAACCGATTTTCGCGAACGAAGCGTTGAATGATGTATTGGACAGTTGAGGCACTTAAATTTGTCATTTCAGCAATTTTTCGCACACTCTGACCTTTCCTAAAATGGTTAATTACCAGTTTACGCTGTTCCATCGTTGTACGACGCCCATAACGCTAAATGTTTAATTTACAGCACTTTAACTATTTAAAATAATAATAATAAAAATTGTTATAATAGTTAAAAAGGTCCAAAAACTCATACAATTCAAAAAAACTTTGTAACTGCGCGGCAGAATGAAACTTACTTACATTGAAGTTTGTGTACGAAATAAGATGTGAGCTGAAAATCAGCTGATCAATAGTTTTTCTTTCTTGCATGACAAAAAGAACAATTTTTGGGGTTCCCCGTTTTCTTATTAGGTTTACTAAACACATACACAGACATCTACATTCAAAACTTATCGATAAGTTTTTTAGTTTCGATGTTACAGCCATGTACATAAAAATATATACACTGTACGAAATAAGCTGTATATCAATCAATATGTATTTCACAATTTCGGGAAATATGTCTCGAGCCAAATATGCATACACTTAGCAGAAAAAGTGTACGTACAAGAAGTAAACAATTCTTCGCTACGTCTACGTACAAAGATAAGATTATATCGCTCATTTGCTGCAAGACCGGCATAAATCAAAAAACGTGATTTTTGAGTTAATGCTGCAGAATTGTTCGTTATATCATACTTCATGTTGAGTGAAAAATTCATATGAATACCTCTTATATGCTCCGCTTGAGAAGAGAATATGCCGTTATTTCATTTTATCTGTTTCAACTTTTTTTATACGTGAGAGCGACATATCTCAGTTGTGCCACTGCTCCCGTCGTGTTAAGAACGTTTGGCTTTCTCAAACAGAGGCATATTTTGTGTTGTGGAGTTCTTCGTGAAAAGGTAATGGTATTTCTAATCTAGATTTTTTCAAGTACACAGCGCTAATTTGAGTTATGACTATCTTATTGAAGTTTGATTTAATTGAAAAAATTAAATTAAAATTACAAAAGAAAATATGACGTTATTGTTGATAAAAAGACTATCGTCAACTTAAGTATTTCGTGATATGACGTTATTACATATAAAAGAATGACTAATAAACAGTTAGCATTTTACATTATAACAAAATGTGTCGTTGTTGAATATAGAATTATTAACAGTAACAATAAATAGCTCTTACTAACACAAAATATGATGCTATTGCTGATAAAAAATATAGCTATGTATGAATAAAACGCACGATCACAATAATAAAAGTTTTGTTTAAGGTTATTTTAAAATGTCAAACTGCAATAGCAGCAAATCATCTTCGAGTTTATCCCGATCATCTTTTTTTTCGGAAGACTTTGACGACTCCGTGGCTGATGCAACATACTGCCCAAAATCACCGCAGCAAGAAAGTGATAGTGAGGATAGCAACGATGAAACATTTAATCCATCAGCCAATTCTACGACTGTTTTGAAAAATTTTCCGCGTGACACCGCTAGTACAGTTGTGCAGCAAAATGTTGATATCACATCGATTTCTCACGCGGCACCATCACTCGGTGATTCACAACCTGGCACTTCAACTACAGAAATGGTAAGTCCCTCCATAATTCCGAATAGTCCATTGAAAAGGGGGAAAAAAAGAGCAAAACAGCCAGAAAAATGGAAGAGAAACATAATTAAAAAGAAAAGAAATAGTGGAATGGAGTATGAATCACATACGCTGATGAAAAAAGTTAAACCTGCAAGACAAATGAAAACTACATGTGCTGGGACTTGTAAGCTCGAATGTTACAAAAATTTTAGTGATGACGAACGAAAACATTTGTTTAACTTATACTGGGCCCTTGGTGACATAGAAAAGCAAAGACAATATATCGACAAATGTATGCAAAAAATTGAGCCCAGATACCGTTACGTGCGCATTGGGGGTAGCAGAGGGCCTCGCCAGAACAATAATGCGTTTTTTTTTCAAAAAAGGTGATGAGGTTGTCCGCGTTTGCAAAGTGTTTTTCAAAAACACCCTGGATATCACCGATCGTTCAATTAGAACCGTATTGGATAAGCATCAAAAACTCGCTAACCAAATATTAGAACCCGACCAAAGAGGTAAACACGGGAAACAGAAAAAACATGATCCTAAATTAAAAGCTGCAATTAAGGAATTCGTAAATAAAATACCAAAAATTGAAAGTCATTACACAAGAGCAAACACATCCAAAACCTATATTGAAGGAAGCAAAACCGTAACAAGCATATATAACGACTACGTAGACATGTGTAAAGAAAAAAATGAGCCGTTTTGCAACTACATTTATTTCTATAGAACTTTTACGGAGGATTTCAACATCTCATTTTTCGTACCAAAAAAAGATTTGTGTGAAGAATGTACATCATACAGCAACATGGATGAAGTGGAGAAAATTACTAACAAAGCAATGTATGAAAATCACTTGTATGAGAAAAATTTGGCCAGAGATGAAAAAAGAAAAGACAAAGAAAAAACGAACGTATTTGTAGCAGTCTATGATTTGCAAGCTGTCATGCAATTACCTAAGGGCGATGTCTCCGCATTTTATTACAAGTCAAAACTAAATGTTTTCAACTTCACTATATATGACATCAAAACGAATAAATGCCAATGCTTTGTATGGGACGAAGCCAACGGACGCCGTGGACTTAATGAATTAGGAACGTGCGTTCTACAATATATTAGAAATTTGTCGACCACTGAAGACGCAGAAATAATATTTTATTCGGATAACTGCGCCGGACAGCAAAAAAACAAATTCATGATTGCCATGTACTTATACGCCGTGCGCTATTTGGGTATAAAATCAATCACCCACAAGTACCTTATCAAAGGCCATACTCAAAATGAAGGCGATTCAGCTCATTCTTTAATCGAGAGAGAAACCAAGCGTATGCTCAAAAGTGGTCCCATTTATACAACTGAAGGATTTGTATCAATAATTCGATCGGCAAAGAAAAAAGGAGACCCATTTAATGTTAACGAGCTATGCTTTGAGGATTTTTTAGATTTAAAAAAACTGGCAAATGACATCGGTCCATTAAATATGACAGATTTGAAATTATCGCTATTAAAAATAATTCGAGTTCAACGAGAATCCCCAAATTCTGTTTATTATAAGACCAATTACGCTGACGAAAAGTTCAAGGAAGCGATTGTTATTAAAAAAAAGACGCAAGCAAAAGCGATTTCTTTAAACAAAGCTTTTCATACTAAACCAAGTATACCACAAAATAAGAGAGCCGATATTAATGAGTTGATTAGAAAAAAACTTATTCCAAATTTTTATAAGCCATTTTATGATAACTTGTAAACATTTCATAGTCAGAGTTTCGTCACTAATATATTTTGGTATTTAGTTATTATTTTTTAATTACTTGAAGTAGAAAATTAACATTTTTGTTTATGAATTATAACTTAATATGAAAAGATGTTGAAGAGTTCCTTAATTTCTTAAGTACAAAAGACTGTGAATTATTTTATGTTTATTTTTATGATATTCATACGTACAAAATATATATATTTTAAGTTCAAAAGACTGAAAATAAAATGAATTAATACGAACTTATTGTTTTTTTTTCTCAACAATAATGACACATTATAACTTAAGACACTCTACTGAATATATTTTTGCAACAATAACGTCATTATGCAAAGGAAAATTGGTTCTTATTCAGGAAATACCCATAAATGGATACTTGGTGTTGATTTTCTTTCATGGATATGTTAAATATATTATACTGAATTGGTTTGTTTTGAAATTGTAGGATTTCCTGTTTTCCGTGTACGGTTGGAGTCAGTTGAAAACTTCTAACGCGTTTTATGGAAAATCGATTTTTTTGACTTATGCCGGTCTTGCAGCAAATGAGCGATATGATAAATTATTGATTTTTGTGGGTTTTTGAAAAGATTAGTAGCTGGTTGGGTAGCCTTTCCGTTTTAGGACTTCTTGCAATCGGTTTGGCATAGACCTGATTAACTTGGAAGTGTCCTCCGTTGAAATTTTGTGCCACTCATCTAAAATCACATTTTTAAGCATTTGCTTGGAGGTGATGGTGTGCTGCCTTATCCTGCTCTCAAGCAAATCCTACAAATGTTCAATAGGATTAAGGTCAGGTGATTGTGGAGAGGTCTTGCATTGATGCGGGATATTATTTAATATCCAAAGCTTCACATTATGGGCAGTACGCTTCGGGTCGTTATCCTGTTGAAAGTGCCAGCCAGAACCCAGGCCGAGATTTTCAGCACTCTGCTTCAAATTTCCTTTTAAAATATTTAAATAATCTCTCTGATCCATAATTGACTTAATGAACACCAAATTGCCGACTCCATTGGCAGCCATACATCCTCACACCATAATACCACCTCCGCCATGTTTAACCGTGCCCACGAGATTTTGCGTATGAAGGGCTGTGCATGGTTTCCGCCACACAAGCTGACGTACTTTAATACCAAACAGGCAATACTAGCTCTCATCTGAGAATAGCACCTTCTCCCAGAACTCTGGCGGCTTATTTATATATTGTTTGGCAAAAGAAATTCGTTTTTGTCGGTTTATGAGCGAAATAAGCGGCTTCCTGCGCTCTACGCGGCCACGGTAGTAAGCTTTTTTTAAAATTTTGCGCACGGTGTCGTTATGCATGGTTTTGTAACACTGTTCCTTAACATTTTGAGCAATTTTCATTGCGGTCAGTCGAGGATTATCCTGAACAAGCCGCAAAACACATCTTTTTTCTCGTTGGGTCCGTATAGGAAGTCGTCCTGAACTCGGTTGCGACACGAAAGTTCCAATTTTTTGAAATTATTCATCACCGTTTGAATTGTGGGGTGCGCTCTCCCAAGGGTTTTAGCAATTTCACGGAAAGTTTGGCCTTACTTTCTGTCTAAATCCCTTTAGACAAGCCATATGGTCAGTCCCTGAAAGAAGAAAATAAATAATGAATTAAGTATACTTACGTCCCCCTAAACCAAGTTATACTTACCTTACCTTTCATACTTACCATATGGCAACCCAACTCTCCACATAAATTCACCTTTTATGTTGGGTTTTCGCGGTTCGTGTTATGATCGACCGATGTTATTATATTTACTTTCGGTCCTTGAAGATATTCGAAACGATCGTGCTTTTTCCGCGCATTCTCAATTGTATAGCTAATCATTTATGTAATAAAGAGTGAATTCTACGTGTATATATATCGTAATCAATATTTAATAAAGCGTTTAATATTATTTAATAAAGCGTTTAATTATTGGTCCTTCGAACTAAAAAGAAAGAGAACCGGCCTTATATAAAATATATGTGCATAGAGAAACAAAACAAAGTGTAGTGTGAAACATCAGTGCTAAAATCCTCTAACAATACTCTATATCAAAACCCATAATAAATAAATAATATTGAAATTCACGTTTATGTATAGTGGACTTGATAAATTAAATAAATAAAACAATAAATAAGATAAAGAAAATCTAAAAAAAAAAAAAAATGAAAATAATTGTCTTGTTGCAAATAATATAACAAAACGAAAAAAAAAGTATTAGCCAAAAACGTCATCATCATATTTTCCTACTAATATTATCAATGTTATGACCAAAAGTTATATAATCGTCATCAATATCATTATTACGGCATAGTAACCTATATTATATTATAGCTATATTAATATGCTTGCACATAAGTTATCTTAGACGTGAATATGTGCAAAAGTATGTACATGCAGTGAACAGTGCAAAAGAATGCAGTAAATAAACAACAATATAGTCAAAAAATGTAAATGCTTAGAAATATTAACTAAGCATCATAAACGTGGATAATTGGAGTTCAGTGCATACATAAATTGTATACGGTAAAGCAGCATATGGATGTGTGTACATACAAAGTTAAAAAACAATAATAAAAATAAAAACAATGCAAAGGTAATACATAAGAAAATAAAACTTACATTGGAGTGGCTCAAACAAAAAAAAAAATTTATGAATTTATGATGATTTTATAAAATATCATTTTATAAAATTAATTCCTTTGAACAAAGAAAAACCCATCATCGCATCCAATGGGGCAGCAGCATCAACACCAAGGCACAAGATAAGAACGTTTTTATACTATATTTATATATATTCTCATATATATATTACGTTTTGGTATATATATTCACAGATATATATATTCAATTATATATATTACACATTTCAACTCTTGTATATTCCCACATATATTATATACATAATTTAATATATTTCCATATACATATCACATATACAATTCCATATATTCCCATATATTTTCATCGGTATATATATTCACTTATATATACACAAATTTCATTTTTTATATATTCTCATATATACGTATATACACATTTCTCTTTATATATATTCCCATATATATATATATTGTATATATATATATATTTTTTTTTTTTGTGGAATTCAAACTTTCAGACTGCAATTTCCTTGCAGCAGCATATTTGGAAAAAAGTCCAATTTACACATTATATCGATAACATTTCTGTTATCGATCGATAAATTTCTCTATATCGATATCGTCGCATAATCGATCAGTGCTTTTTGGTGCATTTTTTGATACTCTCGTCACTCCACAAACCTTAATAGATTCGGTCAAATATGCCAGTGACGAAATCACCAGAAAAGCAGGAAGTAGCCTCTGAAGGTCGTAGGGCAGAGTCAGCTGGCGCTATTCCAAAAGGCGCAGTGGAAAAAATGCCAAAAGTTCCATCCGAAACAAAGAAAACTCCTAGAAAAAGAGCTTATGATCCCTCCATGAATGAGTTCATTTTCGAGGCGGACAACCTGGTGCATTTCTGCACGAAGTTTTCAACAATTCCGGTTGAAGACTTAACGCCTTCTCTCCTGAAGGCTAAGCTCGAGGACTTGCGCTGCTATTATGATCAAGTCAAGTCCACGTTTAGAAGAGTAGGGTTAACGGATGAGGACGAGCTGCCCAGTAATTTCAAAATGGCAGCGAGAAATAAAATGGAACTCTGCCAAGAGCGCGTGCACACCATAAAAGCACAGATTTCGGATCTCTTAGAAGTTCAATCAGCCTCCAGATTGGAACTTCCATCACAAGCAGAAATTAACTCTATTTCTGCAACAGAGCAGGCAAATAATTCCGCGATTTGCCTGGCTGTTCCTACTTGTGATACCGAAACATTTTCCGGCGGGTACGAAGAATGGACGTCCTTCCGCGACATGTTTACGGCGGTTTACATAAACCACCCTAAACTCTCTTCTGCCCAAAAACTGTATCATCTCCGATACAAAACTGCAGGAAAAGCTGGAGCTATTGTGAAGCAGTACGCGCTCAACAACGAAAATTTCGAGTTGGCATGGAATGCGCTAAAGGCCCGCTTCGAAAACAAGCGAATTCTGGTCGATAAGCAGATAAAAACTCTCTTGAACCTCCCTCAAGTGAGTTACGAGAATAGCGAGGCAATTCAGAAATTGCAAACCACGATCAATAATTCTCTGTCCGTCTTATCCTCTCAAGGCGTCTCGACAGAGAATTGGGACCCGATCCTGGTACATATCTGCTGTTCAAAACTGCCTGAAGATTCCTTGGCTCTCTGGGAACAATCCCTAAGTTCCCGCAAGGATCTCCCAACATGGCAGCAAATGGACGAATTCCTGACTCTCAGGTACGAAGTCGTGGAGAGGCTCAACAGCGTCAAGCCAAATAAATCAGGATTTCTACAAAACAGACCCCACAACAAAACCCAAAACTTTTTTTCCGAAAGCAGTCGGACATTCTCTTGTCCAATCTGCGAAGCCGCACATTCGCTTAAATCCTGTGAGCGGTTTAAAAAGTTAGTTGTTCGTGATAGAGTGAGGCTAGTTCGAGAACACAATCTCTGTGAGAACTGTTTGGCCTTCACTCACCATAAGCGGGACTGCAAGAGCAAACATTCCTGTTTGCAATGTCAGCGAAGGCATCACACGATGCTTCACATACCCGCAAACAATATTCCCAGTAGGAACACCAAGGTTTTGGCGCAAACCTCCACGCTTCAGCCGCACAATAAGAAAAAGAGTACGCAGCAGACGATAACCCCCTCAAGAAACTCGAGAAACCGGAGATCTCAGGACCGATCATCCGAAGATGAGCAACCCTGCTCATCATGCTCCAAATCTTCTTCAAAGGTGCAAGCATTGTTCACCTCAAATGAAGAAAGAACTCTTTTGCCCACAGCTCTTGTCTCTATAGAGCATCTTGGAGAACTTCACAAGGTTCGAGCACTCATCGACCAAGGTTCTCAACGAACATTCATCTCTACCAAGGTACAAAATCGGCTGAGGCTTCCTTCGCAAGCAACTCACGTCGAAATTTCTGGCATGGGTGGCAAAACCATCCAAAACTCTAACCAGACTTGTACCGTTACGTTAGTCGCCCCAAAGGCTAATAAAAAGTTACAGACACGGGCAATTGTACTCTCACAATTGACCAAATTTCTACCCACATTTAAAATTTCTAAGCTCGATTGGCAGCAATTCGAAATGTTAGATTTGGCTGACCCGAATTGCTTCGTGCAGGCGCAAATTGACATGGTCATAGGTAGTGATTTGATTCCTCAAATCCTCCTAACCGGAATCCGCCATAATATCTGTGGAAGCCTTCTCGCACAGAATACGATATTTGGCTGGATAATTAGTGGACCTATCTCTCAAAAAGTGTCAACATTCTCGACACAGGTAGAGGAAGTTTCCAATGAACTTCTTAGTTCTCAACTAAGGAAGTTTTGGGAACAGGAAGAAGTCAATCAGCCAGCTCAAGCATCGGAAGAAGATATAGCCTACTATCAGAGGACCACATCTCGTAGGTCAGATGGAAGATATGTGGTCAGGCTTCCATTTAAATCCAGTTTTCCCGCTCTTACGGCTCTTGGTCACTCTCGAACCATAGCCTATAATCAATTTCGCAGTATGGAGAAAAATTTTTCAAAGAAAAGCGATTTCAAAGCCATTTACGATGAGGTTCTCGAAGAATACCTCACGCTGGATCATATGGAACCCACAGGCTCGCATGAAATCATCTCTGATGGCAAGTATTTCTCCTTTTACCTGCCACATCATGCAGTGGTGAGACCAGAAAAGAAAACCACCAAAGTGCGTGTTGTTTTTAATGCCTCAAGAAGCAGCGGCTCAGGCCATTCTCTTAACGACGTATTACATATTGGTCCCACATTACAACCAGATCTCATGGTTCTCATCCTGAGGTGGCGACTATATCAATTCGTTTTCAATGGTGATGTACAAAAGATGTACCGACAAATTCTTGTCCACCATGACGACCAGGATTTCCAGCGAATTCTCTTTCGCAGGTCACCAAATTCTCCAATTCAGGACTTCCGGTTGAAGACAGTCACATTTGGTGTAAATTGCGCTCCATATTTAGCCATTAGAACACTGCAACAATTGGCTAAGGATTCCAAGAAGAATTTCCCTCTCGTGGAAAAAATAATCTTCAAAGAAACCTATGTGGATGACGTATTATCTGGTTCACATACAATTCCAGATGCAGTAGAATCTTTATCTCAAGTGATACAAGTCCTCAACTCCGCAGGATTTCCATTACGAAAGATTACTGCAAATCATCCTAAAATTTTAGAAAATATCCCAAAATCAGAACTTCTCGATTCTGATTTTCTAAAATTTGAAAGTGCCAGTGCCACAAAAACCCTTGGAATACGATGGAATGCATTGACTGACACATTCTCGTACTCAGTATCGCCCATCGAAACAACATCCGCTGCTACCAAGCGTCAAATTTTATCTGCCGTTGCGAAACTTTTTGACCCGGCAGGATGGCTCTCGCCCATCATGACTCAAGCCAAGCTGCTTCTCCAAGAGCTCTGGTTAGAAGGCACCGACTGGGATGAATGCGTGAAACCCAGATCGCTCATCAAATGGAATGTATTTCTGGAGAACATTTCGTCCATTGGTCTCATCGAAATCCCTCGATGGGTACAATTCTCTCCCAAGAAGCGAATCCAGCTTCATGGATTTTGTGACGCTTCAGAGAAAGCGTATTGTGCAGCCCTGTACATACGATCAATGGACATGAATAATCAAATATCCTGTCATTTACTGGTGGCTAAAGGAAAAGTTGCACCTCTGCAGACGGTCAGCTTACCACGTTTGGAATTGTGTGGCGCCGTTTTACTTTCGCACCTAGCCAAGTCCGTTAAAGAAACTTTAGATGTCGAATTCTCAGACATATTTTTCTGGTCCGATTCTCAAATCGTTCTCGCATGGCTGGAAAAACCACCTCACACATGGAAAACGTACGTCGCTAATCGTACAGCCCAGATACTCCAAAACGTTGGAAATGCTATCTGGCGCCATGTCATCAGCAGCGAAAATCCAGCTGATTTGGGTACACGCGGATGCAAGCCCCAAGATCTTGTGTCCAATACTCTTTGGTGGAATGGCCCTGCATGGCTTCGTCACCCCGAAGAAGCCTGGCCAAAACCAACACTTTCCAGGACTTTGCCCCCCGAGCAAAGGAAAGTAGAGGTTCTTCTCACGTTAGATGACCATACCTACATTCTCGATCGGTTCTCATCATTTTCAAGGGCACTACGTGTGATTTCTTACGTCTTCCGTTTTGTCCATAACGGACTCTCTAAATTGCGAAAATCTTCTCCAATTTCGAATTCCTCACTCTCGCAGGACGAAATTCGTTTCGCAAAAAGCCGGCTAATTTCGTTAGCCCAATGGCAATATTTTCCCAAAGAGCTGAAGGCTCTTCTCAGCTCAACCGCAGTCAGCAATAAAAGCTCTTTGCTAACTTTAAATCCTTTTCTCGACAAGGAAAATCTCATGAGAGTAAATGGTCGATTAGCTCATTCTGGTCTTAGTTATAGTGAGCGTCACCCCATAATTCTTCCTGAAAAATCCCGATTTTGCGTTTTGTACCTCGAGTTTCTCCATACTCTGATCTTACACGCAGAACAAAGGGTCATGTTCCGAATGGCTCGACAAGAATTCTATATTCCTCGTCTTAAGCCCCAAATAAGGAAATGCATATTTCTATGCAAAGTTTGTACCATCCACAAACAAAAGGTTCGATCACAGATTATGGCAGCTCTGCCGCCTGAACGGTGTACCTTGTCGGTACCTTTCGCGACCACAGGTGTTGATTTTGCAGGCCCGTTCCAAATTAAAGCATCTACGCTTCGAACTGCTGCCTTTCTCAAAGGGTATGTGGCTGTATTTGTATGCTTTTCCACAAAGGCCATTCATTTGGAATTGTGCTCTGATCTCTCTACAGAGGCATTCCGCGCCGCATTCGCCAGATTCGTTGGCAGAAGAGGCCTTCCCCGCAGAATCATGTCGGATAATGGTACAACTTTCGTTGGAGCTCAAAGAGCCATGAGTAAAGAATTCCTCAAATTCTCTAAGGAGGTGTCCAAAGATATTCTGGCCCAATACTCTCCGCAAGGTATTGACTGGGTTTTTATTCCTCCCAGTGCGCCTCACATGGGCGGTCTCTGGGAGTCGGCAGTCAAAAGCTTTAAGGCTCATCTCAAAAAGACTGCCGGCAACCACAAATTCCGCTTCGAAGAGTTCTCAACTCTGCTGTGTAGAATCGAAGCCGTGCTCAACTCTAGACCATTGTCTCCCCTCTCTCAAGATCCCAACGAACTGATAGCGCTAACTCCAGGTCACTTCCTGCGAGGTGCTCCACTAACGGCCTTGCCCGAACCCAACTCGGAAGATATATCCCTAATAAACCGATGGGAAAAACTCAAGGCGCTTCACCACCAGTTTAGCCGCAGATGGAAAACTGAGTACCTACAAGATCTGCACAAACGCTACAAATGGCAACACCCTCAAAAGGAGCTGGAAGTAGGTCAACTGGTGGTCATCAAGGATGAGCTGCTGCCCCCCAATGAATGGAGTCTCGGGCGCGTCACTCATTTGTATCGAGGATCTGACGGCCACATCCGTGTCGCAGATATTCGGACAAAATCGGCCGTTCTCAAGCGGCCCATAGTAAAATTATGTATTTTGCCGCTCGCGTAAAATCATAATATCCAAAAAAAATCTCTTTTTTTTTCGCTATCAGACTTTGGCTCAAGCCCTTAAGCTAATTCAGTTTCCCAGTTCGTCGAGCAACGACATGTAGCTTCCTCCCCGAGAAGCTCCCAGCCTAGACAACGACCGACTTCCAATGTTCGTCGGAGGACAGCTCGAGCGATCGAGGACGCGATCGGCTCACTGTCTCGTCTACGAGATGCACTCAATTAATGCACGAGTGCATGCGGGCCGCGATGTCTAAATCCCTTTAGACAAGCCATATGGTCAGTCCCTGAAAGAAGAAAATAAATAATGAATTAAGTATACTTACGTCCCCCTAAACCAAGTTATACTTACCTTACCTTTCATACTTACCATATGGCAACCCAACTCTCCACATAAATTCACCTTTTATGTTGGGTTTTCGCGGTTCGTGTTATGATCGACCGATGTTATTATATTTACTTTCGGTCCTTGAAGATATTCGAAACGATCGTGCTTTTTCCGCGCATTCTCAATTGTATAGCTAATCATTTATTTAATAAAGAGTGAATTCTACGTGTATATATATCGTAATCAATATTTAATAAAGCGTTTAATATTATTTAATAAAGCGTTTAATTACTTTCCATAATGTTATTATAATTTTCCGTTCGTCAACTCCAATTTCCTTTCTTTTTGAATTCATCTTTATTAAACTTCTTGAAATAGATTATTCAAAGCACAAAATCGAACCACGATACGTATTAAATAGAGAACTTGTGAAAAAAAACTTTTGATGGCACGAGTGATCGAGCAAATGAGCGGGGAAGTCCCGTTTTCGCTTCTGTGCGTAGACTTTTTCTGACCAATTAACAGGTGCTTTTGAATTCTTTTATTTCTCATAATTTTTCTGTACATTATAATTTAATGTATTTGGGCTTAAAGTAAACATAATACTGTAACTTTTAAATAAAAAATAATTTCTTTTCAAAAAAATTGTTTCCTTATTGGTATTTAATGCAGCGAAAAATTGTTTACTTCTTGTATGTACACTTTTTAATATTTTTCATATATTTCATATTTTGGCTCAACATCTCTCAGGAAGAAAAACGTATTATTATGAAATACTAATAATTTTTTCTTATAGGGTAAAAGTTAAATCTATGAATAGTTTGCGATATTATTTACAATTCAGGTATTATTTACATATACGTACGTTACACGTTATATATATGTAACTGGTAATTCAATGATTCTTGTGTCCATGATGACGATGTTCTTCTTGGTGGTTGTTGTCTGCTGTACGTAGGATTTTAATAGTTTTGTTGTAGCTTTTGTTGTTGAAGTTCAAAGTTCAGTTGTCGTTTGGCAATGCGAGCGAGATTATTTATATTGGGTTGATCTTCTGGACGTTAGGTCTAAAAGCGTTATCTGGATTATTATTGAGGTTTTGAGCGAAAGTTGGTTTGGTGCTTGTGGGTGGATGCTGGGGTCTAATGAGTCCAATGATTCGATTCAAAATGGAATGGTATGAACAATAGCTTTCAGAGTGGGTTTTGTATGTACCGCACTGTCAAGCAATAATGTCTCTGTGAAACTCTGTACTCCTGATGTAAGCGTTTAATGATTGGAAAAATAATGGATATTTAATTTTGGTTCTGTTCATTATCATATTCTTCTGATGTGCATCGATTATCACTGAAAGTATTGTTGAAGCACCATATGTGATGTGTTGTTGGCTTTTTGTGTGTCGATGTCTCTATGCTATATATATATATATATATATATATATATATATATATATATATATATATATATATATATATATATATATATATATTTATATATATATATATATATATATATATATATATATATATTTATATATATATATATATATATATATATATATATATTTATATATATATATATATATATATATATATATATACCAGGTGTATTCTTCTGATGTGCATCGATTATCACTGAAAGTATTGTTGAAGCACCATATGTGTTGTTTTGTTGGCTTTTTGTGTGTCTCTATGCTATATATATATATATATATATATATTACTTACTTACTTATGTGGCCATAACAACCGAATATCGATTTAGGCCGAAAATAACATGCTTCGCCAGCCATCTCTGTTCTTCGCTAGCTGGCGCCAGTTAGAAATTCCAAGCGCCGTCAGGTTCTCCAGTACTTGGTCTTTCCACCGGAGGTTTGGTCTTCCTCTTCTGCGTCGTCCTCCAGCGGGTTCCGAATATAACACCTTCTTAGCTGGAGCGTGTTCTTCCATTCGCTCGACATGACCTAGCCAGCGCAGCCGCTGGATTTTGATGCGCTTTACTATGTCAATATCGGCATATAGCTCGTACAGCTCATGGTTGTATCTTATTCGGTACTCGCCACCAACGCAAATAGGTCCAAAGATACTGCGTAGGACCTTTCTCTCGAAAACTCCAAGCATTCGCTCATCCGAGATGGAAATTGTCCAGGCTTCAGCGCCATATGTTAGGACAGGCATGATGAGAGACTTGTAGAGTGTAGTTTTCGTTCTTCGAGAGAGGGCTCGACTTTTCAATTGCTTACTCAGCCCAAAGTAACACCTGTTAGCAAGAGTTATCCTACGCATGATCTCCAAGCTGACGTCATTACTGCTGTTAATGCTGGTTCCAAGATAGACAAAGTCCCTTACTACTTCAAAAGCGTAGTTGTCAACAGTGACGTGCTGTCCAAGACGCCGGGACTCTTTGTTTGTTGACACTAGATACTTCGTCTTGCCCTCGTTCACCGTGAGACCCATCCGACGCGACTCTCTTTCCAACTCTGAGAATGCTGCACTGACTGCTCGCGTGTTCATGCCGATTATGTCAATATCGTCGGCATACGCTAACAGCATGACACTTTTGTTGAAGATAGTGCCATTATGTCGTAGATCAGCAGCTCGTATTATTTTCTCCATAATAAGATTGAAGAAGTCGCACGATAACGAATCACCTTGTCTGAAACCCCGTTCGGTATTAAACGGTGCGGAGAGGTCCTTCCCAATTTTCACTGCACAACGAGAGTTATGCAGTGTCATTCTACAAAGTCGAATGAGCTTTGCAGGAATACCGAACTCAGACATTGTTGCGTAGAGGTAATCCCTTACCGGACTGTCGAAAGCGGCTTTATAATCAACAAATAGGTGGTGTGTGTCGATCTGTTTTTCTTGGGTCTTCTCCAGGATTTGGCGCAGTGTGAAAATCTGGTCGATGGTGGATTTACCAGGTCTGAAGCCACACTGATAAGGTCCAATCAGGTTGCTGAGCATAGGCTTCAACCTTTCACACAGTACGCTCGATAGAACCTTGTATGCGATGCTCAGGAGACTTATTCCACGGTAGTTGGCGCAAATTGTGGGGTCTCCTTTTTTATGTACAGGACAGAGAACACTGAGCCTCCAATCATCAGGCATGCTTTCATCCGACCATATTCTGCTTATGAGCTGGTGCATGCGGGTGAGCAGCTCATCGCCTCCGGTCTTAAACAACTCGGCAGGCAGGCCATCAGCACCTGCAGCTTTGTTGTTCTTCAGCCTTAAAATGGCCGTTTCAACCTCGTCATAGTCGGGTGGTGGAACATCAACACCATCATCTGTAATTGGGGTTATCGGGCAATCTCCTCCACTGGCGGAATTGTTCGTAGCATCGCCATTCAGTAACGTGGAGAAGTGTTCCCTCCATAGGCTCAGTACACTCTGGACATCTGTAACCAGATTCCCATTTCCATCACGACAAGAAGAGGCTCCGGGATTTAAACCTCCACTTAGGCGCTTGATCTTTTCGAAGAATTTTCGAGTCTCATTCTTGTCGGTACACATCTCTATTTCCTCACACTCACGTCTTTCCAACTCCCTCTTCTTGCGCCTGAAAAGACGTCTCTCTGCACTCCTTTTCTCTCTATACCGCTCCTTAACAGCTCGCGTTGCGCCTGCTCGCAGGGTTCTTCTGTAGGCGGCGTCTTTCTCTGCGGTAGCGTCGCGACACTCCTGATCATACCACTCATTCCTCAGAGGCCGGTAGTAACCGATTACCTCCTCGGCAGCAGTAGTCATGGAGTGGGATATATATGTCCACCGTGCGCATGTATCATCAAGTTGGGGAGTGTTCTGCATAAGCAGATCCGATAGTCGAGTGGAAAATGCATCTGCTGTCTCTGGTGATCGCAGCTTACTGACGTCGAGCTTTCTCTGTGTGGGACTTCTCTTGTTATTTGCGACACATAAGCGTGTGCGCACCTTAGCTGCAACAAGGTAGTGATCCGAGTCAATGTTGGCACCACGGATCGATTTCACGTCCATTACACTGGAAGCATGCCTTCCGTCAATCACCACATGATCAATTTGGTTTCTTGTACGTTGATCTGGAGACAGCCATATCGCTTTGTGGATATCGAGATGCTGGAATCTGGTACCACCAATTACCATGTTTCGTGCTGCGGCGAAGTCGATCAGCCTCATTCCGTTATCGGAGGTGTTCTGGTGGAGGCTGAATTTTCCGACAGTTGGACCAAAGGTACCTTCCTTGCCCACCCTGGCATTAAAGTCGCCAAGCACGATTTTGATATCGTGGCGTGGGCAGCGGTCATAAGCTTCTTCGAGGCGCTGAAAGGAGCTCTCCTTGGTCACATTGTCCTTCTCATCCGACGGAGCGTGCGCACATATAAGGCTGATGTTGAAGTGTTTTGCCTTGATGCGGATTGTGGCCAGCCGTTCGTTCACGGGCGTGAAATGTGAGACAAGATGTCGTAGTCTCTTGCTGACCAAAAATCCACATCCTAATTCGTGCCTTTCAGCATGGCAACTGTAGTAGATGTCACAGGACGCTCTTTTGGAGCAGCCCTGTCCTGTCCATCGCATTTCCTGGAGAGCGGTGATGTCAGCTCTGTATTTTTCGAGGACATCAACCAGCTGGATAGAGGCACCCTCCCTATAAAGGGACCGGACATTCTAGGTGCATATCCGTAAATCATTGTCCTTTTTTCGTTTGCGGGGGTCATCAACAAAAGCGGTAGTCCTTATCCGAGGCATTTTAGTTTTTTTTCATTGGGGGAGTTTTTTATGTGGCGGGACCCAAACCCAACGCACAACCTCTAACCGAGGAGATTTTCTATATATATATATATATATATATATATATATATATATATATATATATATATATATATATATATATATATATATATATATATATATATACATATTTTTTTTATATGTGGCACTTAAAGCCCCAAAGGGCTCATTGGCCGACCTTCTCTTCCATTACTGTTGTGCGTCTTAAATTTTGGACAGTATTAGAATATACCTACTTATTGTAGCCGGTTCCGAACGGCAGAACCACTTGTGGCATCACTTTTTCTGAGCTTTGTCACAGTTCTTTTTAGAAGCTTTTCCATGGCAAGTTGTTACTGTCGGAAGACAGTTGCCAATTGCTTGCCGACAGGTGGGTGCCGTTCGAAAGAAAAATCTTTTCGATATTAAATTTATTATGCACCCAATATATATATATATATATATACATATATATATATATATATATATATATATATATACATATATATATATATATATATATATATATATATATATATATATATATATATATATATGTTGGATAGTTAATTTTTCTTATTTGGACATACATATATTCCTATATACCATATATACTTCATTTTTTTCAAATATTAATATATAATCTGTACTGAATTTTTAAAAGGTAATAAAATTGCATTGGTGTATGGTTCAAAAATATTATGACAACTTTTAGTTGCAATAACCAACTTTTCGTACTTGTAGGTGGTACGGTTTTCAATATTATCCGTTGAAAACGGAACATATTTTTTTTATATATATCGCTCATTTGCTGCAAGACCGGCATAAATCAAAAAACGTGATTTTTGAGTTAATGCTGCAGAATTGTTCGTTATATCATACTTCATGTTGAGTGAAAGATTCATATGAATACCTCTTATATGCTCCGCTTGAGAAGAGAATATGCCGTTATTTCATTTTATCTGTTTCAACTTTTTTTATACGTGAGAGCGACATATCTCAGTTGTGCCACTGCTCCCGTCGTGTTAAGAACGTTTGGCTTTCTCAAACAGAGGCATATTTTGTGTTGTGGAGTTCTTCGTGAAAAGGTAATGGTATTTCTAATCTAGATTTTTTCAAGTACACAGCGCTAATTTGAGTTATGACTATCTTATTGAAAAGTTTGATTTAATTGAAAAAATTAAATTAAAATTACAAAAAAAAATATGACGTTATTGTTGATAAAAAGACTATCGTCAACTTAAGTATTTCGTGATATGACGTTATTACATATAAAAGAATGACTAATAAACAGTTAGCATTTTACATTATAACAAAATGTGTCGTTGTTGAATATAGAATTATTAACAGTAACAATAAATAGCTCTTACTAACACAAAATATGATGCTATTGCTGATAAAAAATATAGCTATGTATGAATAAAACGCACGATCACAATAATAAAAGTTTTGTTTAAGGTTATTTTAAAATGTCAAACTGCAATAGCAGCAAATCATCTTCGAGTTTATCCCGATCATCTTTTTTTTCGGAAGACTTTGACGACTCCGTGGCTGATGCAACATACTGCCCAAAATCACCGCAGCAAGAAAGTGATAGTGAGGATAGCAACGATGAAACATTTAATCCATCAGCCAATTCTACGACTGTTTTGAAAAATTTTCCGCGTGACACCGCTAGTACAGTTGTGCAGCAAAATGTTGATATCACATCGATTTCTCACGCGGCACCATCACTCGGTGATTCACAACCTGGCACTTCAACTACAGAAATGGTAAGTCCCTCCATAATTCCGAATAGTCCATTGAAAAGGGGGAAAAAAAGAGCAAAACAGCCAGAAAAATGGAAGAGAAACATAATTAAAAAGAAAAGAAATAGTGGAATGGAGTATGAATCACATACGCTGATGAAAAAAGTTAAACCTGCAAGACAAATGAAAACTACATGTGCTGGGACTTGTAAGCTCGAATGTTACAAAAATTTTAGTGATGACGAACGAAAACATTTGTTTAACTTATACTGGGCCCTTGGTGACATAGAAAAGCAAAGACAATATATCGACAAATGTATGCAAAAAATTGAGCCCAGATACCGTTACGTGCGCATTGGGGGTAGCAGAAGGCCTCGCCAGAACAATAATGCGTTTTTTTTCAAAAAAGGTGATGAGGTTGTCCGCGTTTGCAAAGTGTTTTTCAAAAACACCCTGGATATCACCGATCGTTCAATTAGAACCGTATTGGATAAGCATCAAAAACTCGCTAACCAAATATTAGAACCCGACCAAAGAGGTAAACACGGGAAACAGAAAAAACATGATCCTAAATTAAAAGCTGCAATTAAGGAATTCGTAAATAAAATACCAAAAATTGAAAGTCATTACACAAGAGCAAACACATCCAAAACCTATATTGAAGGAAGCAAAACCGTAACAAGCATATATAACGACTACGTAGACATGTGTAAAGAAAAAAATGAGCCGTTTTGCAACTACATTTATTTCTATAGAACTTTTACGGAGGATTTCAACATCTCATTTTTCGTACCAAAAAAAGATTTGTGTGAAGAATGTACATCATACAGCAACATGGATGAAGTGGAGAAAATTACTAACAAAGCAATGTATGAAAATCACTTGTATGAGAAAAATTTGGCCAGAGATGAAAAAAGAAAAGACAAAGAAAAAACGAACGTATTTGTAGCAGTCTATGATTTGCAAGCTGTCATGCAATTACCTAAGGGCGATGTCTCCGCATTTTATTACAAGTCAAAACTAAATGTTTTCAACTTCACTATATATGACATCAAAACGAATAAATGCCAATGCTTTGTATGGACGAAGCCAACGGACGCCGTGGACTTAATGAATTAGGAACGTGCGTTCTACAATATATTAGAAATTTGTCGACCACTGAAGACGCAGAAATAATATTTTATTCGGATAACTGCGCCGGACAGCAAAAAAACAAATTCATGATTGCCATGTACTTATACGCCGTGCGCTATTTGGGTATAAAATCAATCACCCACAAGTACCTTATCAAAGGCCATACTCAAAATGAAGGCGATTCAGCTCATTCTTTAATCGAGAGAGAAACCAAGCGTATGCTCAAAAGTGGTCCCATTTATACAACTGAAGGATTTGTATCAATAATTCGATCGGCAAAGAAAAAAGGAGACCCATTTAATGTTAACGAGCTATGCTTTGAGGATTTTTTAGATTTAAAAAAACTGGCAAATGACATCGGTCCATTAAATATGACAGATTTGAAATTATCGCTATTAAAAATAATTCGAGTTCAACGAGAATCCCCAAATTCTGTTTATTATAAGACCAATTACGCTGACGAAAAGTTCAAGGAAGCGATTGTTATTAAAAAAAAGACGCAAGCAAAAGCGATTTCTTTAAACAAAGCTTTTCATACTAAACCAAGTATACCACAAAATAAGAGAGCCGATATTAATGAGTTGATTAGAAAAAAACTTATTCCAAATTTTTATAAGCCATTTTATGATAACTTGTAAACATTTCATAGTCAGAGTTTCGTCACTAATATATTTTGGTATTTAGTTATTATTTTTTAATTACTTGAAGTAGAAAATTAACATTTTTGTTTATGAATTATAACTTAATATGAAAAGATGTTGAAGAGTTCCTTAATTTCTTAAGTACAAAAGACTGTGAATTATTTTATGTTTATTTTTATGATATTCATACGTACAAAATATATATATTTTAAGTTCAAAAGACTGAAAATAAAATGAATTAATACGAACTTATTGTTTTTTTTTTCTCAACAATAATGACACATTATAACTTAAGACACTCTACTGAATATATTTTTGCAACAATAACGTCATTATGCAAAGGAAAATTGGTTCTTATTCAGGAAATACCCATAAATGGATACTTGGTGTTGATTTTCTTTCATGGATATGTTAAATATATTATACTGAATTGGTTTGTTTTGAAATTGTAGGATTTCCTGTTTTCCGTGTACGGTTGGAGTCAGTTGAAAACTTCTAACGCGTTTTATGGAAAATCGATTTTTTTGACTTATGCCGGTCTTGCAGCAAATGAGCGATATTTTATTTTATTTTTTATATATATTCTTTTTTTTTTGTTTTTGTATTAAACGTAGCTATCCTTTATTTTATTATCATATTCCATCTGATAAATCTTAACGTGTTCTTACTATACTGTATTACTGTATATTTCTAACCCTCTAGTTGTAATTTCCTTAAGATATTGTATTATTTTTGGATATATCCTCTATACTTTGTATATTTCGTTATCGTGGTTTTTTGCATCCTTGGTATTATGTTATTGTAGGCTGTTTTTTGTAGAAGTTTAGATAATTGAATTTAATATTAATTTAATTTTGGTGGAAAGGTGTTATTAAATTATTGTGGTACTTTTTCCATTTTAGTACGATTTATATGGTCGTTGTTACTGGGCTGTTTATGTTTACTATTTCGTAGGGTCCAGTCCTAATTACTAAATTTATTTTTCCTCTTTGATTTTTTAATGAAACATTTTCTCCTATTCTAAAAATTACCTTGTGTATGTACTTGTCTTACTGCCCCTTTGCGTGTTCCTTTGCCTTTTCCTGATTTTCTTTAATTATTTCATAGGAACTCTGTATTTGATATTTTAATAACTTATTTTGGTCTTCTGTGCTGTACAAAAGTGTTCTGTTAGTTTTCAGATTTGTTGGCATGTCGTTGTTAAAGCCATATAGAATGCTGAAAGGTGTTCGTTTGGTGGAATTATGTACTGAACTGTTGTGAACATGCATTGCTAACGCCAACCACTGATCCCAATTTGAACCTTCTTCTTTAACGAAACTCCTAAGATATTCCGCTAAGTGTATATGACTTCTTTCTATAGAACCGTTTGCTTGTGGGTGATATGGCGTTATATGTAATTTAACAATTTTTATGTAAAATTTGTACCATTATCTGTGACTAAAATTTTTGGTATGTTGTAGCGTGTAACAACCTCGTTGTAAAAAGCTTTTGCTACTGTGCTAGATTCTGCATCAGGAAGAGGTACACAAATGAAAACTTTTGAAAAATCATCTTGAAAAGTAAGAATGTACTTATTTCCTGATGTGGTTCCTGGGAGGATTCCCACCACGTCCATATAAACCTTTTCAAATGATCTTGAAGGCGTCTAGGTTAATATCATTTGAATTTGGGTAAACCTTGAACTTTTGTTGATTTGCCATTTTTTACAATTTTTTACATAATCTTTAATTTGGTTACGCATACCCCTCCATCTATATTGTCTTCTAATTCTGAAATAAGTTTTCAGTCCACCTTGATGTCCTTCTAAGAGTGAATCGTGGAAATTGCGTAGTCCGTAATTTTGTTATTTTCATCGGTGAGCAGCTCCGCAGTTTTGTTTTTTGTATTTTCTGCTTCCTTATTCAGGTCCTGTTCGTCGTCAGAATTTCCTTCAGGTTCTTTTTAGTTTTGTCTTCATCGTTTTTTTTGCCATAGAACGAGTCATCACCATAGCTACTTCAGTTCTGGCTTTGGTACTCTGCTAAGTGCATCCGCATTTAAATTTCTTTTACCTGGTTTATAAATTATCTCAAAATCAAATTCGGATAATTTGTGCACGAAACGTGCTAAACGAAATGTCTGATCCCTTAGGTTTGCAATTCCTCGTAGTTGCTGGTAGTCGGTATAGATCTTGAACGGTCTACCGAGTAGATAAGCTCGATAATTCTTCACAGCCCATACGATGGCCAGGAATTCCTTTTCAAGGGGGGAATACCTTTTCTCAGTATCACTGAGTGCCCTGCTTGCAAAGGCTATTCGTCTATCTTTTCCAATTTCACCTTGTGATAGAATTGTACCTACAGGCTCGTTCCTGGCATCTGTTGTTAGCACAAAAAGTTTAGAAAAATCTGGGTAGGATAAAATTGGCGGAGAGCAAATTGCTTGCTTCAAACCTTCAAAAGCTTTCTGACATTTTTCTGCCCATTCAAATTTCGCGACTTTTTTGAGTATTTCGTTAATTGGCCATACCAGAGTTTTAAAATTTGTATTTACTTTAAAGGGGACTTCATAGATCTTCAAGGTGCTACAACCTCACTGTTGGGGAATACTCGATCAACCACGTTTAACGATCTGAGAGGTAAAATCATCAAATGCTGTTTTCGCTCACTGAAGAAAAGCAGATTTTTTTATAGTATTGAGAACCGATCCGTTCCATAAATTGTCTCTTCCTAGGGTACCATCAACGGGTATTCCACTCTCTTCGGATATTCAATGTAATTCCAAAATCAAATCTTTAGTCCTCTCATGTTCGACTGCTATTGACCCTAACGTAGTGTCAATATACCTCCGAATGCACCACTAAGATTTTTCCTCGAATTTCCTTGCTAACGAATTTATTAATAATATATAATATAATCATCAGTAAGATATTATTAAGTCGCGTTGGATGGGTCTCACGGTGAACGAGGGCAAGACGAAGTAGCTAGTGTCAAAAAACAAAGAGTCCCGGCGTCTTGGACAGCACGTCACTGTTGACAACTACGCTTTTGAAGTAGTAAGGGACTTTGTATATCTTGGAACCAGCATTAACAGCAGTAATGACGTCAGCTTGGAGATCATGCGTAGGATAACTCTTGCTAACAGGTGTTACTTTGGGCTGAGTAAGCAATTGAGAAGTCGAGCCCTCTCTCGAAGAACGAAAACTACACTATGCAAGTCTCTCATCATGCCTGTCCTAACATATGGCGCTGAAGCCTGGACAATCTTCACCTCGGATGAGCGAATACTTGGAGTTTTCGAGAGAAAAGTCCTACGCAAGATCTTTGGACCTATTTGCGTTGGTGGCGAGTACCGAATAAGGTACAACCATGAGCTGTATGTCGATATTGACATAGTAAAGCGCATCAAAATCCAGCGGCTGCGCTGGCTAGGTCATGTCGAGCGAATGGAAGAACACGCTCCAGCTAAGAAGGTGTTATATTCGGAACCCGCTGGAGGACGACGCAGAAGAGGAAGACCAAACCTCCGGTGGAAAGACCAAGTACTGGAGAACCTGACAGCGCTTGGAATTTCTAACTGGTGCCAGCTAGCGAAGAACAGAGATGGCTGGCGAAGCATGTTATTTTCGGCCTAAATCGATATTCGGTTGTTATGGCCACATAAGTAAGTAAGTAAGTAAGATTTTATTAAACTAATATCTGCCACAGAGTTTATTAGTAAAATCAGTTTTCAATTTTTCGCTTCCTCACACGGAAACTCAATGAGCATCATCATCTACATCAGAGACTCCTAACAGGAGCCACGTTTGCTATCACTGGATGGGAAAGATGAGTCAACAATCCCTCTGGACGCCTCACTACTAACCTTGGCTTCTGGCTTACTGCGATTATTGCAAGATAAATTACACTTATGCCCATATTTTTTACACTTTACATTTTTTACACTTATTCTGGTGTACTCAATTTTGTTTGTGCTCAATTTTCTCTCCCTCACTTCTTCTCTTCCCTCTCACGAATATGTATATGTCGTGTCTTCTTCCATTCACGAATAGTATGAATAACTATAATTTGGATGGTCTAATCTCATTACTTACCATTAGAGAAGAAGAGAGCCCTTCGTGGTATGGATAATCATGATCATACAAGATCATTGGTTGGTGTAACGGAGTAAGAAGATACCTGTGCAATTGGATAGAAGGGGATGAGTGTTGGTGATGTGAGGAAGGTGAAAGTGTGTATAGTGGAAAAAAAAATTAAGTGACGTGATCGATTCTTGCGGTATTCTTCCAATATGATCTAATGCTTGTGAACAATGATCATATATAAAAGCGGACAATTAGAAATGGGGGGCAGTCGAGCAGGTATTACATCGGAGTCAAAAATGAGAGTAGTCAGATTAGGTCGTAACCTAAAAGTTAGTGAAAAAAAAAATCTAAAAGTAAATTTTTCCTTCTTCTCCTTTCGATGCTTAATTAACATTGAGATAATACACTAGGGTGGGTGCCGTAGCTCAGTGGTTAGTGTGTTCGCCTTCTGATCTGTAGGTCGTGGTTCAATACCGGCTGATGCATAACAAATTTAATATCGAAAAGATTTTTCTTTCGAACGGTACCCACCTGTCGGCAAGCAATTGGCAATTCTTCCGACAGTAACAACTTGCCATGAAAAAGCTTCTAAAAAGAACTCTGTGACAAAGCTCAGAAAAAGTGATATCACAAGTGTTCTGCCGTTCGGAACCGGCTAAAATAAGTAGGTCCATTCTAATACTGTCTAAAATTTAACACGCACAGCAGTAATTGAAGAGAAGCTCGTCCAATGAGCCATTTGGGGCTTTAAGTGCCACATATTTATTTTTTTTTTAATACACTAATGTATATAAAAAGGATTAACCGGGAAGGAAAACAAAAATAATACGATTAAGTACAGTTCGCGAAAAAATAAAAGGCTACAGTGAAGACACCTGAGGGCGCAAATGCGTGTAATTCGTCGTTCAACTAATACTTAATACCTAAAACCTAATTAAAATGATTAAAAGGGATAACCAGGTTTTTATGGGTAGTGGCAGAAATAATGCGGTTCAAAAACCAATTCGAAAAAAAGGGAACTAAGAAATAAATACATGTAATTCGCCATACCTAAAACATAATTGAAAGAACTAATGTGAATAACAAAATTTATAAGTAGTGATAAAAATAATGCGATTCGATAAACAATTCGAAATTATAAAGAACTAAGGTAGAAGGTGAATGATTAAAGAAAGAAAAAAAAACCTAATGTAACAGAAAAATAAGAACACGAGAAGTATATATATATATATATATATATATATATATATATATATATATATATATATATATATATATATATATATATATATATATATATATATATATATATACTTCTCGTATACTTACAAGATATATAATATTCAAGAATTAAAAATTTTGTAAAATTCTAAACAAAAAAAATGAGAGAAGGGGTGTAAGAAAATCAACGATTCGAGAATTTCAACACATCGATCTGGCAACAACAACGGCATGGCGAAGGGTAGAGTAAGGTATGAAATTATGGAATTACGGGGGGTTACAATTAATTTTGCCAATAGACTGGCTTATATAAGTACATGTAGAAGAAAAATAAGTTGTTAGAAAAGATAATTTAGAAAAGGGAAATTTCGAATTGTTTTAAATTCTTTTTTTGACTTAGAACTAACCACAGTGTATAGTTTTAAGAACATTCTGTAAAAAAAAAAAAAAAAACGGGAGAAGAAGAAGATAAGATATGAATTAAATAAAGAAAGAAAAAAATAGAATAATATAGATGTATATAGGTTTGTTAAAAAAAAAAAAAAATTATTTCAGTGATTCGCCATAATGGTTTGTCGAGGTAAAATTAGCCTTCGTCAGGCAGCAGCATACCTCTCTCCTGGATGCATTGGGCCTAATGTAAGAAAGGGCAATTTGGCGCGGTAGGGAGGGCGATTATGGTGAGAAGGGCGGTCTTGTCGGTATTTCTCTTTTTTTTCGACTCGAATAGGCTTTGGTAAGTGCACGATTTTTTTGTAGTGATCTGCCTCCTATGTGGTTTGCAAATTCGAACCCCCCCAACCGGCTGAGCCTAGCATCAGTACAGCCAGCGTGCACACTTGGCAGAGCACATGAGACGTGATGCTCCGACTCCCGAGCACGAAATTAAGATAACATTCATTACAAAAAATGGCGCCCAACGTGTGGCAACCGAAGATTCGGTTCTCCGAAAATTTATTTTTTTTTTCTACTTTTTGTCGTAATGTATTCTAACGGAATAGCGAAGACAGAACACCAGTTGTTCGTCCTTTCGACCTTTAGAGTTGTACTGTTATATAGGAAAGTTTCAGTTAACTTGTGTGGGAATAACAATACCATTGCAATGGTGCGCATATATTGACCTCACAGGGAAATTAATTGTTTCTACTTTAGCGGTTAGATTCGAAAATAAAGAATTACATTTTTGTTTCACGGTAATTATCTAGCTTTTTTTTTGGTTTTTTGGATCACCGTATTATTGATGCACTACTAGGAGTACTTTGGAAAAGTTGAGGTATTGCGCATGGCCTTTTCCGATCCATGCACAAGAGAAGATTTATTGCTGCTTTGCGATGGGGGAAAACGGAACGATTATTAGTATTTTCCTGATATACGAATATACGTATATGTATTAATATTAGTTAACTACTACTTCCATTTAAAATGTTTATTTTACATGTTTTTTTTTTCATTTTATTGATTTAACGAATCATTTAATCGAATAACAATTAAACATAAACACATAAAAAAAATTGCGAATTTTTATGCTCTATGATTTCCAGGCATTGGGGATGGCGGTTTCGTCGACTTTATTCCTCGCCATAAAACGAGTCACAACCATTGTTGACTCTTGATTCGGTTGTGGAACTCTGCTGAGCGCATCCGCGTTCAAGTTCTTTTTGCCTGGTTTATAAATTATTTCAAAATCAAATTCAGATAATTTGTGCATGAAACGTGCTAAACGTGATGTCTGATCCTTTAGGTTTGCAATTCCTCATAGTGGCTGGTGGTCGGTGTAGCTCTTGAACGGTCTACCGAGTAGATAAGCTCGATAATTCTTCACAGCCCATACGATGGCCAGGAATTCCTTTTCAATGGTGGAATACCTTTTTTCAGTATCACTGAGCGCCCTGCTCGCAAAGGCTATTGGTCTATCTTTTCCAATTTCACTTTGTGATAGAATTGCACCTACACCTCGTTGCTGGCATCTGTTGTTAACACAAAAGGTTTAGAAAAATCTGAGTAGGCTAAAATTGGTGGAGAGCAAATTGCTTGCTTCAAATCTTCAAAAGCTTTCTGACATTTTTCTGTCCACTCAAATTTCGCGTCTTTTCTGATTAGTTTGTTAATTGGCAGTGCCATACTAGCTATATTCTGAACAAATTTTCGGTAATAATTTACTAAACCTAGGAATGCCTGACCATCTTTCTCATTATTTGGCACAGGAATATTTTTAACACATTTCACCTTACCAGGGTCTGGTAACGCTCCTTCGTAGAAACTGGCACTTTTCTGTATTTAACTTCAAGTTATGTTTACCTAAAAATCCAAATACTCTTCGTAAACGCGATTCATGTTGTGCCAAGTTTCGACCATAGACGACGATGTCATCCAATTAGACAAAACAATCTATATCTTGAAGTCAGGTTAGTACATGGTTCATTAGTCTTTGGAAGGTGGCAGGCGCTCCTGTTAAGCCGAAAGGCATTCTGTTAAATTCATATTGCCCAACACCTGTACCAAAAGCTGTTTTTTCTCTGTCTGATTCTTTCAATAACACTTGATGATACCCACTGGCCAAATCAACTGTAGTGAAATATCTACAATGATCTAACAGGTCTAATATTTTATCGATGCGGAGAATGGAAAATCTTGTTTAATGGTGGCGTCATTTAATTTCCAGAAATCTACTACTAGCCTCCATTTTCTTTTACCATCTTCTCCCGCTTTCTTTGGCACCAAAATTATGGGAGAATTCCACAGCGATGAGCTGGGAATAATTATGTCGTCTTCCAACATTTTGTTTACTTGCTTATTGATTTCTTCCTTATGCGCTTCTGGTAGCCCGTACTGTCTTTGGTTGATTGGCGCCTGGTCTGTTTTTATTGGTATTGTGTGTTTTATACCAATACCAATGTGGGGGACAGTTTGTCGCCTTCCAAGAAAAATAAATCGTGGAATGATTTAAGTTTTCCATCTACGGATCTCTTTTCCTCATGTTTAAGTTTTCTAATATTTTGGTAACCCTTTTGTGGCTATCCGTTTCCTTAATCCTATTTATTTTATGAGCTATGTCGTATTCTTCGTGTTCTAAATGAATAAATTTAATTATATCAATTTTAAGCTTATTATTTACAATATATGAATCTATATTCGTATTAAACATTGGGACATAAACTGTGTTGTCCGTCACACTGCCCAATGTCTCACCTAAATATATTCTAGGAGATACTTCCTGTTTCTCTACTATAATTGTTTTGAAATTTGTATTTACTTTAACGGGGACTACCTTCATAGTTCTCCCAGGTACTACAACCTCACTGGTGTGTAGTATTCTATTACCCTCATTCAACGGTTTGAGAGGTAAAGTCATCAAATGCTGTTTTCGTTCACCGAAGAAAATCAGCTTCTTTTTCATAGTATTGATAATCGATCGGTTCCATAAATTGTCTCCACCTAAAATACCATCAGCAGGTATCCCTCTCTCTTCAGAGATTAAGTGTAGTTCTAAAACAAAATTTTTTGTCCTCTCATGTTGGACTGCTATTGCGCCTAATGTGGTGACAAATCCTCCGAATGCACCACTAAGATATTTCCTTAAATGCTTCTTGCTAACAGATTCATCAATTACTGATGACTTTATGAAACTGGTATCTGCCCCAGAGTCTACAAGTAAAATGAGTTTTCCATTTTTTGCTTCCTCACACGGAAACTCAATGAACACATCATCTACATCAAAGACTCCCGGCTTCTTACAGAAAAAACATTTGGTCTCAGAATTTGCGCGATTAGGGCCTTTGCTATTTTGATCCTCCTTACTAAGTGCAAGTGTTTGACTGCCTTTTCCTTGTGACCTAAAAAGTGTGCATGACAAATTGAACTCATGTCCGTATTTTTTACACTTTATGCAATAGGGCATGTTTTTGTCTCTTAAAACATTCGTCTCTGGTGTGCCCCTTTTTGTCGCAGAAGGAGTAGGTAGGAACTTTCCTTTTGCTATTTTGGGGTCTTACGTTATTATTTTGGTATTTGTTCACTCCGAGTGGCATCTTGCATTTGTGTTCTGGTGAAATGCCACTGTATTACTGGCCTCAGTCTGGTAAACGTCGTTTGAATATAGTGCTCCCATATTAAACCGATTAAATCGCCATCCTCTTTCGAGCAGAATACCCGTTTGCGACCTCCTCTGCTAATTCTTCTAACGTGCCGGTCTTACCTAGCATATGAGTTTTTAACAATGGTTCTTGAAGGGCTGATATAAAAGATGTCCTCGCATACCCCTCTAGCTCTTTTAACAGCGCGTGGTCTCCGATCCCACCGTATCTATTCTAAATACACTGTATCGGCGTGGATTTTAAATCACCTAATCTTCTTGCAAAAACACGTATATCTTCCTGAGGTAGTTGGCGTGTGACTTGTATTTGGTGAGTGAGCGGTTCCAGTTGAACGGTCTTCAAGTATGTGTTTCGCAGAAGTGTATACAATTCCTCTATATTCGCGAACTTTTTACTTAGCACCAAGTTATAAGCATCGCCATGTAGTCGGTGTTTTATAGAAGTTACGAAATCTTCTAACTCGTCGGGTTTTATGGCTTTTCTTGCTAATTCGCACCCAGAAATGAACTGGTGTACTTCGGTCCTCAAATCTTTAGACTCCGCTCCAGTGAGTACTAGGGCTAGTCTACTGACGGTCTGTGCAATTTCGTCAATACGCATTTTTAGCTGTAATTCAGGTTGTACTTCTGATTGTGTTTTTCGTACTGGTGTACGACGACGTAGAGGTGTTTCCTGTGCTAGGCAGCGTTCTCCTTCGAGATTTCTTTCTTTTGCCTGGAGTGCACTTGGCTGCTTACAGTCAACCGAGGTTCTAAGCCTTTTCTCTATAAATTCTTCTGAAATGCTCTTTTCTTTTAGTAAATCTTCTAATTCTTTATTTTTATTAAGTAATTAAGTAATTAAGTCTTAGTAATCTCTACTTCTAGCTGTTCCGCGTCGGACCACTGTTTTGCGATCTGAGTTCGCAGAGCTCTAATTTGTATCTCTGGTGCCTATAAATCGTATATTTGTTTTAAAGCTGCTTCAGCCTGGCTTTTTAATAGTTCGTTTAGCTCGGATAACGTGGCGTATAATTCCTTTATTGGAGTTACTCGTATGTGCTGCGTTGCTTAATCAAGCTCCACACGAAGTCGATTGACTTGGATATTGCAACGTCTAGTTCTATTGCTAATGACTCGTAGAATTTTTTGTCCATTTGACCCCCAAAAAGGAAAACACACACTAGAATCAGATCCTGTACTGCGATAAACGTTGAACGTAAAACACCTTGTATATACAAGATCTTTCGCAGTATCCTACCGGCTGTGCCAAAAATGGTTGCGTACTATTTTTCCACAACACTTACTAAGTACCTAACGCACAAGATTAGCGCCTAGACCTAAGCTCCTAAATATCCCTCGAGTCTAACACATTAGTTGGCTGAAATTAAACTTTATCAATGATACTTGCGGTTTTGGGTATTCATTTTGTTACTGGTGTTACTTTGAATTTTGCACTTTTACACTAATACTGGAGGACCTCGTAAGGATCGCAGTATTTCACAATTTCTTAAGGGGGAGTAAGGCATAATTTGAAATAAAAAACACTTTTTCTCTGATTTTTTACGGAGATACAGCTTAAGCAAATTTATTCAAACTTTTTTTTAATTATAAAGCATCATCTAGAGAATATTTAGTTAGATTTTCGTAATTGAATATTGAAAAATAAGCCGGTGACAGAGCATTTCCCAAAACGTTTTTTGAAAAATACGTTGTTCGGTGAACACGATAACTCGGCGTAGAATGTTTCGTATGTTTCGAGTTTGAAAAAAATCGGTCGAGTAGATTTTGCAGGATCGTGTTCACGGAATTCGAAAAATTGGTTTTCAGAAAAACACTTTTGAAGTTTTTTTTTCTCAAAAAGTGAGAAAATTTTTTTTTTTTTTTAACTTACACTGAATCATCGATCCTAGGTCCATAAAGTACTTTCTCGGCAGCAGTTTCGTTGTCTTGGAAAATGAAAAAGAAAGAAATCGATTTTCCGAATCTGCTTATGCCTTAAACGCGCTAACACTTCGCTGTAAGACTCACAACTAAAAAGCACTGCCTTCACTAAGCTGACAGCTTATATACCATTTTTCTAATACTAACCACATATCAGTCTACCCACATACCAACATATAACATACAATACAATACCACATGTGTGTATGTATGTATGTGTTTATGAACACGATCGATGTGATCCCCATGTGTGTATATACTACATGAGAAAGCAACTTTTTGATATTCACACACATGAGTAGTTCGCGTGATTTTAATTATCATGTATGCTTACACAGGTATGCTTCCGTAAGTGCAGAACTACGAATTGTGTGGGAAAGTGCTTTGTCAGCATTTTCACACCCAACTGCAACTCAGTTGACTCAATGTTCTGACATTCCACAATTACAAGTAATATTAGTATGGATTGTGTATATCACAACTTCGAGCAATGTTGGTATGTGTATGGACAAATATGTAGTTCCCAATTTCGGGAAATATGTTGCGAGGCAAAATATGCATATTTCATATTTTGTCTCACAACAATACAAAATTATTACCTACATAATTACCCGTAATAATTTTTACAATACAGTAATATTTAATTATAATAACATAATTACAATTGCAATAGTTATTGTCATAATTACTACAGGTGGAACTGCATATACGCATGTACAGACACACCCACATAATTCAACATTTTTCCTAAAATGTCGGTAAGATATAGCGGAGATAATTTGCATATTTCTAATGGCAATTTAACTTGTACTATATGTACGGAACAATTCCGAGATGACAAACCAACGATTACTACGAAGTGTACCCACAAATATCATCAATCTTGCCTCACTGTGGGAAACAAATGCCATTGTCGCCTCGAGAGTTGACGTCGAAGCCAACGACAAGAGCTAGTGTATCAGCACCAAGGAATTCGCCAACGGCAACAAAAACGACAGGTGCAATTTCCCGACAATATCAAACTCGATTAAAAACATCTCGTGATCAACAAACCCAATTACAAAACCCATTAGATTGGTCATTGCCGTGCTCTCCTAATATAAATTTACCGATACTTCGTCCTATAAATACCCAGCCAGAGAGAATTGATTCTCATATTAATTCAAATTCACAACATAATAACGTCGATCTGTCAACAATAGTATCAGATCTGTCCACTATGATCGAACAACAGTTGAAGATAGGTTTAGACAACATAAACAAGAATGTTGAAACACGGTTGCAACAAATTCAAGTGAATAATCGCTTTGAGCCTGAATGGCCAACAGAATTGCCATTTAATGGCAACGAAAACAACGTTTATACTCAACGTTCATCGTATCGTCTAGGTCATCCACAGTCTCAATCTTTTCCTAATACATCTTCACATGGCATAGTTGGAAACACAAGGTCCTCTAATGTAAATCCCGAAAAAGTATCGAATATAATCCAAGGATGGAGAATTCAATTTGACGGATCCTTGTCAGATCCAACGGTTGAAAAATTTATTTATCAATTAACAGCACTGACCAAGGATTGTTTACAAGGCAATTTTCAGTTGCTATGTGATCATAGCTACCTATTACTCACCGGTCAGGCTCGCGATTGGTATTGGAGGTACAGAAGAAACGTTGATCGAATTAGGTGGGAACCCCTTTGTGAGGAAATGATGTATCATTTCAAGGACCCGCGAAATGATACTGATATAAGAGAATTGATTCGTGATAGGTAACAACGCACTGGGGAAAGTTTTTAAGATTTTCTCAATTCGGTGTTAAAACTGACTGATCGGTTGCATACTACTCTATCAGAGCATGAGCTTATAGAGATACTACTGAGAAATTTACGTGCGGAGATACGTCAACAATTGTTCATGATAAAATCCACAGTGTGTCATATTTACGTAGCCTATGTCAACGTAGGGAAGCAATATGCTTGCCATTGGTGACATATAATAGAGCCAGGTATGTACCTAGACAAAACAGCATCATACTTCAAGTACATGAATCAGTCGTTACACCACAAGGAAAGTGTAATGCAGAAAATGTTAATGCAATCAGTGAACAATCAGTGACATGTTGGAACTGCAGGAAGCCTGGACACCGTTATCACGACTGTATCGAAGAACGTGCCGTGTTTTGCTATATTGTACCTAGCGTCAAACAAGATTTGTATTTAGGTTACAATTTTTGGGAACTAATGGGTATTGAAATTTCAAGTAATCATGCAGATTGTGTTATTGTTATTGAAGAAGACGCAAACGCAATTGGTACTAATATGCATATTTTATCACATAAACAAAAGCGGAAATTAGATGTTGTTGTCAATCTTTTCCCTTCTTTTACTAAAGAAGGACTGGGCAATACATCTCTGTTGGAGCATGTGATTAAAGTAAAAGAAAACACTCGTTCCATAAAACAAAGATATTACCCAGTATCCCCTGTCGTTGAAAAACTTATGCGTGAAGAGATCGAGAAGATCGAATTGGGGGTTATCGAAGAGCCACACAGTGCGTGATAGTCCAGTAGTATTGGTACGACAAAAAGAGGACTCGACTGTTTGCTTAACAGCGTAACAGCGAGATGCATATCCGATTCCTATAATCGAAGGAATATTGAGCAGATTGCCTAAAGCGCAATTCATTACTGCTTTAGATTTAAAGAAAGCATTTTGGAAAATTGGCCTACATGAAAATTCAGGAGCTTTTACAGCGTTCACAGTCCCCAATTGCCCACTGTACCAATACACTGTGATGCCATTCGGGTTGTGTGTAACGCTCCACAAACTATGTGTCGCTTAATGGACCGTGTTGTTCCTCCAAATTTACGCAATCGCGTTTTTGTATACTTGGGTGATTTACTTGTCTTATCGGAGAATTTTGAAGAGCAATTGGAATTGCTTACAGAGGTTGCTTTCCACATTTGTAAGGCTGGTTTAACGCTGAACATTGCAAAAAGTAGGTTCTGTCTGAAGGAAGTCAACTATTTGGTTTATGTAGTAGGGTATGAAATAATAAAAACCGATCTTAATAAGGTTTCCGCAATCACATCATATCCACAGCATGGCAGGCTGGTACAGACGTTTCATAAGCAATTTTGCCGCCTTGACAACCCCCTTGACAGATCTACTCAAAAAGAGCCAACCATTTAATTGGACAAGTGAAGCGCAATCAGCGTTTGAACAGTTAAAATTTAATTTGACTTCTGCTCCAATTTTAGCAACACCTAATTTCAATAAGTCATTTTGCATTCAATGCGATGTATCTGCTGCTGGTATTGGGGGTTTAATAACACAACGTAATGACGAAGACGTAGAGGTACCAATAGCGTTTGTGTCTCAAAAACTAAACACGACTCAGCGAATATATAGCGTCACTGAACAAGAGTGTCTTGCGGCATTAGTATGTTTGAAAAGTTTAGGCCATACGTGGAAGGTCAAGATTTTAAAATAATTACAGATCATGCAAGCCTAAAATGGCTAATGCGTCAACCGGACCTCTCAGGACGACTTGCACGATGGTCGCTGAAAATCCAGGGTTATACATTCAAAATAGAACATAGAAAGGGTTCTGAAAATGTGGTGCCGGATGCGTTGTCTCGTATCGAAGCTAATGATGCATTGATAGATTTAGAATCTGAGCATTTATCATCTGAGGAATATACTCATCTAAAACAGCAAGTACATGCTAACAGTAGCAAGTTATCAGATCTAAAACTAAAAGATAATTACGTTTATCGTCGCTGTGTACATGCCGACGGAGATAAGATGCAAGAGGCCAACAACTGGAAGTTACGGGTACCATCAGCGTTAAAACATGATGTAATAAAGATTTCTCAAGAGTCGCCTACGTCATCACATGGAGGAATTGCGAAGACAATGGAAAAATTACGGCGGAACCTGTATTGGCCACAGATGTGTAAAGATGTACGTAATTACATACACAACTGCAATACATGCAAGGAAACGAAACCACAAAATAAGATACAACGACCACCTATGGGTGAACAACCAAAATCAGATCGGCCGTTCCAAAAATTGTATATTGATCTTATTGGTCCATTTCCGCGTTCAAAGTCTGGTAACATAGGCATTTTAATCATATTAGACCACCTGAGCAAATTTCCGCTTTTATATCCTCTCAAGAAGTTCACTGCCAAAAAAAAATTGTTGAATTCCTCGAAAACCATGTATTTACAATATTCGGTGTACCAGAGACGATGGTCAGCGACAATGGTGCACAGTTTAAATCAAAAGAATTTAATTCCTTCTTGCCACAATACGGGACTAAACACGTATATACGGCGATATATTCACCACAATAAAATGCGTCGGAATGAGTAAATCGTTCTATTATTTGTGATATACGTGCATACTTGCAACAGGATCAAAGGCAGTGGGATTGTTACTTGCATTATATCGCTCGCCATGGCATTACGTTCATCATACCATCAGGCCATCAACAGGTCACCTTATTTCGTTCTGTTTGGTCAGCATATGATAGAGCATGGTAATTCATATGATTTACTGCGAAAGTTATAAGCATTAGATACAGGCGAACGCATATTACATGAAGACAAGATGCTTTGCGTGAGAGACAATGTCAAGAAAAAGCATATAACACCAATGCCAAAGTGTACAACTTGCGCAGTAATTCTATTTCCAATTATGCACCTGTTCAATTGGTATATAGTCGCAACTTCGATCAAAGCGGCAAAGCCAAGCAATCATTGAGGGCAAGAATTGTTGAAAAAGTGGGTAATTTCTTGTACAAAATAGCGGATAACAAGGGCAATGACTTAGGAGTTATTCACGCTAAGGATTTACATACGTAAACCACATCATTCATTTTTTTAATACAGCTTGTTTGTATGCACAAACTTTCCAAACAACCTGTGCTGTAACATGAGCCACACATCGACCAACTCCAGCTCACGGTATATATTTTACATCCACATCTCTGGTTGTACATCTGTTAATTCTTTGCCCTTGGGTGCATTTATTTATTTATAAATTTAGGGATTAGCCGAATCAGACCACATATATGGGTCCCTTTTCGTCCCTCAAATCGTGTGTTAATTATTTGTTCGGTTGCAGAATTCTTCTACTTCCTTCCTCATAATAACATCACGCGTTATTTCAAGCATCTCTTTGTGGGGTATGTTCCACATTTCGAGTTCATCAATAAATTGGCGACCCAGTGTGGACAACCTCCTGCTTGCCAATGCAGGACACTGGCACACTATGTGCGCCGCTGTCTCTGCCTCTTCCATGCATAATCTGCAAATATCAGCATCCTCCCCATCAACAAGACCCATCTTGCTGAGGTGGTACCTGAAATTGCCATGCCCAGTTATTAATGCAGTCAACCAGCTTAGAGTCATTCGTCCTAGACTGGGAGCCCTCCCCGATTCACTGCCCTTTGATAGCCTCAACGAAGCCTTTGCCTGTCTACAAGTAGATAAGTTCTCCCATCTCGTGAGATGAAGTTTCTTTATCCACTCTTCGACCTTTGCCTTCACCGTCCCGCTGCTGAGAGCAACTACTGGTTCCGGTCCATAAAATTCAGCTTCAGATCCTTGTCTAGCCAAGGAGTCTGCAGCTTCATTCTGTTCTATACCAATGTGTCTCTTCACCCACATAAGAGTAATCGCATTACTACGAGCACACCCATTAAGTTTCTGAACACATTCGAGCGCCAACTTAGAAGATACCGTAGGTTGTTGCAGCCGCCTGACCACCGCCTGGTTATCGAGTGCTAGCAAGATTTTCTTACCTTGCACCTTTCCATCCAGTAGATGGTCTAACGCATGCATTAGACCTAGCATTTCTGCTTGGTATACCGATACGTATCTTCCCAGATTCAGAGTGCATGCCAGTCCCAACTCTTTAGAGAAGATTCCAGCACCCGCTCTGCCATCCATTAATGAACCATCTGTAAAAATACTGATGTCATTTTCCTCACATACATCATGTGTGAGGCCGTCTTCAATGAGTGTTCTGTGTGACTTTTCAGTCATCTTCAGCCTACCCATTCCCTCCATTGGCATCTGCGCCTCCTTTACACTGCTATATAGCAGTGACAGGATGCCCCTGTGCCCCCTCTCTGTGCCGAATCCATACCAATTATTGGTTGTCTTCAGACGTAATGCTGTTAATGCCGCTGACTTCATAATATGCAAGTCCAACGGCAGCAGCCCGAGAAAAACTTCCAATGCTTCTGCTGGGGTCGTCCGGATAGCTCCGGTAATCCCAATACAAGCCATTCTTTGTACCCTATCTAACTTGCTTTTAGCGGTCTTTTGGGTGACCTTAGGCCACCAAACCACAGCAGCATATGTTATTAAGGGTCTGACCATCGTTGTGTAGATCCAGTGCGCTGCTCTGGGAGTGATTCCCCACATGAGACCGAACACTCTCTTACACTGATGCAATACCCGCTTGCCCTTCTGAATCTTGTCATCGACGTGACTATTCCAAGTCAGCTTGTTATCCAGGATGACACCTAGATACTTTACTTCCTTGGATACGTTGATGTTCGATCCAAAAAGCCTAAGAGGGTCTATTGTTAGTCCAGTCCTCCTTTTAGTAAAGAGTACTGTTTCCGACTTACTAGCATTTACAGAGAGACCTTGTTCCGTGCACCATCCTTCAACCATTTTGAGTGCACCTCTCATGGTATCATAAATAGTGTCCAGGAACTTACCGCTCACCGTTACCGCTATGTCATCTACATACCCGACGGTGTGTATGCCTTTTGAGTCCAGAAGCTGAAGTAGGGAATCGACCGTGATGTTCCAAAGGATGGGCGATAATACTCCCCCCTGCGGACACCCTTTGACTACCCTACATCTGAGTCTGTAACTCCCATTTTGAAAGTTTATTGCCCTTTTCCTCAGCATGCTGTCCACCCACCTTATAATGGTTGTCTGACTTCACGAGAAGCAAGGGCCATCCTTAGCTTATCGAAACCAATCTTATCGAAGGCACCTTCTATATCCATAAAAGTAGACATAGATATCCCTCCACAAGACAGTTCCCTCTCCGCTACGCGAACGAGTTCGTGCAGGGCCGTTTCAGTGGATTTGCCAGCTCTGTACGTGTGCTGACACCTGCTCAGTGGTTTTGTCAGAAGCGTTCTCCCTTCCATGTAGTCCGCCAGTACTCCTTCCATACATTTAAGCAGAAAGGACGTCAAGCTAACCGGCCGGAAAGATTTAGCCTCTGAGTAGTCCCTTTTTCCCGGCTTTGGAAGAAAGACAACCTTAGTCTCTCTCCATTGAGTCGGGATATATCCTGTAGCCAGGCAAGTAATAAATATTCCCAGAAGCCTGTCTACCAGAGCTTCTGCTCCCCACTGAAGTAGGGCTGGAAATATCCCATCTGTACCCGCTGTTTTGAATGGAGAGAAACGCTTAATGGCGTTTATCACTCCATCTCTGGTGACTATCCTTTCAGCTTCCAATCTTTCATTCCTGTTTGCACCCTTGCGGGTGGCTTCCCAAGGATCTTCCGATCTAAAGCTTCCTGGAAAATGCACCTCCATCAGGTATTTCAGTGACTCTCTGATTGTCTCTGTAAAGGATCCATTCGTTTTGCGAATGGATCCTTTACAGGATCCATTCGCAAAACGAGGATCATATCCTTTGATATGATCCTCTGTAATCTACATACATCGGTCATATCTTGCATATTTGAGCAAAATTCCCTCCACGTTTTCCTTTTACGGTTTCGTAGAGTCTTCTTCAGCTCCCTTTTCTTTGACTTGTAGTCGTCCCATGCGTTGGGGTCCCCTCTCATGTGACGATTAAAAGCCTTCCTTGTCTCCTTTTTCATGGATTCCAGTTCCCCATTCCACCATGGAGTGGGATCTCCTTCGTCCACTACCGTCAGAGGACATGAAGCTTCAAATGCTTTGATCATGGCTGAGCTGATAGCCCTCACCTGATACTCAACATCTGCAGTTGTTCTAGGTCTCTTAAACCTCCTTGGCAATAATTCCTCAAGAACTTCGCAGTACCTTGTACAATCCGTTCGTTTCGGTATCCTTACCATTCTACAGTCGTTCCTATGTCTTTTATCGGACGTAATCCCAAACTGAATGGCCCTGTGGTCCGACATGGTTAGTCTATCCACAACCCTCCAATCCAAAATCCTATCCAACATTTTGACATTCGTCAGAGTAACATCAATGACCTCGCAACGACGTGCGTCGACAAAGGTCGGTTCTGTTCCCCTATTGGCAACTTGTAGACCAAATCTTTCTATAAATTCGAGTAGACACTCTCCTCTATAGTTTTCATTGCTGCTGCCCCACACAGAACTGTGCGCATTGGCATCGCAGCCTAAGATCAGACCAACCCCCTTACCATCACAGAATCTCACTAGAGCTTCCACCTCTCTCGAAGGTGGTTCGTCTGGAGAATCGTATGGAAGGTATGCTGATGCGATCATAAATGATCCCGTACCGTCACCTATTCTCACTACTGTGAGATCCGGTGAACACAAGTTAGACATTAGAATCGCACTTATCCCATGTCTAACTAAAATGCATGTCCTCAACTTCCCCTCTGTTTGTTGATAAAACAAAGTGGTCTTTTGTGCAGATAGGCCTTTGACCCTTCCATGAAGAATCCAGGGCTCCTGAACCAGTGCAATGTCAAGCTCATCCTCATCGAAGCTCCGCACCATCATTGCTGATGCTGCTTTGCTGTGGTGAATATTGAGTTGACACACATTTAGTGGTTCCTGGCGCGGGCCCACCTCCCGCCCTAATGGCTTCTTCCTTGCAGAATCTGCCACTAGCCCCACGCCAGGAGCTGCGTCGCACCCCTCATACTGCATCCTTCTGGAATTTAACGACGGCCTGTTCAAGACCGCAGTTGAGTCTCCCCCCTGCGATCCTGACGGCCTCCGCGTCCTCCCTAGGACACAGCACGGTGAGTACAACACCTGCCCTTTCTGCCTCGCCAAACCCTTCTGTGCGGATAACACTCCATTTGGAAGTGTCCTTCACACAGACGTTCTGGCGCTGCAGCCTTCTGAGGATGATGTCGCTGGCCACAGCATTGCCATGAGCAACAATCACCATCTTCCTCTTTGTCGACAAGGCAGTTAGGCTGTCACATTTGAGCTTCGCACCCTCCCACAAACCGGTTAGGTGCTCCACTGTCTTGCACAGCCATTGCTTGGATAGCTGATTTTTGCACCTTAGTACAATCAATCCGCTCTCCACCCTTGCCCTGCCGACAAATCCAATGTCATTGACATCGTCTTCAAGAGACTCCATGGCATCCAACAAAGATACCTTGAAGGTACTCAGATGAGTATCCTCCAGAAGCCCCTCTAGTGACAAGTCCATGACTCCCATAACGAGGTCAGCTTCCGCTACTTGAGCGTAAGTCTTCCTCGCCCTGGTGGGCTCGCCCTTTGCCTGTTCAGCCCGACGTTTAGGCGCTCTGCCAAGACCGCTCGGCCCAGGTACCGCATGCGAGGACTGTGAGTCCGCTGGGTTAACAATCTTTCCAGATTGTCCACCACGCTCATCACCTCCCGACGTCGGATTTCCCTGTCCCGTCGTTCCCAGAGCTACTCTACCCGTGTTAGGCTTGGGCCTCGAGCTCCTTTCGGAGCGACTGACGGCCTTTATAATTGGCCGTCCATCTCTCCGAGCATTTGCCCCTTTTGGTGTCTGCGTGGAAGAATTATCAACCTTCTCAAGAGACGGTTGTCCATCCTTCCCAGCATCCACCTCAATTGGCCCCTCCGTCGTCTTCGGATGAGGCTCCTCAGGCGTTGAACTTTTCAAAGTGGTTCCGGAGTATCGCCCCTGAACCTCTTCCCCGAGTTCTCCACCTCCAAGGTCGACTCATCTTGTAGAAGTCCACTGAGTTGGCCCGAGAGCTGCTCAATGGTCTTCTCCGACGACTTCATGGCCTTTTTACGTTGTCTCTTTCGCTTCTGCTTCTCCCGTTTCTTCAACAGGATTCGCTCTGCTCTTGAGACTCCGTCCTTTTCGCTTACACCTGATAAAGCTAACGATTCCGCTCCACTAGAAGCGTCTTCGTCCACACCATCAGATGTTCGGCCAGATGTTTTACGCTGCCTCCAAACCGGCTTCCCTGCCGACCTGGTGACACCGTCCTCTTTGTTCAACACCGTCGCAGCCGCCGGCTTAGGTCTTCCGAGACCCGTTCCGTCCGCCGCAACAGATGCTGCCATTGATTTTGGGCTGGCTAAAAGCTCGGCTTCTATGGAAGCCTCATTTTCCGCCATCCCCTCCACTACTTTTCCCGCCGTGGCTACCAGCACTACTTCGTATGAGGCAGTGCTGTCCGCCATTGCAGGAATTTCGTTCCGAGTTCCAGAGGTGGGAACGAGTGGTGCAGCTAACAGCTCGGCCTCTGGTGAAGCCTTATTGTCCGCCGTTCCTCCCGTTAACACCCCCGGAACCCCAGATCCAGTTTTTGGGTTTTTACAATCAATCTTGTTCCCACGAGTTGCGAAGAAATAAATGTCCGCCTGCGCAGAGATTCGCAGTACGCAGGTAAGGCTAATTATTACGGAGGGCGCCAGGTATCCGTAAGCTCACGTTAGCGACTGGGCTATTTGAAAAAGGGGCCCCCAGCCAGGCTGATTTTCGGCACGGATCGCTTAACACCTAAATCCAGCCCCTCACCTCCGACCATGATAAGAGTACGTTGCCGAATGCTGTACTATTGAAGATTAACAAACACTCACCAACTTACCCTTATCTTAGCTAGATACCGCCTGACATCGTACAGGCTAAACTGTGGTATCTATTTCCAGTCGGCACCCTCGAGGCGGGTTCAGTGGAGGATTTTGCCGACCTTGGGTGCATTAATATGGACATGCATAAATCGTATGATCTGTTTTTTTTTCTCTCCCTCACTTCTTCTCTTCCCTCTCACGAATTTGTATATGTCGTGTCTTCTTCCATTCAAGAATAGTATGAATAACTATAATTTGGATGGTCTAATCTCATTACTTACCATTAGATAGGAAGAGAGAATGGGAGTAACTAACCAGTCAATTAAGAGAGCCCTTCGTGGTATGGATAATCATGATCATACAAGATCATTGGTTGGTGTAACGGAGTAAGAAGATACCTGTGCAATTGGATAGAAGGGGATGAGTGTTGGTGATGTGAGGAAGGTGAAAGTGTATATAGTGGGAAAAAAAAATTAAGTGGCGTGATCGATTCTTGCGGTATTCTTCCAATATGATCTAATGCTTGTGAACAATGATCATATATAAAAGCGGACAATTAAGAAATGGGGGGCAGTCGAGCAGGTATTACATCGGAGTCAAAAATGAGAGTAGTCAGATTAGGTCGTAACCTAAAAGTTAGTGAAAAAAAAAATCTAAAAGTAAATTTTTCCTTCTTCTCCTTTCGATGCTTAATTAACATTGAGATAATACACTAGGGTGGGTGCCGTAGCTCAGTGGTTAGTGTGTTCGCCTTCTGATCTGTAGGTCGTGGTTCAATACCGGCTGATGCATAACAAATTTAATATCGAAAAGATTTTTCTTTCGAACGGTACCCACCTGTCGGCAAGCAATTGGCAATTCTTCCGACAGTAAGAACTTGCCTTGAAAAAGCTTCTAAAAAGAACTCTGTGACAAAGATCAGAAAAAGTGATGTCACAAGTGTTCTGCCGTTCGGAACCGGCTAAAATAAGTAGGTCCATTCTAATACTGTCTAAAATTTAACACGCACAGCAGTAATTGAAGAGAAGCTCGTCCAATGAGCCCTTTGCGGCTTTAAGTGCCACATATTTATTTTTTTTTAATACACTAATGTATATAAAAAGGATTAACCGGGAAGGAAAACTAATATAATACGATTAAGTACAGTTCGTGAAAAAATAAAAGGCTACAGTGAAGACACCTGAGGGCGCAAATGCGTGTAATTCGTCCTTCAACTAATACTTAATACCTAAAACCCAATTAAAATGATTAAAAGGGATAACCAAGTTTTTATGGGTAGTGGCAGAAATAATGCGGTTCAATAACCAATTCGAAAAAAAGGGAACTAAGAAATAAATACGTGTAATTCGCCATACCTAAAACATAATTGAAAGAACTAAAGTGAATAACAAAATTTATAAGTAGTGATAAAAGTAATGCGATTCGATAAACAATTCGAAATTATAAAGAACTAAGGTAGAAGGTGAATGATTAAAGAAAGAAAAAAAAAACCGAATGGAACAGAAAAATAAGAACACGAAAAGTATATATATATATATATATATATATATATATATATATATATATATATATATATATACATATATATATATATATATATATATATATATATATATATATATATACATTAGGGTGGGTCAAATTTTTTCGACCCAAAGGCTCATCGTGATTCTATGGGTTATTCTAAGCAAATTTGCCAAAGAAACCATAGCTCTAAAATGAATTTCGAGCCCCCGGCTTTTTCAAAATAGGTATTTTTTCTAGAAATATTCGAGAATAGAGGCAAAAAAAATGCTATTTCCTTTAGCCAAATGTGTATGTGGGGGTTTTTTGGGTCGCGGAATCCATTTTTGACATTAATTTTTATTTTTGAGTGCCGCCAGAGGGCGCTTTCGTACATTTTTTTGGAAAAATATACGATACTGTTGTGGAAATAGACGAATTTTTGACTTTGTATTGAATATATTCAAAATACATACTCGAATTATAAATTGTTAAATCATATTCCATACATTTTGTTCCTTTTTCCAGCTTTTCTAAAAATAAAATCGATTGATTTCAAGCTAAGACCTAAATCACATTTTTACCAGCTTTTGAAGGAAGAAAACCTCAAAATCTAGCTGGAAAATCTTAATATTTATAAATTAATTAATTAATATTTAATTTTAAACATGGATCTATTGCCGTCAACATCACAAGCCGCACCAACATCAATAAGTACCGAAAGTAGTTTGAAACATATGCCTTCTCACGATGTTCCTGCTTTTGGTATGTCTTCTGATTTGACTGGTCTGAATCTGCCAACTAAACAGGATATTTTAAGATGCTATTTTTTCTTGGCCGAACGTGCTAAAATGCAAAGTAAAATGTTTTCATATAAAACATTTACTCCTCAAGTGACAGACAAATTGATTGGAATTTGGAGCAAACTAAATATTGAAATTATATGCAAACGAAATATTGTTAGAAAATTGAATACCTTGCTTGACAAATACTACACTGCAGATAAATGCAAAGCAAAAGGCTCCAGTCTCACATCTTTCTTACGATCCATAAAAGAATTATTTTACATTGGGAAATGTAAATGTGACTTGAAAGCTGCTCTATGCTCATGTGGAATGATTCCAGAAGAGTTGAAAGAGTTTATGATGGATCAACATAATGACAGAAGATCTACGATACCGGAATACCAGACAGAAATTGAAGAGCAAGCACCTACATCTACAATAATAGAAACAATTGAAGAGAGCCAGGGTCTAACATACGTGCCAGAAGAAGACCAGGAAAGTGATTATGAGCATAGTACACATTTAGTAGAAGCACAAAATGCATCTCAAACGAAACGAGGACCATATACACCCAGATACGATGCTTTCAAGTTTGCTATGATGTGTCAGATAGAATAGCATCAGCATTGGCAACATCTCTTATGGAAGACATTGGCGTCAAAGATGGTCATGGCAATCTTGTCATTATGGACAAGTCTAAAGTTCGTAGAGAAAAAGTTAAATGTAGACAAAAAGTGCTTCATAATCGGTATGATGCTTCCAATTTAATTGCATTTTCATTCGACGGCAGAAAAAATGATTCTTTAACGATGGAAAAAATCGATAACAAATTTCATCCAAGGATGGTGAAAGAACCTCACCTAGTTGTTTTAAAGGAACCACATTCCCAATTATTAGGCTACATAAAAGTAGAAAATGAAGATTCTGAACACAAAGTCATCAAATTGAACGAATTTTTCATCAACAAAGCAATGTCTCTAGATTCTTTGATTGGCATATGCTGTGATGGTGAGCGAGCAAATACTGGCATAAGAAATGGAATTTTGCGACGATTCGAAATGCAGTTAAACAGACCACTGCATTGGTTTGTGTGCCTTCTCCACTTTAACGAGCATCCGTTACGGCATTTGTTTGACACTTTGGAGAAATCATCCACCACTGGACCACGAACGACAACCGGAACGTTGAGCAAACAAATAGAAACTTGTGATAATGTTCCGGTATGTAATTTTTTTAAATTTGTATTACTATTTTGAATCGTATTTCTCAAGTAATGTGTTCGAATTTAAATGATAAAATTGTATTTAATTCATCTAATCTCTTCTATTTTTAGGCGGTAAACGATTTTGAGATTATCACTCTGGAAAATATACCTGATTTAAGTGCTGTTGAATTAACTACCGACGCAATGTACTTATACAAAATGGCGCTTGCAATTTCTTCTGGTGAGGTTTTGGCGGATTCGGCCAACATTAAACCAGGGCCAATAGCACATTCTCGTTGGCTCACCAAGGCCAGTAGATTATTACGGTTATATGTGACAACCAACAAGCCATCTACAAATTTAAAAATTCTGGCAAACTATATAATTAAAGTATATACGCCAATGTACTTCAATATTAAATATTACAACTCTGTCGTGCACGGTAGTGTATTATTTTATAAATTCATACGTTGGACTCAATATTTGGATTCGAATTTAAGCCAAATTGTAAATAATGTTGTTAAAGAAAACTCGTATTATGCTCATTCAGAAAACATTTTATTGGCAATGTTGTTCGACGATGAAAAAAAATACGCGACTTAGCTCTAAAAAAAATTTTACACTACCGTAACCATGTGGAAGATCCGATGCTACTGAGAGTTTATAAAAAGCCTATCATAAACTTCAATTGCACAGATTTTACGAATATGATTGACATAAATGATAATTCAATCTTATTCGAACCACCATTCACTCGAAATATTCCTTATGAATATCTACAACAATATTTAGAAGACATTGATCCACCGCTGCCTGATCCGAAAATTCCAGTACACATACAAGGAACGGAAAGACATGTTCAATTGCTGGCTAGTGTATCCAAAAGAGTTTTAGAACATAATCGAGAAGGAGTTATGGCGGTGACATTAGAAAGTCGTGAAAAATTCGCTAGACTTGACAGCAAGAAAGACTTTCAAAAATAACTCCTTCGCGTTTATTTCCTAAAAGTCTTCGTTTTGTTTCTTAATTACTGAATTCAATTAATTTTTTTTATTAATTACATTTTATATGCTTTTATTATTTGATATGTTGAATTTTAGAAGAAAAAAATAAAGTAAAATATGCTTTGTTTACTCTTTGTCTTAAATTCGATATAGGTCGTGAATGAATAACCCCCCCCCCTTCCCCCATCATTTTTAACGCTAAACACTCTGGGCTATTTAAAGTTTTGGGTTGTCTTATGAGAAAGTCAAATATTCGTCAATTTACACGAAAAATTTCGTAAATTTACCCAAAAAAAAACGATAAAATTATAAAATGAACGAAAGCGCCCTCTGGTGGTGCTCAAAAATAAAAATAGATCTCAAAAATGGATTCCTCGATCCAAAAACCCCCACATACACATTTGGCTAGAGAAAATAGCATTTTTTTTACATCTATTCTTGAGTATTTGGGGAAAAAAAACTATTTTGAAAAATCCGGGGGCTCGAAAATCATTTTAGAGCTATGGTTTCTTTGGAAAAGTATCTTCAAATGACCCGTAGAACAAGAATTTCAAAAAAAAAATTTAAAACAATTCGAAATATATATATATATATATATATATATATATATATATATATACATATATATATATATATATATATATATATATATATATATATATATATATATATATATATTTCGAATTGTTTTAAATTCTTTTTTTGACTTAGTACTAACCACAGTTTTTTTTTTTTTACTATCCACAGTGTATAGTTTTAAGAACATTCTGTCAAAAAAAAAAAAAACGGGAGAAGAAGAAGATAAGATATGAATTAAATAAAGAAAGAAAAAAATAGAATAATATAGATGTATATAGGTTTGTTAAAAAAAAAAATAATTATTTCAGTGATTCGCCATAATGGTTTGTCGAGGTAAAATTAACCTTCGTCAGGCAGCAGCATACCTCTCTCCTGGATGCATTGGGCCTAATGTAAGAAACGGCAATTAGGCATGGTAGGGAGGGCGATTCTGGTGAGAAGGGCGGTCTTGTCGGTATTTCTCTTTTTTTTCGACTCGAATAGGCTTAGGTAAGTGCACGATTTTTTTGTAGTGATCTGCCTCCTATGTGGTTTGCAAATTCGAACCCCCCCAACCGGCTGAGCCTAGCATAAGTACAGCCAGCGTGCACACTTGGCAGAGCGCATGAGACGTGATGCTCCGACTCCCGAGCACGAAATTAAGATAATATTCATTACAGAAGGAACAGGAAGAACTTTCCTTTTCTAATTTGGGGGTTTACGATAGTATTCTAGTACTTGGTACTAGTTAGTACTTGTCTGTCCTGAGTGGAATCATATTATTTCTGTTTCGGTTAAATGCCACTATATTACTATATTGGCCTCAGCCTGGTGGAAATCATACGAGTGCAGTGGTGTGTTGAAGCTTACATTGGTTCCCATATTAAACTGATTATGCCATTGCTCTCTCTCAAGCAAGATATTCGTATTTACGGCCTCCTCTGCTAGTTCTTCTAATGTGGCTTTCTTACCTAGCATATATGTCTTAACCAATGGGTCTCGAAGATATGATGTCCTCGCGTACCCTTCTAGTAGCTCCTTTAGGAACTCTTGGACTCCAATTGCCCGTACGCACTCTTAATACATACTCTTAATACCTCCTTGAAAAAAATATATATCTTCTTTGAGTAATTTTTGTGGGAATTGTATTTCGTGCGTGGGCGGCTCCAGGTGGACTGTCTTCAAACATGTATTACGCAGAAGTGCATAAAATTCACCAAGTTATTAGCATCACCATATAGTCGTTGTTTTATACAGGTTACAAATTCTTCTAATTTTCAAATTGTCTTCTTGCTTCAAACAAATAATATCAAACAAAAAACACAAACTATAATTAGATCCTATTCTGCGTAAAGTGTTGAACGTAAAACACCTTGTGTATACAAAATACTTCGCAGTATTCTACCGACTACGCCAAATATGTTGTGTACTATTTTTCCACAACACTTTCTAAATACCTAACGGCAAGACTCACAAATATTCACACAAGGTATATTCCGCTATGGCACTTAAAACGAGACTAGGTCCATAAGTGTTGCGAGTGCTTTTGGGACTATAACACTGGTTAGCTGAAAATAAAAGCAGTATTAATTATACTTGCACTTTACTTTATTTGTGGTTATTTTTCACTTGTACAATTCTACCTTTTAACCTTAAACACTAATACTGGAGGGCCTCGTACGGATCGCAGTATTCACTTATGCCCTAGTCACTGTTAAAACACAACTGGTTCTGCCTTCAGAAAGCTGGCAACTTATATGGAATTTTTCCTAAAACTATCCACATAGAAATCCACCCACATACCATCCTACAATCCACAATTAATTCACTTGTAATACTTGTACGTAGGTACTCATTGTGTGGGTAACTTTGCAAAACCATACACGAGTAGTCCACGTGACTTTAGTTATTGTTGTGTGCCTAAACATTGTTGGTGTGCTTACATAAGTGTAGAGCTACGAATTGTGTGAGAAAATGCTTTATCAGCTTTTTCACACCCAACCAAAAAATTAAACTAGTTTCAAATTGCTTAATTTGTAGTATTCTTTTGGCATACTTCGACCTGAATCTCTTTTTAGTCAATCTTAAAATCCTTCAAAATGTGCGCCAATAATTTTTATGGCGATTGCCATCACAAGGCAAATTCATAACGGTATAGACACAAAATTGTCACCTGTATGCAAAATGTTTAGTTCAACACGATTTTATCATAATTACTGATGTCAAAACGTAATCTAATCCATCAAAATGGCAAAAACCAAGCAGATGTTAAAACGAAAAACACCTCAAATTGAAGGTGGCAGTATGATGGTTTGGGATTGTTTTTGCTTTATATATATACCTAGTCAAGTCATAAATATTGGTACACAGAAAAATCGACGCCAAATGAAAATGAATTAATATTTTTCAAAACTTATTTTTCTTTTTATAGGGTCATTCAATGGCTAAAAATCTTAGAACTTATTCGAAATGATTTCCATTTGCCTTCCAGCACGACTTGAGACGATCTGGCAACTTATCGATCGCGAGACGCACTTCATGCGTGGGGAATTGTCCACTGCATGGACAAGGGCTTGCTTCAACGACTCAATATTTGGGTGTCGAGTAGAGCAAGCCATGCCTGTAATATGGACCACAACTTGTAATCCAGCGGGTTGAGGTCTGGACTAACAGCTGGCCAATCATCCGTTGATACGAAGTCCGGAATGTTGTTTTTTAGCCACAGTTGAGTTGTTTTTGCCTTGTGACGTGGGATGGTAGCCTCTTTGGATCCTGGGGATGAGTTTTGATGCTCTCTGGATGACCGAGCATACACACGATCTTTCTGTTTATTGAACGATTCTTCTACGGTAAAGATTTTCTCGTCAGTAAACAGAATTTGTCTGTGGGCGTACCGGCTGCGTAATGCTATCGATTATCGCTTGCGTTTACCCTCCAATGCTGCCAGTGTGTCGCTGGTATGCGCTGAGTCCCAAACCTTCATGGACATGGATTTTTGAGAATCCTGCATTTCCCGCGACAATATTTCCTGTTTCCGCAGCGGTTTTCGGTCGATTCGGTTTCTTCACAGCTTTGATCGCTTTCGGAGTTCTCACAATACGCGCACGGCCAGATCTTTGACGGTCTCTTACTCCACCAGTATCCTCAAACACCTTCACAGCACGATACACAAAATTGCGAATGATTCCAAGCGATCGCAACGTCGGAAAGATATCGTCTTTTCACATGTTACATTTTGATGAAATGGATGCGCCCAATATTGCATTCGTAATGAATGCGTTTAGTTGTGTACCAATATTTATGACTTGACTAGGTATATATATATATATATACATATACACGTATATATCTACATATATACATATATATGTATATATATATATATATACATATACACGTATATATCTACATATATACATATATATATATACATATATATATATATATATATATATATATATATATATATATATATATATATATATAAATATATATATATATACTGCACTTGGTGCACTTGCCTTCTGGTTGAGTTGGATGTACAGCTATTAGCGACGGTGACTGTGAGACTCGTTGTTGTGGCAACACAAAACACTTCTTGTTCTTTTGTATATATTTATTGTATATATTTAAACAATTTAACACTTAATTTTAACTCTTGTTTAAAATTAAATATATTTCGTGTAATTAAAGGGAATCGAGTTATTACATCGAGAGGGAAAAATATCGCGCACTGCGCGAGAAATTGGGGCTGTTTTTATTATTTTCAATTTTAATTTTAATATTCATAGGAACACGCACTTGTTCTATCGAAGGAGTTAGTATCAACAGTGTAAAAATATATAAAAATGGAAAGTGAAGAGTATAAAGGAAAAGGAAATAGTTGAAGAGAACAGGAGAGAGAACCTCCACCCGAGACGGAGGGAATGAGAAAAAAAATTAAATAAAAAGTAAATACAAATAAAAATACGGTATTTCATATACTTAAAGTTAATCTTAAAAATAATTAAAATTAACTATAAAGTGTTCGGATTTTGAATCCAATTCGTATTCAGGTTGATCAGCATCACCAGTGAGGGAGTTCAAGCCGGGATTCGAGATTTTTACTTTGGTAAGAGTGAGAAAAGGCATCAGGGAAATATGACAGATGTTGATTGCTGATTCGGAACGAGTATTGATTGTTGATTGTTGAATGTTGATTGTAGAGTGTTGCTTTTAGAGTGTTTTCCAATGTTGATTGGTGTGTGGATCGGGGTTAGATCGCACCATCTTAGGTGAATAGATTTTCAGGGCTGGTCGTAGACCAGATCAAGGGTTTCGAAAAGTCAATTTAGTTGACAAACCTCGAGCTCGGAGAGCACTTGCAACATTAACAAATTCAGCTTGTCGGGAGTGCCAGAATATATAATGCTCGTGACACGTTCTAAACTCGGATAGAATCTGCGTGTCTTGGGTTCATGATGACTCGACTCATGAATATGTAGCAAATAATGTGAAAATAACACATGGGATTATTCACACGCATATACACTATGCCAGTGCATAGTTCCATAGAAGCTTCGTAGAAGTCCGGGAATTAAATCTGGCAGTTACAGTGAACTGAACGATGTGAGAGAGGGATGCGTATGACGGTCAGTATCGTATAACCTGACAAAACGTTGCTACATAATACGGATGTGGCATCAGAGGCTTATATGTTGCTCAAGCCACAATCTTCAAATCACCTTTTACGTGACAGCAATTTTGGGGGCCCAGTATTAGGCGGGATCGAATGTATTGCTGTTCGAGTACAAGTCCTCTCGTTGATTGAACGAGCCTTTTGTGGGGAGTGATACGTAGAACTCGATAATCCGTTGAATATCGCTGTACGACAAGAATTTCGGGTGGGAAATGCATTTGACGGGAGATGTCCTCTTCTTGGATACGATCTATAAGATCGAACTTTTGCATCTGGGTGGAGCATTGCATAACGGTGAACTTTCCGCTTTGCTCTCGGGTCATGCCGTGCTCTGTGAAGCAGGGAATGATGTTGCTTCCCACAAAGCCGGCATGAAAACTCACTGTGGCATTTTGCAAGGTTATGTGAAATTGCCAAGCAGTTTATGCAAATCATCTGCTGACGCACAAAGATTATTCTCTCTTCAACCGTAAGCTTGGAGAACTCTGTACATTGTCGTAGCGGGTGTATACCTCTACATAGTGGGCAGCATGTCTTCGTGACAATAGTATGCAACGATCTAACATCTTTAGTTGTTGTGAGGGGTTTTTCTGGACATTTGGGGTGTTTTCTATTAATACTTCGTGTCGGGTGCTTATCGCATTTAGCATGAGGTGATGAATGCGGGAGTTTGTCGAAACGGATTCTGCTGTGGAACGATGAAACCGTTCTGCGGGATGTCGAATTCACTGGTGGGAGGATTGTCGTGATTGGAGCTGTATCCAAAGTTGTATTGCATTTTTCCTTTGCGACAACTCGCTGCTGAGAACATTCAGCTGATGTTTCAGAGGTAGTTGACTCGGGAGTTGCCTTACAGTGAGTGCTGGAAGCATTCTCTAGCCTGTGAAGTAGGGAATTGTGTCTTTGTTTACAGGAGGAGCACGTGTATCGGCTCTTACAATCACTGTAATCGTGAGAGTTGGCCAAGCAATTGGTACACAGTTTATGTTTGTTAACTACGCTGTAGCGTTCATCAACCAACAACTTCAGAAATTCGGGACACTGGCGAAGAGGGTGTGTCTTTCGGCACAATGGACAACCGTGATTGGAGACACTGGCATGATAAATGCTAGTTCCGTGTGAATCTACCCGAGGTTTATTTGTACGCTGGGGAGGGTTGAATCGACCGGGTTGCTGATTCGATGGTTGCCTGAGTTGCCGAGTTGGTGATTGGCTGGATTGCCGAGGACCACTTCGGATATCTGCAACTGATTCCAAAGTCTGATACCGATCTGTAAGAAAGGCATCGAAGTCGCTCCAATTAGGGATTTCACGTTTATTTTTTAATGATTGCTCCCAAAGACACAAGGTGGTATACGGAAGTTTTGTGGAACACAAATAAACAAAAATAGCGTCCCAGTGGCTTGTGTCAACTCCTAAGAGCTTCAAATTCATAATGCAATCGTTTAGTGTGCGCTGTAAGCGCTTCAAATGCGGGCCGGTTTTTTAAGTTACCGGTTGGAGAGTGAAAAGGGATTTCAACTGTAAGTTGACGAGAATCCTCTAATTTTCATATCTCCCCTCGAGATTATGCCAAGCTAGTGCGAAGCCATCATTAGTCAAAGGAGTAGACTGAATGATGCTATGTGCTTCACCTCGGGTTTTTTGTAGCAAGTGGTATAATTTTTCCACTGGCGACAGACGGGGGTTATTACGGTATAATGCCGTAAACAAGTCACGAAAACTTGGCCACGATACATAATCTCCTGAAAAACATGGGGTCTTGCATGGAGGCAGCTTAATAGCGGGAAATGAATGTTCATTTTTTACTTTCTCAACGGGTATATTCGGAATTGCCGAAGAAGAGGAAACTGCGGAGGATGCCACTTCGGATCTCAGCTCGTGAATAACAGCAGGAAATGAATGTTGATGAGATATGTTTACATCGGGAGCAGGGGGAATTTCGGGAGACAACACCTCAGCGTTCAGTTCATGAAGATGAGCATTAATATTAGAGAGGCACCGGACCGGAGGTGTAACATTTTCTGTAATACGGGATAAAGTTTGAAAACGAGAGAGAATTGCTGGGAAATCTGGAGTTAAGTTGCCTGTTCGCACGATTTATCAAAAAATGGGTTGCCAAAATGTGTCCGGAGAGAGATTAATCCGAAAGACGTAGTCTTCCGTAGCCAAATTGAAGGTTATACTAGTGGGCTGACTTATGGAAGGTATGACCTTGAGCTTATTTTAAATTCGTATTCGATTCCGCTGAATTCCGGAATTGACGTAGGGAGATGTAATATAAATTAATTCACAATCAATAAAATTACTCAATTGTAACGAGCCGGTGTGATATCTACGTATAGAAAATTCGTATCCGATAGGTATAAAACGTTTGGGAACCACTTTATACTACTTCCTTCAATTTGTAACGTATTATCTTGCACAAAGAACTCAATTATTTGATATTCGTTAACACTGCAGCAACTTAGGGTTGAGAGTCACTCTTTTTCACACTGGGTATTTTTCAATAGAAAAGATAGTGTACAATTGTTATTGCAATTATATTTTGTTGCTATTACAGGTATATGCAAAACAAAAATTGGGAGATAGAAATTAAGCAACAATATACACTACCGCTATATTTGTGATCAAACGCAGGTATATTAGTCGAGACAAATCAATGCGATTTATTGTTGCCTATGTATGACCAAATACTTGTATTGCTTACTTTTGGGTGTGCTTGTTGTTGATGGTTTAGAGATATGCATGAACCACGGTAGGTAGTTGAAATTTAACAACAAGTAATCGCATGTGCGTTTGTATAATAACAAGGCGGTTGTTTTTGCAAATGCACAAGGCAAAAGTGTTAAGAAAAAAATGCAATATGTATGAAATATTATTGCCGATATCAGTTTTCGTGGGGGAAAAACAACTTCTATTGGGAAAGTGTAGTTGTATTACTTATGATTTGTTCTTCCTTGATACTAAGGTTGTTATTATTATTACATTATTGGCAATAATGAGGGGTGTATGCGGGGAGATACGACTGATATGATAACACTTGGTGGTTATGTTTGAGTAAAATAACCACACAAAATGCAACAACGATATCTCGGAGAGAGATGCTTTGATGTACTTATATGTGTTTACTGAGAGATGTCCAAGGGATTAGTAAACAAAATTAATGTAATAATAAAAACAAAAATATAAACCAAATTGGGGATCTCTTCGAATAGTGAGAAGAGGAACATAAGCGGGAAATAAAAAAAATTAAAAACAAAATAGATCAACCAAAGTGATTTTGCCGTTGGCAAAACAATATCTATTGTATCACAATATATTATGTTGTAATTTCTTTATTTTTGCAGCTATATGGGAGAGTTTATTAAGCGGAATACCTTATCCGGCTCGAAGGACCAATGTTTCAGCGGGGAGCGAATGTATGCCGGTGGGTTCTCTGAATGTGGTGCACTTGCCTTCTGGTTGAGTTGGATGTACAGCTATTAGCGACGGTGACTGTGAGACTCGTTGTTGTGGCAACACAAAACACTTCTTGTTCATTTGTATATATTTATTGTATATATTTAAACAATGTTGAGCACTTAATTTTAACTCTTGTTTAAAATTAAATATATTTCGTGTAATTAAAGGGAATCGAGTTATTACATCGAGAGGGAAAAATATCGCGCACTGCTCGAGAAATTGGGGCTGTTTTTATTATTTTCAATTTTAATTTTAATATTTATAGGAACACGCACTTGTTCTATCGAAGGAGAAAGTATCAACAATGTAAAAATATATAAAAATGGAAAGTGAAGAGTATAAAGGAAAAGGAAAGAGAAAATCTTGCATAACGCTTTATATGGTCATCTTGTTTTTTGCCTATCTCCAATCTCGCTGTAAGTTCTGCTGTAATCAGCATTATCGTTGGATATCGAATGACATTCTACCGCTTTCTCAATGCTCAACTTTAAAACAATAATCTTGAAAATACAGATTCTACTGTGCTATTTCTCGGATACACCATTCTTGGTCATAGTTTGTTTAAACGCTACACAATCGGTGATTAATTTAAATCTTATATCTAGCAAATAGTGCCAGAACTGCGATATGATATCCTAAGCGCCGAACCATCGCTCTCGAAAAGAGCTAGAGTTATATATATGAACAAATAATAAAATAATGCATAAAAAGTAGCATATTTCAAGGGGATATATTTTTTTATTTTATTTTCTGTGAACTTTTTCATCTGCTCGCCGAGGACTCAATATGAAGTTCCGATACACCTAAGCTACAGAGGCCCACGTGACATAGCTCCCCTCCTTCAGAGTAGGAACAGCTAAGTGAAGAATTGTTCAAGCGGCGCTGCTAGAGACCTACTTCGATGTGCTGGGTGAAGATCCAGGTCCAGCACCATCAATTCGTGACGTCGGATGGCACCATTCACGCATAAAGCTTGTAGCATGCTTGGACCAAAGGTTATTAATGCTCTACAAGCTAGCTATGGCCAAACTCGTTGAGATTTTCCCCAACGCAAAGTTGGAGGATATCCCAAGGGAAGAAATTCCAAGCCGACCCCGTACACGGATTCGGATTCCTGCAGAACCCTCCGACCCTGAGAAAGTCCTTAAACTCCTTCAGAGAGGCAATGAGCTTGGAAGATAGCGAAACTGGAGGAACCAAGTGACTACAGGCAGATTTGCCTGGTCATAAACAAAGAATCGTAGGAACTTCTATCTAAGACCGGAGGTGTGATCAAAGTTTATAAGCAAGATGGAGAACCTGATAAGTTATCTATTATATATTTTTTGGTGGAAAATGTGTAAATCTACATACGTATATATGTACTACGTAATGAGATTTGTTATGTCATAAATTGAGAGAAAATGGGACGAGAATTAGGAAGTCGCATCACCTGGGAGTGTAGCAATGTACCATCAAACTCCGAAATTCTTAGCGACATCTTTCAGTTACAACAGCATGGGACGAGGACTACCTGCTGCTGTAATGGCACTTGTAGCAGAACTCCAGAGTATAATATCTACTTGTAATTTCCCTTTTGTTTTACTTGACGTTAAAAAATTTGAAAAACTAAGGAAGATCAAAAAGAAACTAATAGAAAAACTTGAGAGAATGGATGAGAAATTGAAGAGATGAAAATTAACATTTGCAAATATTAAACAATAAAAAGTAAATTAGTGGAAATTAGTTGAATAATTAACAAAAAATTGACAAATTGAAATGTTAAATTAAAAATAATTAAAAAGAATGAAAAATTGAAATGAAGTTATTACTCAATATAAAAATATGGAATGTAGACAAATAAAGAAATTACTTTAGTCGTCTGGGACCGACCAAATTATACCCTGCATATGTATATATATATATATAAAGTTTGGTCGCGTACCCATCTTTTTTTTACACTACTTTGTATAGGAGTTACATTAAGAAGTACGCGTGGCTCACCAATTTTTTGAGGCATAATTTCGGCCTATAATACTAATGTACACCTAAAATATGGTTGTCCTAGGCGTATTATTTTGGAAGTTATGGGTGTTTTAAAATTTAAGATAATTCCGATTCTTCGTATGGGAGCTATATATAGAAAGTGGGGGTGACTTGCCTCATTCTTGTAAATCTAATTATCCTACGATGAATAGGTTAAGTTAGGGCGGTTTTGCATTTTTTTAAATTTCCGCAACTTTGTATGGTGGCCCCAATATTAATTTAGGTGTTAATTATGGTTATTCTAGATAAAAGACTACCGTAGCTACAGCTATTTCAATTTAAAAGAAATTCAATCATTTTGCATGGGGACTACTATAAATAGTAGGCGTAGCGCGTCCATTTCCTGTAAATCTATTTATCCTTACAATACTAATTCGCAAATTAATGATGGTTGTTCTAAGCTAAATAGTTTGTAAGTTTTGGGGCTTAAAAATTTGTGTTTAATTCCCTCAGCTTTGTATGGGAGCCACATAAAAAATAGGCGTGGCCTGCTGATTTTATGCCAGATTATATCCGACTATCATATTAATCTAAGTGTCAAATATAGTTCTCTTAGACCGAAAATTGACGAAGTTACGGCGGTTTAAATTTATATGAAATTCAGGCACTTTATATGGGAGATACTATAAAAAGTAGGAGTGGCTTGCCCATTTCTGGCAAGATTATATAACAGTAATATAACTCTACGTATTAAATCTTGTTACCCTTAAACGTAGCACCTGCCCACCCGTAAAACTCAATGATGTAAATATTCCGCAATGTAACGAAACTTGGAGAACACATATCTTCACCAAACGTAAGGCGTTAGGAATCAAACTCAAAAATTTGCTAAATCGAAACTCCCAAGTCTCACTCGAGACTAAACTCTCACTCTACTCAGCTGTCCTAAACCCAGTATGGACATATGGCATACAGCTGTGGGATACTGCGGCGACTTCCTATGTCGAAATTCTCCAAAGATTTCAATCTAAAACCCTACGTATGATTGTAAACGCCCCATATTATGTCACAAACAACCAAATCCATCGTGACTTGAAAGCTCCAACAGTTGCTGAAGTAATCAAAAAGCATGCCAAATCACACAATCAAAGACTCCAAACCCACCCTAACCCACTAATATCGGATCTCAATTCTAATTCTATTAAAAAAAAAATTTTGTCCCAGATGGTATAATAAGTAAGTTATAGCAAGTTAAGGATTTTGAAAATTCCGAGGTTGTTGTTTTGAATGCTTGGTGTGGGCGTGGTTGTTGACCAATCATACTCAATATCAATACTCTCCGTACCCTTGAATCATAGGTTACTTATGCCAAATTTCGTCAAAATAACTCAATATTTGCTCAAGTTATTGTGGGAACCAACCAGCTTACAGACAGACGGATGGACAACGTTAAATTGAAAAGCGACTCTGACCACGCTATATATATATATATATATATATATATATATATATATATATATATAAATATATATATATATATATATATATATATGTTTTTTGTTTGTTAATTTCTTTATTCTTCTCACACCACCACCTTTAACTTATACCCTGAATAATATACATATATGCAAGGTATATATATTTCGGTCAGATGTTTGTAACCACTTGAAGGAATCTTCGGAGATGTAGATATATATATATATATATATATATATATATATATATATATATATACATATATATATATATATATATATATATATATATATATACATATATATATATATATATATATATATATATATATATATTATAACTTTTTTGGCGAAAAATGTCTAAATTTACATACGCATATATGAAATACATAATGAGATTTGTTACGTCATAAATTGAGCGAAAATGCGGCAATCATAAAGATTGGGCATTATCAGTGTGGCTTCAGACCTGGTAAATCCACTATCGACCAGATTTTCACACTGCTCCAAATCCTAGAGAAGACCCAAAAAAATAGACCGACATATTATTTGTTGATTATAAAGCCGCTTTCGACAGTCCGGTAAGGAGTAAAGATCTAGTGTCAACAAACAAAGAGTACCGGCGTCTTGGGCAGCACGTCACTGTTGACAACTACGCTTTTGAAGTAGTAAGGGACTTTGTCTATCTTGGAACCAGCATTAACAGCAGTAATGACGTCAGCTTGGAGATCATGCGTAGGATAACTCTACAGGTGTTACTTTGGGCTGAGTAAGCAGTTGAGAAGTCGAGCCCTCTCTCGAAGAACGAAAACTACACTCTACAAGTCTCTCATCATGCCTGCCCTAACATATGGCGCTGAAGCCTGGACAATTTCCACCTCGGATGAGCGAATGCTTGGAGTTTTCGAGAGAAAAGTCCTACGCAGGATCTTTGGACCTATTTGCGTTGGTGGCGAGTACCGAATAAGGTACAACCATGAGCTGTACGAGCTGTATGCCGATATTGACATAGTAAAGCGCATCAAAATCCAGCGGCTGCGCTTGCTAGGCCATGTCGAGCGAATGGAAGAACACGCTCCAGCTAAGAAGGTGTTATATTCGGAACCCGCTGGAGGACGACGCAGAAGAGGAAGACCAAACCTCCGGTGGAAAGACCAAGTACTGGAGAACCTGACGGCGCTTAGAATTTCTAACTGGCGCCAGCTAGCGAAGAACAGAGATGGCTGGGGAAGCATGTTATTTTCGGCCTAAATCGATATTCGGTTGTTATGGCCACATAAGTAAGTAAGTAACTGTAAAAGATGCATATCCATTGCCCATTATTGATATTATTTAAGTCGATTGACAAAAGCCGAATTTATTACAAGTTTAAATTTGAAGCAAATCTGCATTTAATATGCCTGGTAGGCCATTGTATCATTTTAGAGTAATGCCTTTTAATTTCTGTAATGCTCCAAAGACGATGTCACGTTTAATGCACCAAGTAATTCCGTATAACCTGAGATCTGACATATTTATATATTTGGACGATTTAGTAATTGTTTCAAGTGATTTCGAGAGGCATTTGCAAGCTGTTCAAGAACTAGATCAACAACTTCAGAAGCCTGGTTTATCAATTAATGTCCAGAAAAGTAAGTTTTGTATGCGCGAAGTGCGAATTTTAGGTGATGTTGTCGGTAATGGTACCATTTTTACAGATTACTGAATTCGCAATTCCATGTGAAACAATTTAGACGCGTTTTTGGGCATGAAATTTATTAGAAATTATGATTCAGCTACTAATCCTTTAATGGATTTGTTGAAATATAATCGAAATTTAGGTGGAATGATGAAGCTCAAAAATCGTTCGATGAGCATTGTTAACAATGGCTCCCGTTTTGCATAGCCCGGACTTTACGAAAACATTTTATATTAATTGTGATGCTAGCAAAACTGGAGTGGGAAGCGTACTGATACAACTCAATGAATGTAAGGAAGAAACTCTTATTGCGTTCATGTCGAAGAAGCTAAATCAAGCGCAAAGAAATTATTCAGTAACAGAACAAGAATGTCTAGCGGCCTTATGAACTTTAAAAAAAATTCAGCCTTATGTTGAAGGACATGAACTTACTATCGTCACCGATCACACATAATTAAAATGGTTAATGTGCAAGACAAACTTAAATTCTAGTTTAAAAAGATGGGCATTGAAATTACAGGGTTTAACTTTCAAATTTGTACATAGGAAAGGAAGTCAAAATATAGTCCCCGATGCTTTGTCCAGAACTAATTCAGATGATTTATCTGCCATTGAAAATGATAGAGATTTTTTTGTCGATTTAGGTTCACCACATTTTCAGTCTGTAGAATACAAAGGTCTAGTCGGAAGAATTAACTCCAATCAAAACAAACTTCCTGAACAAAAAGTTATTGATAATTTCGTTTATCGTCATACTGAGCACTTATATGATGATTTGTCGTGGAAATTGTGGATAACACAAGGTTTAGTTAAAACAATTCTAGAGAAAGCTCGCTCATGATGATCCATTAGCATCGCATTGGGCGTATACGAAGTTATTATTACTGGCCTAAATTAGTAGATGATGTCAAGATGTTTGTAAATTCTTGTGACGTCTGTAAAAGCACAAAATATCCAAATTATACACACAAATTATACGTCCGCCCATGAATGAAACTGCTTAGATTCATATGGTTTTTTAAAAGCTGTATGTGGACTATCTTGGACCGTATCCATGTTCTATATCTGGTAATATTGGTGTTTTTATAGTTGTCGACCACTTTTCATAATATCTGTTTTTGAGAGTTGTTAAGAAATTTACTACAGATATCACATGCAAGTGCTTAAAAACCACTGTCTATGATAATGCAACTCAATTAAGGTCTAAAGACTTTAACAGTCTTCTTCAACTCTATAACGTGAATCACGTTTATACAGCAGTACTTTCGCCACAGGCAAATGCTTCAGAACGAGTAAATCGGTCTGTTATTTTTGGTATTAAAGCTTATATAAACCCTAACCCTGAATGAGTGCCTTTGTAGCATAAGTTGTGCTTTACGTTCGGCAACACATAGTGCTATTGTTATATCACCTTATTTTATGGCATTTGGTCAGCATATGATTACCAATGGTTCCATTTGTAGCTTGTTAAGGCATTTGCAAATGTTAGATGATAGATCTGTAAATTTTAATCGTAATGATTCAATGGGAAATTTTAGCAGTAATGCATGTAACCTGATCAAATGATAACAGGAACGTAACAAGCGTACATACAACTTACGATCTATATTAGTAAACGCTGATGTAAATCAAGAAGTTTGTCGTAGAAATGTTCAGCAAAGAAATTTCGAAAAAGGATTCAATTCCAAATTTGCTCCTACTTCTGTAAAATCTCGCATTAGACGTAAATTAGGCAACGGTTATTATGAGTTAGAAGATCTTCAAGGGCATTTAGTTGGCGTATATCACAGTAAAGATATTAAGCAATAATGTAATTTTTCGTTAATGCTATAAGTGGTATCAGCTTTTGTTTATTTGATCCACAAAATCTGTTTTTGACGGCACTTGTAGCAGGAGTACAGAGAATAGTATCTACCTGTTGTAATTTACTTTAATTTTATTTGGTGCTAAAAAAATTTGAAAAACTATGGAATATGAAAAAGTAATTAATAGGAAAAAATAAGAAAATTGAATTCGAGGAGTTTTTGTTGTACTTGAGAGGGAATGGATAAGAAATTGAAAAGATTAAATTGAACATTTGCTTACATCTTATGCATTATTATACAGATAGGTGCAGCTAACATCTTATGCTTAAGTAATACGAATTAATGTTAAATGTTAAATGAAATGTAAAATGTTAAAATTTAAAATATTTTTGTGCAATAATGTTTATAAATTGGTTAGTGTGCAACACAAATATTGTGTTTATGAAGTTTCTAAGCTAAACTGTATACATGTATGTACAAAAATGTTAAATATAAAATAATGTTTTGTGCTTTTTTAAAATAAACAGACGCCCCTAAAGAAGCTGACGAAGAGCAGCGAAACGTCGGGTAAATAAAAAAGATTGAATAGTTTTTTATTCGCATCCACTTATAATTGACCAAAAAGCATAAAAAAACTTAAATAGTATTGTCTATGATTTCTTCTTCTTATGTGGCCATAACAACCGAATATCGATTTAGGCCGAAAATAACATGCTTCGCCAGCCATCTCTGTTCTTCGCTAGCTGGCGCCAGTTCAAAATTCCAAGCGCCGTCAGGTTCTCCAGTACTTGGTCTTTCCACCGGAGGTTTGGTCTTCCTCTTCTGCGTCGTCCTCCAGCGGGTTCCGAATATAACACCTAGCTGGAGCGTGTTCTTCCATTCGCTCGACATGACCTAGCCAGCGCAGCCGCTGGATTTTGATGCGCTTTACTATGTCAATATCGGCATACAGCTCGTACAGCTCATGGTTGTACCTTATTCGGTACTCGACACCAACGCAAATAGGTCCAAAGATCTTGCGTAGGACTTTTCTCTCGAAAACTCCAAGCATTCGCTCATCCGAGATGGAAATTGTCCAGGCTTCAGCGCCATATGTTAGGGCAGGCATGATGAGAGACTTGTAGAGTGTAGTTTTCGTTCTTCGAGAGAGGGCTCGACTTCTCAACTGCTTAAAAAAAAAAAATAAATAAATATGTGGCACTTAAAGCCCCAAAGGGCTCATTGGCCGAGCTTCTCTTCCATTACTGTTGTGCGTCTTAAATTTGGACAGTATTAGAATGGACCTACTTATTTAAGCCGGTTCCGAACGGTAGAACACTTGTGACATCACTTTTTCTGAGCTTTGTCACAGAGTTCTTTTTAGAAGCTTTTTCATGGCAAGTTGTTACTGTCGGAAGAATTGCCAATTGCTTGCCGACAGGTGGGTACCGTTCGAAAGAAAAATCTTTTCAATATTAAATTTGTTATGCATCAGCCGGGTATTGAACCACGACTTACAGATCAGAAGGCGAACACACTAACCACTGAGCTACGGCACCCATTCTCAACTGCTTACTCAGCCCAAATTAACACCTGTAGAGTTATCCTACGCATGATCTCCAAGCTGACGTCATTACTGCTGTTAATGCTGGTTTCAAGATAGACAAAGTACCTTAATACTTTAAAAGCGTAGTTGTCAACAGTGACGTGCTGTCCAAGACGCCGGGACTCTTTGTTTGTTGACACTAGATACTTCGTCTTGCCCTCGTTCACCATGAGACCCATCCGACGCGACTCTTTTTCCATCTCTGAGAATGCTGCACTGACTGCTCGCGTTTTCATGCCGATTATGTCAATATCGTCGGCATACGCTAACAGCATGACACTTTTGTTGAAGATAGTGCCATTATGTCGTAGATCAGCAGCTCGTATTATTTTCTCCATAATAAGATTGAAGAAGTCGCATGATAACGAATCACCTTGTCTGAAACCCCGTTCGGTATTAAACGGTGCAGAGAGGTCCTTCCCAATTTTCACTGCACAACGGGAGTTATGCAGTGTCATTCTACAAAGTCGAATGAGCTTTGCAAGAATACTGAACTCAGACATTGTTGCGTAGAGGTAATCCCTTACCGGACTGTCGAAAGCGGCTTTATAATCAACAAATAGGTGGTGTGTGTCGATCTGTTTTTCTTGGGTCTTCTCCAGGATTTGGCGCAGTGTGAAAATCTGGTCGATGGTGGATTTACCAGGTCTGAAGCCACACTGATACGGTCCAATCAGGTTGCTGAGCATAGGCTTCAACCTTTCACACAGTACGCTCGATAGAACTTTGTATGCGATGCTCAGGAGACTTATTCCACGGTAGTTGGCGCAAATTGTGGGGTCTCCTTTTTTATGTACAGGACAGAGAACACTGAGCCTCCAATCATCAGGCATGCTTTCATCCGACCATATTCTGTTTATGAGCTGGTGCATGCGGGTGAGCAGCTCATCGCCTCTGGTCTTAAACAACTCGGCTGGCAGACAATCAGCACCTGCAGCTTTGTTGTTCTTCAGCCATAAAATGGCCGTTTCAACCTCGTCATAGTCGGATGGTGGAACATCAACACCATCATCTGTAATTGGGGTTATCGGGCAATCTCCTCCTCCTAACGTGGAGAAGTGTTCCCTCCATAGGCTCAGTACACTCTGGACATCTGTAACCAGATTCCCATTTCCATCACGACAAGAAGAGGCTCCGGGATTTAAACCTCCACTCATGCGCTTGATCTTTTCTAAGAATTTTCGAGTCTCATTCTTGTCGGTACACATCTCTATCTCCTCACACTCGTGTCTTTCTTGCTCTCTTTTCTTGCGCCTGAAAAGACGTCTCTCTGCGCTCCTTTTCTCTCTGTACCACTCCTTAACAGCTCGCGTTGCGCTTGCACGCAGGGTTTTTCTGTAGGCGGCGCCTTTCTCTGCGGTAGCGTCGTGACACTCCTGATCATACCACTCATTCCTCAGAGGCCGGTAGTAACCGATTACCTCCTCGGCAGCAGTAGTCATGGAGTGGGATATATGTGTCCACCGTGCGCATGTATCATCAAGTGGGGGAGTGTTCTGCATAAGCAGATCCGATAGCCGAGTGGAAAATGCATCTACTGTCTCTGGTGATCGCAGCTTACTGACGTCGAGCTTTTTCTGTGTGTGACTTCTCTTATGAACGCACATAAGCGTGTGCGCACCTTAGCTGTAACAAGGTAGTGATCCGAGTCGATGTTGGCAGCACGGATCGATTTCACTTCCATCACACTGGAAGCATGCCTTCCGTCAATCACCACATGATCAATTTGGTTTCTTGTACGTTGATCTGGAGACAGCCATATCGCTTTGTGGATATCGAGATGCTGGAATCTGGTACCACCAATTACCATGTTTCGTGCTGCGGCGAAGTCGATCAGCCTCATTCCGTTATCGGAGGTGTTCTGATGGAGTCTGAATTTTCCGACAGTTGGACCAAAGGTACCTTCCTTGCCCACCGTAGCATTACAGTCGCCAAGCACGATTTTGATATCGTGGCGGGGGCAGCGGTCATAAGCTTCTTCGAGGCGCTGAAAGAAGCTCTCCTTGGTCACATTGTCCTTCTCAACCGTCGGAGCGTGGACACATATAAGGCTGATGTTCAAGAATTCTGTCTTGATGCGGATTGTGGCCAGCCGCTCGTTCACATGCGTGAAATGTGAGAGGAGATGATGTAGTCTCCTGCTGACCAAAAATCCACATCCTAATTCGTGCCTTTCAGCATGGCAACTATAGTAGATGTCACAGGACGCTCTTTTGGAGCAGCCCTGTCCTGTCCATCGCATTTCCTGGAGAGCGGTGATGTCAGCTCTGTATTTTTCGAGGACATCAACCAGCTGGATAGAGGCACCCTCCCTATAAAGGGACCGGACATTCCAGGTGCATATCCGTAAATCATTGTCCTTTTTTCGTTTGCGGGAGTCATCAACAAAAGCGGTAGTCCTTATCCGAGGCATATTTGTTTTTTTCATTGGGGGGGGGGGTTTTTATGTGGCGGGTCCCAAACCCAACGCACAACCTCTAACCGAGGAGATTTTCGCCACTCACTTCAGCCGCCTCCCAGCGGGTGCCAGGAAGACGTTGCCCGGTGGTCGTCACATGGAGGGCCCCCATTAATAATAATGAAAGCGCCATCACATAGTAAGCAGAGCAAGCTATATGACTACCCCTCATTAACAAATAAAGGTATCATCACATAGCGCTCAGATCAAGCTACATGACAGCCAGTGAGTTGACTTGCGATGAGTTCAACAAGGATTGCGCTAGCCCCACCCGGTTGAGGCAGTTAGACACGTTACCTTGCGAAAACACCACCAGGTTTACGGTTATATAATATTTTTTCTTTGGTAAACCGTAATAGCTCAAAGCATTGGCAATGAGTATTCGGTACATTAAGTTCAATTTTGTAATACAAGGAATTACAAAATGTTAATGTTTTTTTTATTGTTAGTTCTTATCAGCAGTTAGAAGTTAAAAAACAATTTATCAGAAAGAATAACACACACACTTGTGCAAATGTTTTAGTATTCTTGTAGCCGGCATTCTATTATAGTGTGGTTTTAAGTTATTGAATTACATGTTTTAACTTAATTTCATAATTAAATGTTTTTTTGTTTGTTATATAGCATTTTTCTATTGTGGCATCTTTTAAAGTGGAATTCTATTCAATGTACGTAAGTTTTGCTTGTGTTATTTTAAATATTTTAATTACAGACAAATTCATCATTAGGTTAGATTAGGTTATGTGGCTTCCCTCTCTCTGAGACACACTTAGGCCAGAAAGGTCCATTGTGATACCACCGAGCTTCTCTTCCAATACTCTTGTACGTGGTAAATTTGGGCAGCATTAGAAGGTACTTTTTTATATTAGGCGGTTCCAAGCGGCAGAACCCTTGTGACATCACTTTAACTTAGCTTTGTCACACAGCTCTTTTAAGAAGCATTTTTGGCAAATTGTTACTGCCAGAAAAATTGCCAATTTTTGCAGGCAGGTGGGTACCGTTCGAAAAAAAATCTAAAGACGCTAAATAAAATCAACCAGTTATTTCTGTGTTATAGTTCAATTTATTGTGCATACAGATAAGTAAAAAAGAAAAATAAAATCCAGCAAACTCAATCGCCTGTTAATGTGAATGTAAATCATAATTTGCAATCATCCGCGCAAACCTCGCCAGTAAGTGCATTATCAAAAAAATTAGTTGATACACACTGCACAAGTGAAAGTAACAGTGCAAATCTCTTGCCAGCACATATTCCTCACTCTAACACTACATCAAATTTGGCAACAACAAACTCATGGCCAATCCCATCAAATAGAGGTAAACAAAATAATATGTTCTCTCTTGATGTACTATCTCCCTCTATACCGTGGAGTGTACAATGCGCTTCGCCTGCTGTAACACCAACAGCTACATAATCAAAACAAACAAAAGTTCATGACCCAGTAGTAAAGGAAACTAGTGCGATGACTATTACAGAACCAGAAACTGGAATTGTTCGCTACATTACTATAGTAAAGCGAAAAGGAAGTGCCCAAAATTCAAAACAAATGAATTCAACAAAAATTCAGAAGCAAAACACTGCCCCTATTAGTTCGGAAAATAGATACGCACTGCTTTCAGGTGATGAAAGTGACGAAAATATTATCCCCAAGAAAAATTTAAAACCCCCGCCCATTTTTTTAAGGGAACGCAACTCAGATAAGTTAATTTCCAGAATAACAAGCCTTATAGGACCAAAGAATTTGCACCTTGTTCCTATTCGAAAAGACCAAATTGAAGAAATGAAAGTGCAAATCTATAGCGAAACCCATTATCGAAAAAGTAATTGCAGAATTTGATGCCGGAAAAAAGAATTACTATATATATCGGCTAAAAAGTATTAAGGGCTTAATCGTTGTACTCAAAGGAGTACGAACCCAACATTGGTATTAACGAAATCAAACTCGCCCTTTAGGAAGAAGGGTTTCAAGCCAAAACTGCATTCAATATTCTCAATAAGAGCAATATACCTCAACCGTTATATCGCACTGAACTTCAACCTGAAACAAAATATATATATAAAATATTTGTTATTTATTGCATCGCAAAATCACAATCGGAGAATCCCATAAGAGAACTGGACCTCCTAAGTGCAGCAACTGCCTAGAATATGGACATACTAAGACATATTGTACCCTGACAGCTGTCTATGTGATTTGTGGAGATCTTCATAAATCAAACATATGCCCAAAGTCTAAAGTCTATGATGGGACGAAAAAATGCAGCAATTGTGGAGGTAATCACGAATTATAGAGGTTGCGGCGTATATACAACCCTAAAGCTAAATTTCTCCTCCAGCAAACAACCTCTAAAAACAGTTGAGCAAACTCAGATAGCCAACTCAAGTCAGAGACAAAATCATATTGCAACACAATTCTTCTCTGCAATCACAAAAAAGAATCAAACCAATTCAATGCAATGTAAATAATGAGAAGCGCTCACTGCCCACTCAGCAGCCAAATACCCTTGAAAATTTGCTTCAAACACTAATCTTAAACATGAACCAATTCATGAACTCAATGCAAACAATGATGCAAGAAATGATGAAAAATCAATCTATGTTACTTTAAACATTGCTATCCAGACCATAAATACCATGAGTCGTCTCAATATATGCCACTGGAACGCCAATGTCTTAAGCCAGCACCGTTTGGAGCTAATTCAATTCCTTAAATCCAACCAGATCGACATAATGATGATATCTAAGACCCATTTCACTGGCAAAAATTGCTAATACCACATTACCACGTTACAAACTGTACACCACAAATCATCCTCATGGTAAGGCACGCGGAGAAACTGCTATATTGATAAAAAAGCAGAGTAAAACATCAGGTTCTCGAGGATTCCAGTAGTTTCTACTTGCAAGCAACATCTTTATGCCTGGAAAAATACATCTCGAAGCTAGTAATATCTGCGATATACTGTCCCAAGATACAGTATTACCGGACAGCAATATAAATAATTTTTCTCAACTTTTGGTAACAAATTCTTGGTTGCTGGTGATTTCAACGCCAAACACACTCACTAGGGCTCCGGCTTATTAAGTCCAAAAGGCAGAAGACTATGTTCAATCATTATTAACCACGGCTACGATGTAATCTCAAATGGTCGACCGACATATTGGCCAAGGGACAAGAAGAAAATATCCGATCTCATAGACTTTGGAGTCGCCAAGGGTTTGCAAATGGAAAATATCTCCACAGAGTGTAATTATGATCTATCATCTGACCACTCACCCACGGTAATATCTATAAAATCACTAAGCCCCGAAGCAATTGCGTTAGAAATAAAATAGACTGGTTGAAATTCAAGAAATATGTAAATTCCCATCTTCCTCTGAGTACTGTATTAAGAAATGGACACGATGTAGACTCAGCACTCGAAAAATTCAACCAGCTGCTCTCATTAGCTCTCAGCTCAGCCACCTGCACAAAGGTATGCAAGCAATCAAACTATAGCCCATACACACCAGCCGATATTGAATTGCTAGTAAGACCGAAAAGAAGACTCCGAAGACAATGGCAAGAATTCAGATCACCGAATCTGAAAACACAGCTACAGCACTGAACTCGAAAGTTAAAGCAAGCCTTAAAAAATAAAAACAACAAAGAGTTAGAAGAGCACATAGCGAAATTAACACCTGGTGAAGCGTCAGACTACTCTTAGTAGAAATCAGCAAAAAACTCAAATCGGCCAATTCTCACTGATTCCCCCATCCGGTTGAGTGACGGTAATTGGGCTAGAAGCAACTGTGAGAAGGGTTTGGCTTTTGCAAACCACACCCAATCCACCCTCTTCACAGTCCTCATTACCAAAATTAACTTCTCAACCTTGCTCAATAACGCTCAAAATTAAAAAAAGGACATATTCAAAGCAATTTATAAAGATTTAAACCCAAAAAAATCACCTGGTCCAGATAAAATTACCGGTAAAATGATAATAGAGCTACCTAAGGCTTCAGTACTTCATCTGATGCACATTTTCAATGCTATCCTTCGTATTAAACACTATCCCAAATGCTGGAAAACTTCAAAAATTATTATGATAGCAAAACCAGGAAAAGACCCTACAAAAGTTGCATCGTACAGACCTATCAGCCTCCTGCCTCTACTTTCTAAAGTATTCGAAAAGCTACTTGTCATGAATATAACTCCATTTATTAATCTCAACCAACTGATTCCTCAACATCAGTTTGGATTTAGAAAACAGCACGGCACAATAGAACAAGTCCACCGCATTGTAACTCTGATAAGGAACACTTTTGAAGAAAAAAAGTATTGCTCAGCTGTCTTTCTTGATATCACTCAAGCTTTCGATAAAGTATGGCACGATGGCCTTATTTACAAACTCAAACTATTACTGCCTGCAAATGTTTCCTCATTGCTTAGTAGCTACTTCACGAAAAGACAATTTCTCTTACATCACAAGGATTACATAACAAATCCATTGGATATTCACGCTGGCGTTCCTCAGGGAAGCGTTTTGGGCCCCTTACTGTATCTCTTATACACTACAGATATGCCCAGCAATAACTATACATTTATATCGACCTTTGCAGATGATACGACAATATTGTGCTCTCGCTCTAACTCCATAGAAGCTACTAAACTCCTGCAGACTCATATCGATTCTCTCGAAATCTGGCTAGCAAAATGGCGTATAAAAGTCAATGAATCAAAGAGCGTACACGTAACCTTCACGCTAAGGCCAGATGCATGTCCCCCACTTAAAATTAATGGCCAATCAGTTCCACAATGTTCCTCAACAAAGTACTTGGGTATTCACCTCGACAGAAGGCTGACCTGGAAAAATCACATAGAGGCAAAGAAAACTCAGATCAAGCTTAAAATGAGTTATGGTGGCTGATACACAAAAGATCAAAGTTGAATCTCGAATACAAAGTGCTATTATATAAAGCAATCCTGAAGCCAATCTGGACTTATGGTATTCAGTTTTGGGGCACCGCATCTCCCTCAGATTCAATAAATTCTTAGTATTTAAAAAAAAAAGAAAAATTCCTCGTAGGTGGATTGATGTGAACATATTATTCATTCCTAAGGCATGGAAACATCACAGTGCATATCCAAAGCCCTTAGATTTATAACCTTATCGCCTTTCCTTTTAAAAACTTTAGAAATATTGATTAACACTTCTATTTGACAAATTATTAACCAGAAATGATTATCGAGGGCGCAACATGCATACTCGAAAGGCAAATATGTTGGGAGAAATCTGCATTCTATGGTATCGACAATAGAAAAGTCCTGAAGCTTCAAGAAGTCCATAATGGTCGCCTTTATTGGTATTGAAAGTGTCTTCAATAATATTACTCCTGGAGCCATTATCGAAGCTCAATCCAACCTTAAAGTTGATCATTCCCTAAGAAAATTAATAGACCCTATGTTGATATTTGGGACGATCAACGCGAAGCTGAGTAATTGCAACACCAAAAAACTAGCCCACAGAAGAATCCAGTAAGGAGGAGTTATCTCACCCTTGTTATGGGTACTCACCCTTGTTATGGGTACTCAATGAATTATTGCTGTCCTTCGAAAACTCGAGTCGCAAAACTATAGCGTACGCCAACCATCCCGCAATAATGGTGTCCGTAAATACAATAGCAAACTAAGCGAAGTCATGCAGCACGGCCTTAACATTCTAATTAGACCATTGGCTCCAAGACGCCATCGTCAAATTACTCTCAAATTGGCTTCGGTCAACATTGCGAAGATTGTATCAATATTTCTGAGGTGCTCATCCTGATCCCTTCCGATCATATTTTGTTGTCTATGTAAACGTAGCATAATCTTGAAATGAATTTTTCAACACTTCATCATTCATGCGTTGGATTATTGCCGGTGCATTCTTTAATCCGACGTCTTAATATTAAAAGGACGTCTCTAAATTCTTATTTACCATTCACTGTAGGCAATGCCGTTTTTGGTATATCGGACTCCTTTATTTAAATTTGGTGGAACCCCAAGGTATGATCAATTACTATGAATAACTTGGATGCTCCAAGGCTATCGAGGGTTGTGTCGATGTCGGAAATTGGGCATGTGTCTGGGACCGTCACCGCTTGAGTCGTTTGAAATCGATCATCATTCTATATTCTCCATTCTATATTCTATATTCTATTTTCTCCATCTGGTTTGGGCTTCTTCGGTACAATCCATAGTGGAGAGGTCTATGATCTGCTTGAAGGATGAATTATGCCCTCATCCAGGAGCTCTTTGACCTGTAACTTTACGTATAGATCGGCTCGTTGGTCGTTGTCCTGGTGTCTGCGCGAAATGTAATGCTGGCACTCGTTCCCATACCTAAGGTTCAAACAATATTTTCCTAAAAGGTTGTATAGTCTACAAGGCTGACGTTGGTATAACCTCTAATTTAAACAGATTATGAGCAATATTCGAGTATCTGTTTCCGAGTCGTATTCGCATGTCGGGTTTAATGGTCAAAACTTGCTGTTTTCTGTCAATTATGGCCTCCAATTGCTTCAGCGAATCATCACCGATAATATCGTCGAAAGATTTTAAACCGGATTAGACATTTATTATCCAATTTTTGGAAAAGCTTCTACTTGATTTTCGCTTGCCCCAAATCTTACCCGCGGCCATTTGTACTGGGAGAGAGGTTTTTAGAGGGACCGTATGCCGTGAAAGTGAGGGGTTAAGGAAATTTTTATTCGCTCCGGTGTCCACCAAGAAGTTCAGTTGCCTGCCATAGGTACGTAATGTACGGCACGCAAGATATATATATATATATATATATATATATATATATATATATATATATATACATATATATATATATATATATATATACATATATATATATATATATATATATATATATATATATATATATATGTATATATATATATATATATATATATATATATATATATATATATATATATGGCACTTATAAGCCTTGCAGGGCTCTTTATCCGAGCTTCTCTTTCATTACTGTTGCTCCTGTTAAATTTTGGACAGTATCACAATTTATTACTTATTTTGACCCGTTCACTTTTTATGAGCTTTGTCACAGAGTTCTTTTTTCGATGCTTTTCCATGTCAAATTTTTACTGCCGGAAGAATTGCCAATTGCTTGCTGACAGGTGGTTACCGTTCGAAAGAAAAATCTTTTCGATATTAAATTTGTTATGCTTCAGCCGGGGATCGAACCCACAACGTACAGATCTGAAGGCCAACACACTAACCACTGAGCTACGGCACCCACATGTGAAGTATAAGGGGTTATCCATTTCGCGGTTTCAAAAGTATAGGGCTAGAATTCGACATCTGTCAAACTGAGTTGTTAAAACAATTTCTTTCTTTTTCAGTTCAAAGTCTGACATTTGCGAAAATGGATCGCTTAACTATCGCACAATGCATTAAAATTGTAAAAACCTACTACAAAAATGGTGAATCTGCCACAGCCACATATCGTGATTTAAGAGGAGATTATGGTTTACATAATCGTCCAACTAAGCAAGCAATTGGCAAAATTGTGAAGAAATATGAAGAGACTGGATCGGTTACAGATATTTTAAGGCCTGTTCATCATCGTTTCGCTCGTACCACCGAAAATATCGCTGCTGTAAGTGAAAGGTTTGCCGAAGACCCGAATGTGTCGATTCCTCGTCGTTCTCAGGAATTAGGACTGTCTTACGGCACATTATGGCGTATTTTGCATTTGGATCTAGACCTACATTCATATAAAATCCAGCTCACACAACAACTGAAGCCAGCTGACCATTCACAATGTCGTAGATACGTCGAATGGGTACTTGAACAACAGGCGGTGGACGGCGATTTTTCGAACAAATTTTTCTTCAGCGACGAAGCACATTTCTCACTCGGTGGGTATGTTAACAAACAAAATTGTCGTATTTGGGGTTCTGAGAATCCTCAAGTAATTGAAGAGAGGCCACTACATCCACAAAAAGTCACTGCTTGGTGCGCTCTTTGGTCCGGAGGTGTGATTGGACCTTACTTCTTCGAAAACGACGATAGAACGACTGTCAGCGTCAATTCGGAGCGTTATGGTCATATGATAACCGACTTTTTTTTGCCTGCTATTGAAGAATACGACTTAGAGAATATGTGGTTTCAACAAGACGGTGCCACATGCCACACAACTCGAGCGAATATGGCTTTATTGCAAGAGAAATTTTCTGGCCGCGTAATTTCTCGTCGTGGCGATATCAAGTGGCCACCAAGATCATGCGATTTGACACCGCTTGACTTCTTTTTGTGGGGCTACGCGAAAGACCGTGTTTATACAGATAAACCTTTAACTCTTGAGCACCTAAAAACCAACATTCGTCACGTTATGGCTGAGATACCGCCCAATATGTGTCAAAAAGTGGTCGAAAATTACCTTAAAAGAATTGATGCTTGCAACAATTCGCGTGGTAGTCATTTAAATGATGTAGTATTTCACACATAATGTCAACGTTCAAACTTTATAATAAAAAAGAAATATCATGATAAAAAATATTTTATATGTGTTTTATTTACATTTACTTTTGAAACCGCAAAATGGATAACCCTATATTATTCCGTAACGTTAAGTTTTACATATCTAGACAGGCCGAATAAGCTTTCGGCAATATTTTAGGTTTTTGTATGATCAGCAAGAAAGATAGTTCTCCGTTCAGACCGCGCATAAAAACGTATTTCTGTATGTTTCTACAAGAACGTCGACAGTCTTGTCTGAATAGTTTTCACTTATGATTTTGTTAACAATCAACCACAGCTGATGATTTGCAGTTGCATAGAGCTCGTCCAGTTTTAATCCTTTCTGCGCCAGCTGGTTCATTTGGTGATGTAGTGTCCGGATGTCTCTTTTATCGGCATAGTGAAGAGCTAATACATTTTCATTTCCAACCAGTGATTGTCAAAAATGTTGTACGAAATAAGCGCCGGATCCGCCTTTCCTCGCACTTTCTGTCTGATGTGCTGCAGAATCGATCGATAAATGGGTTTTTCTTTTATTAACTCATAGCCTTTTAGTATGAATTTTATGCTATGTACAAGCTTAAATCCGCTGTTTTTCGTTCAAAAATTTTTTTGAACCTTCCCCATGGCTCGTAAACGCATGGAAATGGCTTATTGAGTAACACCGAACTGTTCGGCAAGCATTTTTCGCGATTGGGTGTCGTCCTCATCCAAAAGAGCCTGCAAATAATGGTCCTCAACTTTTCTGGGTCTATTTTCACGCTTCTTGTCACTCAAGTCAAAATGGTTCTTTGAACCGACGAAATCAGTCTCTGCAAGTGGTTTCCGATAGCGCACTGTCACCATAGGTCTCCACAAGCATTCGATGCGACTCAGCAGCAGATTTCTTTAAATTGAAGCAAAAAAGTAGAGCTTCCCGCATATGCTCTTTTTCTGGCACGAAACTAGACATGATTATACGAGGAAAAATGTATGTTGTATGAAATCACTGATGATGTTTACTAATTTATGTAAACAGGTGTCGAACTCATAAAAAAAGGATGCACAGTCGATAATAGCTCAATATGCTCACTAACGACATCTACTAGCAAACAGCGGATTTAAGCGTTATAGTACGTTATAGTACTGTAATAATGGTGGTGATAACAAAACTGATTTTATTTGTTGAAAAGCATCATAATTAACAGAATCCCAAACCCAAGTGACATCTTTTTTGATTAATTGCCTCAATGGTTCTGTAAAGGAAGATAAATTGGGAATAATTTTATTCAAATAAATTACCATTCCCAAAATCCGTTGCAATCTCCTTTGGTCTCTTGGAGTTTCCAAGTTTGTTATCGTTTCAATTTTTATACAAAAACTTTATTGACGTTTGTTCGAATTGACATTTTCCCAAATCTAATGTCAAATCAGTTTCATGTATTTTTCTGATTACTTTTTCCACTTTTTATTTGAGATCAGTATTTGCATAAACTATGATATCATCCTTAGCACTCTCAGTATCTTCTAAACCTTCCAATGTATGAGTAATTAATTCACTGTAAACTTCTGGAGCCGATGATATTCCAAATGGCATACGTAAATAACGATATCTGCTGACTTTTATGTACCAAAATCCACTACGACAAAACAATTTGGTGAAGAATTTTGTCTTTACGATCTTTGCGGATATATCTTCGAATGTTTTCATTGGATATCTACGTCTTTTTATATTTTTCCTCAATTCGACAGGATCAGTGCATATACGAATTTTCTCATTTTTACGTACGATTAACATTGGACTAACTGCTGGTGTTGGTTTACTAACTGGTTCAATAACACAAATTTTAAACATTCTGTCCAATTCTTCTCTTCACGTCAATACGAATAGCAAACGGATCTACGCGGTAGAATTTTAAACGTTGGATTATCAATAAAATCGATATCGTATTCATAATCTTTTAAACACCCTAGAACATTAAAAATCTCATTGTTAGCTTCAATTTGATGAATTCGTTGAATTAATCCCAATATTTCACATGTTTTTCTTCCCAAAATCGGCGATAATTCAGGTTCTACTAGTTTGAAATTAACCATTGAACACTGTTCCTTGAATTTACACTTGGCATTGAATTCACCAATGACACCAATTTTATGTTGTCTGTACGAAGTTAACCTATTCGTTTTTGTTGGCACTAAATCAATTTCCAGCGATTTTGCAATATTTTCTGAAATATCATTGCATTGTGTTCCCATGTCTAATTTGAAAACCATTGGAACGTTCTTAATCATAATTTTTTCAGTCCAATCGTCATTATTTTCACCCTTTATGTTGCAAGCATACATATTGAAATCACCATTTTCTGATTCAGCTATTTCACTTTCACATGTGTCGTTCACTTGTTTTGATATTTTTGACTTGCACAACTTATAAAAATATCCCAATTTTTTGCAATTCTTGCATTGTTTTCCATAAGCTGGACATTCCTTTTTCTTTTATGAAGTACCACACCGACTACATTTGTATGATTTGTATGGTGATGTTTTATTTTCTGCTTTTTCACTTTTTCGAATCGCATTTACTTGAACTGTTGGTATTTGTTGTATTTCTTGCAATTGTTTCTTTACCTGTTCACTGATTCGACAAATGTTGATGGCTTTTGTTAAATCCAAATCTGCGTCACTCAACAATTTTTCTCGCATTGCATCACTTTTCACTCCAATTACCAACTCATATTTGATCGAACTTTCTTCCAATGTTGAAAATTCACATTTATTAGCCTAAGTTTTAACCTTTGTGATGAATTCTTCAATCTATTTATAGGTTGTTTTCTTCTTCTTTTTGAACTACTGATTAAAATTCTCAATAATCAACTTAACATAATTTTTTGAGCTGGTGTCAAGTTAAATGTTTCGAATGTTCCTAATGGATCTGGATCAATATGTCACAATATTGATGCTGCTTGAATTTCGGCTGGTTTCATTGTTATGCCAGCTGCCAATGTATACCAATTGTAATGACGAATCCACTTTTCCCATTCTTGTGAGATATTTTCATCAACTACAAGTGGTTTTGGCAGTTTTCTGAAGAAATTCAACTCGACATAATTGGAGTTGAAATAGAAGCCGTTATATTTGTTGTTGTATTTGTAGAGTTTGTTCTCGATGTCGTTGATGTATTTGTCATTCAATCTTATTCAATTTTTATTTTTTTCACCAACCCTATTACCTTCAACCGAAAAAAAATATATTTTACACGATTACTTTTCTTTTTAAGACGAATTGGACAAACAACGTGTTGGACAAATTCTCAAAGTTGATGAAGAAAAAATTAAGTGATACTTTTTTTTACTTCTGACACCATGTAACGAGAGTTAAGATGAAAGGCGTGTGATTGTGTGACGTTCTATTGTGGAATGTCGTTTATTGAAAGTAACCAAATGACATTTATGTGTGAGTGTGCTCAACACCTTCACACTTTTAGAAGCTTTTCCATGGCAAATTGTTATAGTCTAGACAGACAGCAGCTTAATTCCGGATTACCGAGTTAATTCGAATTAACTCGGGCATAAACTGCAGCTAATCAGCATTAACTCTATAATAGCCTAGACAGAGTGCAGCCTAATTCCGGATTACCGGCGCACTTAATCCGAATAAAATAATAACCTGACAGACGGTAGTATTTCGGATTAACTAAACGGCTGATTGCTGTTTTATTAGGTCTGCTCACTTACATTACTATCACTATCAATTTCTGTCATCTGTCACTCTCGATATGAGAAAATCTACAAGAAGTATGTGAACTGAAAACTATCAGAAACTTGTAAATTGATATTCACCGTTCGTAATTGACAACTGGATTTATTTGTTCTCCAACGCTTTTCATGTTGAAAACTGTTAACAATTGTTAAAATTTTTTTGTTGCGTGTGTTCGCTTATAAAAAACTTTCAACAATTGTTAACAGTTTTCAACATGAAAAGCGGTGGCGAACAAATAAATCCATCTGTCAATTACGAACTGTGAATGTCAATTTACAAGTTTCTGATAGTTTTCAGTTCACGTACTTCTTGTAGATTTTTTCATATCGAGAGTGACAGATGACAGAAATTAATAGTGATAGTAATGTAAGTGAGCAGACCTAATAAAATAGCAATCACCCGTTTAGTTAATCCGCAATACTGCCGTCTGTCAGGTTAATATTTTATTCGGGGTAAGTGCGCCGGTAATCCGGATTAACGCTGCCGTCGGATCAGAAGGCCAAAACACTAACCACTGAGCTACTGCACCCACCTTTTTATAAACCCCAAAATAGCTTTTTTATCAATGCTCGATTGTTAGTTATCAGATTTATTAAAATGATAGTTTGTTGCAAATATCTCAAAAATTTATCCATCGTCAAATTAAAGCTATTTAAAACCAATAAAGCTCCCTCTTTAAAGTGTGAAGCTAACTCTAAAGGGAGTAATAATGAAATAAAGTTTTCATTTAGTAAATGTAAAAATATTAAAAAGAGTCTCTATAGCAGGCTTTGATATTTTTACGACAATTCTCAAGTATGTTTTGTTACTCATTTCTTTGGCATGCAAAAAGAGGCAGGAGTTGGGCCTGCAACATTGACTCATCAACTTATTGCCTGTGAGATATATCAGGTAGACTTAAGTTGTTCTTACAACTAATATATATACACATTAAAATTATTTTCACTAATTAGATTAAGTATTAGTAAAATTCAAGCCAATTCCAATGGATGTTATGCCCGGTACTATAAATGACTGAAGTTTAAGAACCGCCTACTATTTTAGTGAAACTGGTCCGTTCTGGTTCCATGTGAATAATAAACCACAAGCTATTCATGGAAGTTATCACGTTTTCAACATGACATACAAAGTGTCACTCGTCCGACAATAGAAAACAATGCTTTCTATTTTCATCCCGAAAATAATTTGTTGTTAATCGACTCAAATTAGGCTAAACGAGCACAAATTTTTTACAATATTAGAGCTACGCGAACTGCAAAACTTCGCGAATTGCATATGCCTAAACAAGGCGTAAAAAAGTTTGATTGTGATGCATACAGAAGGATGATATGTTGGAACAAACTTAAAATTACATGGCCGCCTTGCATATAGTTCAACGAGGATGACGAATTAATATCATTTCAATATTCAACTAATAAGGTTGATACCTAGGTAAATGGTATGTAGAACAACTTGTTAAATGTAATGTGTTTTATAGAATTTATAGAATTTTATAGAATTTCTATGTCATTCACAAAATACCGAACGCTGAGCACGATTTTGAGTGACAACCCGCGCTGTTACCGATTAAAAACGACTCGGATATATAAGATATCGATATTTAATTTCTTATTTACAATCACTTTGCAATACGATTACAGACAGGAACGGACGATTAGGATAATATGATGCTTTTTTTTATTATTTTTTATTTATGAGTAAGCTTCCCTCGATGTACTTTCCGATCAAGTAATTGACGTTTCTACTAGTTGAACAACAACAAATAAACACAGATATTAACCCGTAATGAAAATTACATTTCGTTATTACTCCTTTAGTTTTAGAGTTAGCTCCCCCGAGACCCTTTTAACAAGCTATAATTTTCTAAAATCGGACATAAAATTAAAATAATTTTTGGCGGTTCTAAAAGAGTTAAAAAAAACATTTTCTATTTGTCCTAGGAACCTTTCAACATTATTTTTCAAACTATGGGCCAAGCTTTGAAACTTTATTTTATTGTTTGGGGAGCGATCCATCGTAATGTGTTCATGTATTTAATTCATTTTTATTTCATTTTCATTTGCAGCTGTTAACAAAATTGCATATCATAGATTATTGCCTGCTCGTGGGCATTCATGAATGCGTTCGTGTTGAGGAAGAAGCTCTACAGGGTGACAACTCACAGCCGACCGGACGTAGCGAGAATAGTGACAGTGAAAAATGTGATAGTGGCGAAAGGTAAAACTTATGTTATTTAACCCGTTTAATAATATGAGCAAAAGTTTGATATTCTGTAACGAAAACATAAAAAATTTGCATACCCTATACTCGAAGAGTTAACATCACATTGGGACAGTAGCTCCTCAAAGTAGTATCAACCAATGAAAATCTTTTTTCCTAAGCAGTGTAGGACAGGAGCATGGAATATGTGTGTCGATACAAAAGTCATGCATGAGATGGCTGAAACCAAGCAACATGGCCATACACTACTCCTAAAACGTCTGGTTTATTGAGATTAGTGAGTATGTAGGCGATTGTTGACTTGCAACTTCGCCATCCTGCTGATGGAAGTAATTTCCTCCAGTTTATATTTACATGGGGCTGTAGGAATCTATAATATTTTGTCTGCGTTAAGCACTGCAGTTCCGCCTTGTCATGTGAGCTTGTCCGCTTTATAATTTCGCTCAACACCCCTGTGACCTAGGTACCTGTTCACAGATGTACCTGCCATCTCATTAAAAGTTTTGCTGCAATCAATAAAGGTTTGCGATTTAAACAAGAATTATTCCAGAGTTTTAATGACATTTTGGCTATTACTCAAGGTGCAAATATCTTTCCGATAGACATTGTTGTGCGCGATACAAGACGGTGCGGTATGGATAGCTTTGACTGACTGCTAGAAGCACATTGAATGAACCCAACTAAATGAGTTAAAGTTGATTTTAACTATATCTTTGAGGACTTCTTATCTTATTATTATTATTCTTATTCTTATCTTATATATAACTTATTTATCGGTTACCGTAAGTATAAATAATCTGCGTAAGCTATCACTATGCACCATTCGTTTATATTTCCGTCAGCAGTTCATTGACTACTGAATTCCTTAAAACATATAAGAGAACACTATCTTGCGAAGTTTCTTCTAATACTGGATTATGGATTCACTAGGATCGGATGTAAAAAGTCTGCTGTCTTCGATCCATATGCATAGTAACCAGTCCTAGGGGAATTCCATGATTGCCCTTTGATAAACATTCTTAAAGGCTCTCTCAATATCCAGCTGCAGTGAAACGCTGCATTGATTAGACAACTTAAGACAACACAATTGAAAATATGTAAATATTACTTGTCAAAGAAGATAAAAATTGTTTGTGTAATATAAGCATCAAGATAATCATAAAAGCAAATACCACTTTTCAGCAACCGTTGGTGTCGTTTCGTGTGAATTTCGTGCTTTTATTTGGTTTTGTTTCTGTCACGTCACCGAATTATCCAATTTATTGTCCAATTTACAGTCTTCGAAAAATCAAAGACAGTGGTGAAGACAATGAGAGAAGTGTAAATGTAGTAGTAAAAAAGGGTGTATGTATTGCTATTGGCTTGTCAAAATTGTCTTGTGTAAACCCCAAGTAAGTATGATGAGGCGATTAAGGCACATGTTTGCCTATGATGAGTCTTTATTGTGTTTCGAATAGAGGAAGAGCGATATATAGGTCTGAGGTTCTTTGGTTTAGCTTGGCAGGATTTCCCAGCCAAAACAGCCTTTACTAATCTCTTTACTTTGGATATATAACATAGGCTGTTGCAAGCTTTGTAAATCTGTTTCACCCAAAGTACAATTGTCTATTGTTGTAATTGAGTCAGTTTTATTTTATCAGGTCCTCCTAATTTGTGAGGTTTAAAATAAATCTGATGTAACAATTGAGTTGTTAAACGGAAGCTCGTTGTAGTTTTGGAGGGTATTGCATAGTTTCAGAATTATCACAGGGAAAAGTTTGTTCAGTAATAGTTGAAGATTATTCGCTACTTGAAGTGCAAGTGCTGTTTGATTTCTCTAATTGATTATTATACGATCAAGTGTAAAGAATTTTAAAGTCTAGATTCTTCAGACACATCTTAAATATTGCTACAGAAATCTCCGCAGGATTCTCTCTGTGAGGTTGTGAGGCCATATTTACATTTTCTGACGTCTTGTATTTTTGGTCAGTTTCTAGGCGTATATTTTTGATTTTTGATAGAAAGCTTCTCTCGCAAATTAGTGCTTTGGTTTCCACCATAGTGATTTTTGTTTTATTAAATTTACCTTCATTAAAAATTTTATAAAACGATTCTTGGAAAGTATATTCTAGAGCAGGTGGGAAAGTAACACTGCGGGCAAGGCCATTGAAGGAACCAGATGAATGCACGGCAACAAAAAATACTGCGCAATTGTTACACTAGATGTGAAAAACACGTTCAACTCGGCGAACTGGCAGCACATTATGAGAACATAACAGGTAGCTATTTGTCCGACAGGCTGCTGCTGTACGACACAGACGAAGAACCCAGGAGCTACGTTGTGACAGGTGAAATGCAGCAGGGCTCGGTAATTGGGCCGTTGCTGCGCAAAGTACTCTACGACGGGGTGGTGCACCTTCAGCTGCCAAGAGAAGCAAAGATAATTTGTTACGCAGACGACATTGTTGTCACTATTGTCGCGAAGAAGCTACACCAGATCCAGAGCGTCTGTAACGAGATGGTGACGAAAAGTAAGGAGTGGCTCACGGCGACGAAGCTACAACTTGCGGGTGAAAAAACGGAGGCAGTGCTCATCACGAGCATAAAGAAGTTAGTGACGGTCACCCTCAACATCGATGGCTACAATGTCACAACGCAGCCCTCTCTTAAGTACCTCGATGATCGATGCGAGATTAAATTTCAAGGCACATACAAAAAAAGCTTGTGGTAAGGCGGCCAAGGTGACTGCTGCTCTATCAAGAATCATTTCCAATATTGGTGGCCCCAGTCAGAGCAAGAGAGCACTCCTGGCTAAAGTTAGCCAGTCCGTACTAATATGCGGCACCAATATGGTAGGAAGCCCTACGCTAAAAGACGTATGCCAAGATGGCGAAATAAGTCTACAGGCTGAGCGCTATGAGGGTCATATCCGCCTTCAGAACAGAGTCGCACGATGCTGCAGGTGTTATATTTGGCACCATGCAACCGCATATCATGGCATCGGAGCTGCACAGAGTCTATAGCAGGACTTAGAGTCTGCGCAGACATCTAACAGATGCAGAGCGAAAAGCGGAGAGGCCGGCGAGCCTGGATGAATTGCAGCAACTTTGGGACGCCGCAAGTAAAGGAAGGGGACGCACAGGCTCATCAAAAACATCCAAACCTGGGTTGAGAGAACTCACTATGAGACTGACTACTACCTGACGCAGTTTTTACCGATCACGGGTGATACAGGGAGTACCTCCTCAGGTTCGGAAATGACAATACCACAGAATGCTCGTGCTTCGGTAGTGTCTGCGAAAACGCGGGGCAATTCTTTTTCTTCTACCGGAGATTTGATGAGGAGAGAGCAGCAATCGAGGAACTCTTTGGAGAGAGGATGACACCAGACAACATCGTGGGCCATATGCTACAATCAAGGTTGGTGTGGTCACAGATGAAGGCGTGGTCAGCGGCAGCACTCCAAGAGCTCAGAATGAAGGAGCGCTAGCGAAGAACTACAACCGCAGAAACGGTGAGTAGTACTGTTGTATGTAAATAGCCTTAATGGCTAAGGCAGGCCCTGCGACGTAATGCTTAATGTCATTCCCCCTCCGAATTAAAAAAAAACCCATGAGGTCTCTCATATACCTCGACATATATATACAAGTATTTATATATACAAGTATTTGTACATAAATGCAAACACACACATGCCCACATACATATATGGACATGTATTAGTAACCATACATATACACATCCATATGCATGCCTATCTGCACATCCATGTTACACACATAACTTTACCCCATGCATACCACCGTATACCCTTCTATAACATCAAGGAGGAACTTTCCGTCCGGACGAGAAGTGGTTTTAGGGAGTTAAAGTCTCGCACTGACATAGGCTTTCGATGCTTTTATTACATTCTTCCTAATATAAAACCCCTACAAAAGGGTAATAGGTGTGTGTCTACACTAATTATTTTTAATTAATTTATATTTATATCACAATAGTTGGTAATATACCAACTAACAAATTGATAACAACAAAGTATTGTACTAGCAATGTAAATAGGAAAAGAACAGCACTTTCAGCTGTTTTTCCTATCGTATACTTTCTTCACAAGTCAATATTGTATTTGAGACACTTATCTTTAAATTCCGGATTCACTATGCTATGAGCAGGATACTTCTACTCGCACGACCTCGCAGTCCATCCCATCCGATACATGCGACTTCCAATATCTTTCCACATCCCAATATTGCACACAAAAACAGCGGAGCGCTCACTGACCATGTCACGATATTCTAAATGATTTTGAGTGAATTTGAACAGTACACGTTTTGTAATAATCTATCGATATATCATTCTAAATTTTAGAAAAATCGGTAAGAATGGAGGAGATGAGAAATCGTTAAATTATTGACGAACGGTTGGTGGAATTTTCGCCAGAAGAAATTCAACATCCAATTCTTTACGGATTTCGACGTTAACTTAAGTCCATAGAAATTTTTAGTAAATTCATTTAGTATTCATTTGTTCAATAATTGGAATTGGAATTTTATTTTCTATGTTTAAAGTTCTGATTTTTTCTGTGATAGTGATAGTGATAGTGTGATAGTGTCTCTCGGCATCTGCGTTTCCTGTGTGGCTATTAGGTTTTGTGAAATGAAACTCAACATTCTCCTGTGTTAGAAATTCTTTTACGTTTACATTATTAAATTAGTTATCGAAAACAAACTTTTTAATTTTGCGTTTGATTGCCATGAATTCTTGGATTTTAGATACTAATGTACGGCTATTTCTATCATTAACGGAAAGCAGATTGTATGTTTAGAAAATTTGTCAATGAAAATAATAAATGTTTGTTTACTGTTTATATAGGTGTCAATATGGACTATTTCTTTTGTGGTCGTTGAGGTATCAGTCAGGTAAAACTTGTTTTTAATGGGTTTCTGTCATACTTTCCACCATTACATATTCCGCAATTATTTATGACTTTGTGTATATTTTTTTTAAGTGTTGGGTTATATATTATAATTTTGATTCCTTCATATGTCGGTATGATACCGGCATGACCTACTTCATCTTTGTGGAAAAATGATATTTGTTTTAAAATTTCGTCCTCATTTTCTATGTCTACTGCTATATAAGAACACTTTACAAATTTATACTGATTATTTTGAAATGTTGATATTAGTATTTGTTGGAGCTTGTTGTACTCATGATCATTAATTTGGGAGTAAATGGCTATCTTTCCCCCAGAAAAGTGCTGAGGAAGAAGATTCGGAATATTTCCCTGCAAACAGTCATTTCGGTCAATGAAAATTCTTTTATTTCCGAATATAGTTTCATATGGTTTATCCTTTTCATTCTGTAGGATAATTTGTTGTCTGAATCTATTAACGATCGTGTCCAATATAGGGATGTGGTTATTTAGCTCCTCCTCTTGAGAGTGGACTTTTTCTACACTCAATGAGCTCTTCATTGTCATTGAGTGGTAAATCATTCAGGCAATTTATTTCCGAGGTACTGGCATTTATTCGACTTAAAAAGTCCGCAATTTTATTATCTTTCCCTTTTATATAGTCTATCTTAACATCGTATTCTCCCAATTGTAATAAGCATCTTTGCAATCTAGGGTTTATATATTTTCCTGAAAGTTTTGTCTGGAGCCACTTAATGGTTTTGGAGGTCGAATTCTCGGCCATAGATATATGGTCTAAAATATTTGACCGCCCATACGTTGGCAAGTAACTCTTTTTCAACTGCTGAATAATTTCATTCGTGTTTATTCAGTGTCCGTGATGCAAAAGCTGTCGGATGTCCATCTTGGGTTAACACTGCTCCCAGACCGGAGTTACTTGCGTCGGTGATCAATTTGAACCGACATGCAGAATTGGGGTATCTAAGGATTGGTGTTTTGGTAACAATATCCTTTAATTTTTCGAAGGCATAAATATAATTCGGATCGTTTTTGTTTACTTTTTCCTTTTTCTGAAGGTATTTTATCATTGGATTCGCTATTTTTGCGTAATCTTTAATAAATATTCTGCAGAATCCTGTCATGCCTAAGAAAGACTTTATCTGTTTCTGGGTACTGGGAAGTTTTAAATTTTGAATTATTTCTATTTTTTTGGGTCTGGCTTAACCTCTTGTGGAGTAAGGACATGACCTAAGAAAAGTGTGTCTTTCTTAAGAAAGTTACATTTGTCCGGTTGGACAAATGTAACCGGTTAATTGTGCATGTCTAAGTATTGTCAAAATACATAGATTTAATACTGTTTATATGCTCTTCAAGGGACGTACTGAATATAAGTATGTCGTCCATATATACGACGCAAATTCTATTAATGTGTTCCTTTAGTACAGAATTTATTAATCGTTGAAAGGTGGAGGGTGCATTCTTCAAGCCGAAGGGCATTCTTACAAATTCGTAATGCCCTAGCGATGATGAAAACGCGTTCTTGAGCCTGTGTTCTTCCTTTACTTCTATCTGGTGGAAACCCTTTGCAAGGTCCAACGTCGTGAAATATTGTGCTCTTCCTAAAAAAAAAATAAATATGTGGCACTTAAAGCCCCAAAGGGATCATTGGCCGAGCTTCTCTTCCATTACTGTTGTGCGTCTTAAATTTTGGACAGTATTAGAATGGACCTACTTATTTTAGCCGGTTCCGAATGGCAGAACACTTGTGACATCACTTTATCTGAGCTTTGTCACAGAGTTCTTTTTAGAAGCTTTTTCATGGAAAGTTGTTACTGTCGGAAGAATTGCCAATTGCTTGCCGACAAGTGGGTACCGTTCGAAAGAAAAATCTTTTCGATATTAAATTTGTTATGCATCAGCCGGGTATTGAACCACGACCTACAGATCAGAAGGCGAACACACTAACCACTGAGCCACTGCACCCACTCTTCCTAACTTGTCTAAAATGTCATTCAGGTTAGGGATTGGGAACTTGTCGTCTATGGTGTTTTCGTGAAGAAGCCTATAGTCCACGACAAGGCGTCATTTTTGCTTTTCTGAATTATCAATTTTTTTGGGGACGATCCAAAGCGGGCTATTGTATTGAAAGCTACTTGGTCGAATAATATTGTTATCTAACATTTCCTTTAATTGTCGTTCTATTTCCTTTCCGTGAATTTGCGGATATCTGTATATTTGAGAGTACAATGGTTTATCTGTTTTTGTTATAATTTCGTGTTTAATTCCACCTGTGGACATTAGCTTATCACCCTCTTTGAAAAAGGTATCATCAAACTCAATTTAGAAAAATCTGTTACTTTCCAAAAAACTGTTCCCTCTATTCCAAATTCCTCCTGTATAGGTGTAATGTTGTGGTGTGTTATTTCGTTAACACCGTTTATACTGCTAAAATGTATTTTTTTTTAGGGGTTGTGGCTGAAAACCGCTAAGTGCTGTTGGCTTAATAATGCTGGTATCAGATCCAGTATCTATGAGGCACTTCAAAATTTGTTTTTTGATTTTTATTGATATTATTGGTAACTTTGTTCTGAGGCTGGTGTCAGAAAATTTACTTCCTCGGTTGTGTCCTGGTTATGTTCTTGAATAGTGTCTATCTCTATATATTGTGTCGCAGAGGTTCGCCGTGTTTGGTCGACACTCATATGTGGCTGATTCCATTGATTAGACCCGTAATTTTGGTTTTGTCTGTTGTTACTATATCGATTGCCCTGATAGCTTTGGTTGTTAGTGATGCTACGATTGCCCTGATAGATTTGGTTGTTAGTGTTTTCGTTTTTGTTGGCTTTTGGTGTGTTGTTGTTATAATTTTAGTAGTTTTGTCTATTCGTATTAGGCTGTTCATTGTTTTGTTTGTAAGTATTGTTATAGTTCCTCTCTCTATTTTGTCTATTTTGCCTTGGCTTTCTATGATTGTAATCTATCGCTCTTACGTTGCCAATAGATTTAACTTCTCTCAACTCATCACCAATGTGCGCTCTAACCGTATAATCTAATTTTTCGATGAGTATGTCCACCAAGTCTCTATTAACACTTATTGGCTGATATAAGGTGGACATACCATCCCCTAATTCATAAAATACATTTAACTCATATTTCGCATTTTCAAAATATTCGAACAATTCTCTAAGATTATTCACTTGAACTGCCTTGCATCCGTTATATATAACGTTGTCCAAACGTTGTCCTTGGCCAGAATTGTTGCTTCAGTTTCATCTTTAATTCGATCCATGTTGGGTTATTGCTGAGGTCCTGTAGCGTCTTCGCTGGTTCTCCTCTTATTTTTTCATTTATTATTATGTTGAGCCCGAAAGATTTCAATTGCTCGTTGCTGTCACATAGCTGCTTCACCTGCTCCACTGACTTGATGAACGACGTCAAGTATGTTGAATCTGCTAGGGCGATCCAGGCCCTGAATTGGTTTGCCACATCTTTTGGGGACATTCGCAGATTATTAAGTTGAAGATTTTGCAGCATTTGAGCTTGTTGCATCTGTTGCTCCTGCTGTTGTTGGCGGAGGTTGTTAATAAGTTCTTCTTGTTGTTGAATGACCAACTGTAGCTCTTGGTTTTGCATTGTTGTCCTTTTTAATGTTTTTTTTTTGAGTGTTTTTATTTGCTTTTTTTTTCTTTTTAACAAATTTTTTCAAAGAAAAAAAAATAATAATAATAATAATAATACCGCGACTGTGCCACTTATGTAAGTATTGAAAAAGGCAAAAAAACTTGAGTTTCTTTTTATACTTTTATTTTTATTGTTTCCGATAAACTCCAACCTTTTTGGTTGAGGCGAGTCTTAAGACTAAAAATACAGTTACTTATTTGATTACTAAGCAGAAGGCTTTTACAATTTTGCAATGTTTATATATTGTTTTTTTTTCGGACAACGATATCAGAATGTTGCAATTTTTATATATGTCAACAAAGTACGTTGATCTTTTTCATTACGTTGCATCTTTCTGAGTTCGTTGATCGTTTATATATTTTTTTATTATTTCTTCGATATTGCTTGTGTTAACAATATCAGTTTTGTTTACAGGGCGAGTAGTAGGGTGAGTGGTGTTCTCGGTTACAGGGTATGTAATTCGCGTGTGTAAGAGACGACGTTTAACGACTGTTTGCAAAAGTTGGTATAATAAGGAAAATATTAGCGAACGAAAACCACAAAAGTGGTTAGCAAAGCAATCATGCCGAAAATACATGGTTTTCGGTTTCCAGCTACGACTAGATCGCGAACGGAACTAATACAAAGATTAATATACGCTAATGGTGGTAAAAAAATAGATTTTGTAAGGGAAGATACAACAAATTTGCAAAAACAAATTAATGATTTACACGCAAATGCAGTCATGCAGAATGCAGTGACCATTGGTAATGTAAATGTTAATAATGAGAGAGAAACGGTAGCAACGCCAATTTCTATTAATTCAACAATGCTTAGTAGTACAGTTAAGGAAATTGCGGAGACAATTCCTGTGTTTGATCAGTCAAATCAAAATTCGATTACCATTGAACAATTTGTTGATCGTATAAATGCAGTGCGCATAACATATCAGTTTGACAAAAAATGTTTGTTGGTTGCATATCGTCAACAGAAGGGCGCAGCGCGTATGTGGTTTGACGCGTTGTCAGTTGTGCATTCAAATTGCAACGACTTTTTCCAATGATTTGAAATGGGAGTTTGAACATCATGTTGACGAAGCGAATCATGTTCATTACACGATGGCAATTTTTTTTTTTTAATACTATGCATTTATTGAATCTTTCTAAAATACCTAGAAACTATCAATAAGTATTCAAATCTTACAAACTAACTAAAATTATGTAATATTCCCTACATTCCATCACAATTTGTTGATTCGCGAGGTATAGCAATTTCACAGCATATTCAGTGTGTCTTTTCTTTTTAATATTTGACGCCCCGAATCGATGATTGTGTAATTTTTGAATGTAGTTTCTGCAGGACATTGCAACTTCCTCAGAAATTGTGGGTACATCTCGATGGATGTTAACGTTCCTCATATACCAAGGCTCGTTTACAATAATTCGCAGACACTTGGATTGTATTCGCTGCAATTTTTCGATATTTGAGGGAGATGCGATGCCCCAAAACTGAATACCATAAGTCCAGATTGGCTTTAGGATTGCTTTATATAATAGCACTTTGCATTCGAGGTTCAACTTTGATCTTTTGTGTAACAGCCACCATAACTGATTAATCTGAGCTTGATCTGAGTTTTCTTTGCCTCTATATGATTTTTCTAGGTCAGCCTTCTGTCGAGGTGAATACCCAAGTACTTTGTTGAGGAACATTGTGGAACTGATTGGCCATTAATTTTAAGTGGGGGACATGTATTTAGCCTTAGCTTGAAGGTTACATGTACGCTCTTCTATTCATTAACTTTTATGCGCCATTTTGCTAAACAGATTTCGAGAGAATCGACATGAGTCTGCAGGAGTTTAGTAGCTTCTATGTGGTTAGAGCGAGAGCACAATATTGCCGTATCATCAGCAAAGGTCGATATGAATATATAGTTATTGTTGGGCATATCTGAAGTGTATAAGAGATACAGTAAGGGGCCCAAAACGCTTACTTGAGGAACGCCAGCGTGAATATCTAATGGATTTGTTGTGTAATCCTTGTGATGTAGGAGAAATTGTCTTTTCGTGAGGTAGCTACTAAGCAATGAGGAGACATTAATACAGTACTTGTTTTCTTCAAAAGTGTTCCTTATCAGAGTTACAATACGATGGACTTGCTCAATTGTGCCGTGCTGTTTTCTAAATCCAATCTGATGTTGGGAATCAATTGGTTGAGAATAATAAATGGAGTTATATTGATAACAAGTAGCTTTTCGAATACTTTAGAGAGTAGAGGCAGGAGGCTAATAGGTCTGTACGATGCAACTTTTGTAGAGTCTTTTCCTGGTTTTGCTATCATAATAATTTTTGAAGTTGGCAAGTGCGTCGCTAAAAAGCAACGAATTGGAATTGTTTTCGTATGAAGCTGAGTGAATCTGCAATTATAAAATATATTCGTGAGAGGCTACGAAATCGTGAGTTACAATTAGCGATCGCCGCAATTAGGTTTGAATCGGTAAAACAAATGCGTGAAACGTTGAAGGAATATTTTGCGAATTGTAGAAGATCGATTGAAGTAATGCAATCGGAAAAAAAATCGTAACATAAACAAACTGTGGTTGCCAAAATAACAAAGTGAGCGATAATGTCAAAAAGATTACTTGCTTTAATTGTGGGGAGCAGGGACATAATTCCAGAGAAATAAATAATAAACCACCAAATGAAATAATTGACGAATTAGCTTGTTGCCGTGTTAAGCGATTTCAGTGATATGTTTTCGAATGGTTTAATTGGTTTGGGTAAAACCACAGGTAAGGTTACAGCTCAAGCACTTTATAGAATTCCCAAACCTAGAAAGAAAGCTGTTGTGAAAATAATTGAAGACTTATTATATGCCGACATAATTGTGAAATCAAAATCAGAATTTGCTAGTCCCGTATTATTAGTGTTGCCAGCCAAAATATAAAATATAATATATGCACATATGCATATTTTGCCTCGCGACATATTTCCCGAAATTGTGAAATACATATTCATGCTTACACATACCAATCCATATCAATATTACTTATATTATATTAACGGAGTTGCAGTTGGGTGTGAAAAAGCTGACAAAGCACATTCCCACACAACTCGTAGTTCTACACTTACGTAAGCATACCCAGAATGTTTAGACATATCATGATAACTAAAATCACGTGGATTACTCATGTGTGAATATCAAAAAGATGCTTTCTCACATAATGGGTACATACAAACACACGTGTGATATGAATATATTGTTGTATGTTATATGTTGGTATGTGACTAGATCGATATGTGGAAAGTATGAGAAAAATGGTATAGTAGTAGGGCTGAGTCTACTCGAATAGTGAAGTGTAAATACTGCGATCCTCACGAGGCACTATTAGTGAAATAAGTAATTATAATTCAAAGTGAAAAGAACCAGAAATAAAGTGAAGACATAAAAGCGCAAGTATAATTAACCCTGCTTTATTTTCAGCTAACAAGTGTTATAGTCCCGAAAGGACACGCAACACTTAGGAGCTTGGGTTTAGGTGTGAATCTTGTGTGTTACATCCTTGAGTCTAGCCATTAGGTATTTAGTAAGTGTTAAGGAAAAATAATACACAACATTTTGGCACAGCCCGTAGGATACTGCAAAATATTTTGCATATACACGGTGTTTTACGTTCAACGTTTAACGCAGTATAGAATCTAATTATAGTGTGTGTGTGACCCAAAGTCAAATGGAGACTAAAACCTATGAATCATTAGCAAGAAAGCTAGACGTTGCAATAACTGAGTCAATCGACATCGTGTGGAGATTGATTAAGCAACACAGCACATACGAGCAATTGCAGCTCATAAAATCAAAGGCGAATCACGGAAAGGTACTAAATCCAATAAAGGAATTAGATGCCACGTTATCCGACGTAAACGACCTATTGAAAAGCCAGGCTAAAGCATCCTTAAAGCAAAAAGACGATTTATAGGCAGCAGAGATACAAATTATAAGTCTGCGAACTCAGATAGAAACAGAGAGACGACGCGGAACAGCTAGAAGTAGAGACTACTAAGACTGTTAATAGAAATAAGAATTTAGAAGATTTACTAAAAGGAAAAGGCATTTCAGAAGAATTTATGGGGAAAAGGCTTAGAACCTCGGTTGACCCTGAGCAACTAAGTGCACTCCAGGCAAAAGTGAGGAATCTCGAAAGAGAACGCTGCATAGCACAGGAGACACTTCTTCGTCGTCATACACCAGTACGAAAAACACAATCAGAGTTGCAACCAGAAGAAGAACCGGAATTAAAGCTGAAAATGCGTATTGACGAAATAGCACAGACCGTCAGTAGACTACTAACAGTACTCATTGGAGCGAGGTCTAAAGATTTGAGCACCGAAATACACCAATTCATTTCTGGGTACGAATTACCACGAAAAGCCATAAAACCCGACGAGTTCGAAGATTTCGTAGCTTGTATAAAACAGCGACTCTATGGTGATTATTATAACTTGGTGCTAAGTAAGAAATTCGCGAATATAGAGGAACTGTATACACTTCTGCGAGACATATATTTGAAGACCGTTCGCCTGAAACCGCTCACGCATCAAATACAAGTCGCACGCCAACTACCTTAGCAAGATATACGTGTTTTTGCAAGAAGATTAGGTGATTCAAAATCCAGGGAGATACAGTGTATTAAGAGTAGATAAGGTGAAATCGGAGAGCAAGCGTTGTTAAACGAACTAGAGAAGTATGAGAGGACATCTTTTACATAGGGCTTTTGAGACCCAATTCTAAAAACTTATATGCTAGGTAAGACGGGCACATTAGAAGAATTAGCAGAGGAGGTCGTAAACACGGGTATTCTGCTCAAAAGAGGGCAATGGTTCAATCAGCTTGATATGGGAGCACCATGTTCTTACAACGTTCACCAGACTTAGGCCAGTAATACAGTGGCATTTCACCAGAACAGAAATGAAGAGGCGCACCTCGGAATGAACAAATACAAAATAATAGCGTATACCCAAATAACAGAATATAGGATATATAAAAGGTATAACCAAAGGAAAGTTCCTACCTATTCTTCTGCGACAAAAGGGGCACACCAGAGACGAATGTTTTGAGAGAAAAAATATGCCCTATTGCATAAAGTGTAAAAAATACGGACATGAGTTCAATTTGTCATGCACACTTTTTAGCAACAACAGGTCACAAGGAAAAGGCAGTCAAACACTTGCACTTAGTAAGGGAGATCAAGAAAGCAAAGGCCCTAATCGCGCAAATTCTGAGACCAAATGTTTTTTCTGTAAGAAGCCGGGACACAGGATCGCCAACTGTTATAAACGCAAAGATGGGAAAAAACCCAGGGAAATTACGGGAGGGCCAGGTACGGCCAATAAATCGGGAACCCCAAAACTTTGCTCAAAGTAGGCCAGTTGAAATGGAAGGTGTCAGTCATGCGTCCTTAGAGATTGTTGACACAATCTCTAAGTTAGATAGCAAGTTAGATAGCAAGATGACGGAAGTTGGTAGTCAAGCGTCCAGGGGGTTTGTTGAACCACCTTTCCCATCCAGTAATAACAAACATGGCTGCTGTTTGGGAGTCTCTGATGTAGATGATGTGTTCATTGAGTTTCCGTGTGAGGAAGCAAAAAATGGAAAACTCATTTTACTTGTAGACTCTGGGGAAGATACCAGTTTCATAAAGTCATCAGTAATTGATGAATCTGTTAGCAAGAAGCATTTAAGGAAAAATCTTAGTGGTGCATTCGGAGGATTTGTCACCACATTGGGCTCAATAGCAGTCCAACACGAGAGGACTAAAAATTTTATTTTAGAACTACTCTTAATCTCTGAAGAGAGAGGGATACCTGCTGATGGTATTTTAGGTGGAGACAATTTATGGAACCGATCGATTATCAATACTATGAAAAAGAAGCTGATTTTCTTCGGTGAACGAAAACAGCATTTGATGACTTTACCTCTCAAACCGTTGAACGAGGGTAATAGAATACTACACACCAATGAGGTTGTAGTACCTGGGAGAACTATAAAGTAGTCCCCGTTAAAGTAAATACAAATTTCAAAACAATTATAGTAGAGAAACAGGAAGTATCTCCTAGAATATATTTAGGTGAGACATTGGGCACAACACAGTTTATGTCCCAATGTTCAATACGAATATAGATTCATATATTGTAAATAATAAGCTTAAAATTAATATAATTAGATTTAATCATTTAGAACACGAAGAATACGACATAGCTCATAAAATAAATAGCATTAAGGAAACGGATAGCCACAAAAAGGTTACCAAAATATTAGAAACAGTTAAGCTAGACGAAAACTTAAACATTGAGGACAAGACATCCGTAGATGGAAAACTTAAATCATTCCACAATTTATTTTTCTTGGAAGGCGACAAACTGTCTCACACCATAGGTATAAAACACACAATACCAATAAAAACAGACCAGACGCCAATCAACCAAAGACAGTACGGGCTACCAGAAGCGCATAAGGAAGAAATCAATAAGCAAGTAAACAAAATGTTGGAAGACGACATAATTATTCCCAGTGGGTATCATCAAGTGTTATTGAAAGAATCAGACAGAGAAAAAACAGCTTTTGGTACAGGTGTTGGGCAATATGAATTTAACAGAATGCCTTTCGGCTTAACAGGAGCGCCTGCCACCTTCCAAAGACTAATGAACCATGTACTAACCTGACTTCAAGATATAGATTGTTTTGTCTAATTGGATGACATCGTCGTCTATGGTCGAAACTTGGCACAACATGAATCGCGTTTACGAAGAGTATTTGGATTTTTAGGTAAACATAACTTGAAGTTAAATACAGAAAAGTGCCAGTTTCTACGAAGGAGCGTTACCAGACCCTGGTAAGGTGAAATGTGTTAAAAATATTCCTGTGCCAAATAATGAGAAAGATGGTCAGGCATTCCTAGGTTTAGTAAATTATTACCGAAAATTTGTTCAGAATATAGCTAGTATGGCACTGCCAATTAACAAACTAATCAGAAAAGACGCGAAATTTGAGTGGACAGAAAAATGTCAGAAAGCTTTTGAAGATTTGAAGCAAGCAATTTGCTCTCCACCAATTTTAGCCTACCCAGATTTTTCTAAACCTTTTGTGTTAACAACAGATGCCAGCAACGAGGTGTAGGTGCAATTCTATCACAAAGTGAAATTGGAAAAGATAGACCAATAGCCTTTGCGAGCAGGGCGCTCAGTGATACTGAAAAAAGGTATTCCACCATTGAAAAGGAATTCCTGGCCATCGTATGGGCTGTGAAGAATTATCGAGCTTATCTACTCGGTAGACCGTTCAAGAGCTACACCGACCACCAGCCACTATGAGGAATTGCAAACCTAAAGGATCAGACATCACGTTTAGCACGTTTCATGCACAAATTATCTGAATTTGATTTTGAAATAATTTATAAACCAGGCAAAAAGAACTTGAACGCGGATGCGCTCAGCAGAGTTCCACAACCGAATCAAGAATCAACAATGGTTGTGACTCGTTTTATGGCGAGGAATAAAGTCGACGAAACCGCCATCCCCAATGCCTGGAAATCATAGAGCATAAAAATTCGCAATTTTTTTTATGTGTTTATGTTTAATTGTTATTCGATTAAATGATTCGTTAAATCAATAAAATGAAAAAAAAAACATGTAAAATAAACATTTTAAATGGAAGTAGTAGTTAACTAATATTAATACATATACGTATATTCGTATATCAGGAAAATACTAATAATCGTTCCGTTTTCCCCCATCGCAAAGCAGCAATAAATCTTCTCTTGTGCATGGATCGGAAAAGGCCATGCGCAATACCTCAACTTTTCCAAAGTACTCCTAGTAGTGCATCAATAATACGGTGATCCAAAAAACCAAAAAAAAAAAGCTAGATAATTACCGTGAAACAAAAATGTAATTCTTTATTTTCGAATCTAACCGCTAAAGTAGAAACAATTAATTTCCCTGTGAGGTTAATATATGCGCACCATTGCAATGGTATTGTTATTCCCACACAAGTTAACTGAAACTTTCCTATATAACAGTACAACTCTAAAGGTCGAAAGGACGAACAACTGGTGTTCTGTCTTCGCTATTCCGTTAGAATACATTACGACAAAAAGTAGAAAAAAAAAATAAATTTTCGGAGAACCGAATCTTCGGTTGCCCCACGTTGGGCGCCATTTTTTGTAATGAATGTTATCTTAATTTCGTGCTCGGGAGTCGGAGCATCACGTCTCATGTGCTCTGCCAAGTGTGCACGCTGGCTGTACTGATGCTAGGCTCAGCCGATTGGGGGGGTTCGAATTTGCAAACCACATAGGAGGCAGATCACTACAAAAAAATCGTGCACTTACCAAAGCCTATTCGAGTCGAAAAAAAAGAGAAATACCGACAAGACCGCCCTTCTCACCATAATGGCCATCCCTACCATGACAAATTGCCGTTTCTTACATTAGGCCCAATGCATCCAGGAGAGAGGTATGCTGCTGCCTGACGAAGGTTAATTTTACCTCGACAAACCATTATGGCGAATCACTGAAATAATTTTTTTTTTTTTAACAAACCTATATACATCTATATTATTCTATTTTTTTCTTTCTTTATTTAATTCATATCTTATCTTCTTCTCTCGTTTTTTTTTTGACAGAATGTTCTTAAAACTATACACTGTTGTAGCATATAACATATGATGGTTCTTTTTTTTTTTCTTTTGGGGGGGTTGCATGTATTATTTTCTCCCAAGACAGATAAGATGCGGGTGCACGTATTAAATATCGGGCTAGCTCGTCGGCAATAGGGGTGGTTCTTGCACTCTTATCTTTCTTAAATTTAATTTTCACCACAGTGTAATACAAAAAAAAAATTACGTGCAAATGAAAGAAAAAGGTAGAAACTAAGAAAAAGAGAAATAATGAAAGAGGATGAAAAGAAAGTGGGAAATGGAAAATTCAACACGAAATTACTTAAAGGTTATACTATGAGGCATTGCCTAGATGGACCTGCGTTGCCATTTCCCACCCTGCCATGATTTTGGTACATTTCCATCTTTCATAAAATTACCCAAAATCCCACAAGCCACAACACTATCAAGGCAGAGAAGTCATATCAGTTATCTAGCAATGCATAATAATATATAATATATTTATAATCATCATTTCAATATAAAGCTAATCATTTAGATAATAATATACAAAGAAATAAAATTTATGTAAGAAAAAAAAAATTTTTAAATACTCGAAGAATGCCAAATTGTTGTTTGTAATTACTCTTGCATATGTGTATACAAAATAAAATTGAAAAAAAAAACAAATTAACACGATGTGGTATATAACCATTAACAGATGTAAATATTGCAAACAAAACAAAGAAAAATTACTCTTTTAAAAAAATGAATATAACAATAAAAGATAGATAAAAAAATGCATATATGTTTTTCTCACTCACCCAATAGAAAGCGTTGCTCCCACGTTGAAAGATCTTTCAATGCGTATGCGAAACAACTGCTGTGGAATGGAAGTTAAAAATGTTTCACAATTTTAGCAACATGTTGACAAAAGAGGTTTGGAACATGTTCTGAATATGCACTTTTTCCCTCAGCTTTACATTCACTTTTTGATCTTTTGATCTTTTTGACCCTTTTGATCTTTTCTTTTTTTTTTGTATGAGTAAATTAAAAAAAAAACAATTTTACATGCACAGATATTACCTATAATACTAACACTACTTTAGAATTCTTATAATTTCACTTTCATTACACAAAACTAATTTTAATAAGGTACTTATTTAATAACACATTATCCCCATGTGCTGTCTTTTCCTCGACTGAAGTTCTCACTAATATAGAGAAGGTCCGCTATATCTCTGTTTGTACCGAATAATGAAGTTTATTGTTTGCTTCTTCTTCGTCGTTGGAAACCAATAGAAGTCAGCAATTGCTCACGTTTTGCTATATGCATAGATGTACGACTTTGGTTTGACAAGATCATACTAAATTAGGTCGTGTGCATCTCACTTTTTCCTCATACTATACAAGTATTTATGCCATTTGTTGGTACGAATCCTACTCACAGCTGCATACATAAACACTCTTTTTAAAATTTGGCAATAATTATCACAAATTATTAGGTGCCAATTCTAAATTGAATACATTAAAAAAGAAAATCAACATATATGACAAAAGAAAGAAAATTAAATTTGAAATTTACCCTTTATGGAAATTGACACCGCTTACAAAATTGTATGTCTAGTAGTAACGTCTTGTCGATACTTAGTTTGAAATGAATCTAACAAAAAAAATTACCTGTTAAAAATGAAATTAAAATAATTTTAAGCAAAAGAATATCTTACGTTGTGCGCTTTGCACATAAATTTTCGGTGCTTTAGATATATGAAATGAATATATATCTAGGTAACTATACGCGAACAACAAGTAACTTTCTTTTATATTTCACTGCACTTGTATATGGATATAATGTGGCTATACCGCTTAGAAACTGTACCAAGAAAAAATGATTGTGTGTTCTATGATTTGTAGGCAAGAGACCTCGTATTGCAAGATAACTTGCAGTAAATCCCGAAACTAACATTAATTTTCCAATCGAATAGCTGAACTTTTGGAGATAATTACCTCAACAAAATTTGTAGATTCCTTCAAATTTTACTTCCATTTGCCACTTGATGGCGGCACAAACAACCGTTAAGTTGAAGGAATTTAAAATAATTATAAAACAACGAATGATAACCACATACATGCAAATAATGTCATCATGCTGCAAGCGCTACTACATTTCCCCCCCAACCAAAATCAGACTTTGGGGGTAAAAAACACGCAAAATCTGATCACAAGATTGCAGCAACAAAGGCATAATGAAATCGAATATGTAAATAGGTTTGTAACGATTTTCGGCATTGACGGATATCCTTCGCGTGATATGTGCCCACAATTTGTCCTCGTAAATCCTCAAGCTCATAGTAACAATTTCCTAATTTCCTACGAATTCGTGCTTTGATAAATGTGGGCGCCAATTTTGCACTGTAGCCGTGCTTAAAATTGCTTTGCTTGAAGTTGCGACGGTATACTTCTTGACCAATGTCAAATGAAACAGCTCTTGATCTCAAGTTGTAAACACGCTCATTTCGATCTTGTTGCTTTCTCATCAATTCACCAGCACGTTTACGAACAACCTCAAAAGTATCCTCTCTATTAAAGTTTATACTTCTGTCTTCCAAGAAATGCAACTTCTTTAATAAATCGTAAGTAGAACCATTAGTGATCATATGTTGACCAAAAGCCATGAAATATGGCGAAGTACCTATTGACGAATGTGCAGCAGATCGCAAGGCACAACAAATGCCGCTTAAATGTTCATCCCAGTCTTTCTGATCGGGATTTACATATGACTTTATTGCTGATAACACTGATCTGTTCACTCTCTCTGATGCATTGGCTTGTGGTGAATGTACAGCGGTGTATACATGTTGAATACCATATTTTTGAAGTAACTTATTGAAGATGTCTGACTTGAATTGGGTGCCATTGTCAGAAACGATTACTTCCGGAACACCAAATGTATGGAAAAGATCCTCCTCCAAATACTTGACTATAACATCTGCAGAAAACTTCTTAACAGCTTTTAAAAATGGGAACTTAGAGAAATGATCGAGTCCAACAAAGATACCAATATGGCCAGAACGAGAACGAGGATATGGTCCTAAAAAGTCAACATAGACTCTCTGAAAGAATCTATGTGTATCAATATGTTTGCCCATAGGTGGTCTCAACACGAAATTAGGGTGTTTAGTACTTTTACAAACTTCGCACGCATTGATGTAATTTTTAACGTCATTTACCAAGCCTGGCCAAAAATAATATCGTCGAATTCTTTCTAACGTTTTGTTAATCCCTCCATGTGATGCTAAGTGACAGTCATGAGCTTTGTATAAAATATCTGGAACTAAGATTTTTGGCAACCATAACTTCCACACCAAATCATCGTGCAGTTGCTCGCCTGTCGAGTGTTCTGTCCGTCTATAAACAAGTCCGTCAACAACTCTAATATCGGGGAATTTGGTTTTATTTTCTTGTATGTTCCTTATTAGTTCCTTATATTCGTCCAATTGAAATGCAGTCGACTTCAAATCAACGAAAACCCCAGAGTCTAAAGCAGACAGATCATCATTGTTAACTCTCGACAACGCATCTGGAACAATGTTTTGACTACCACGACGATGCTGGATTTTAAAGTTGTATCCCTGTAGCTTAAGTGACCACCGAGCTAAACGAGAGCTTAAGTCGGTTTGTGACATTAACCATTTAAGGGAAGCATGGTCAGTGATTATAGTGAAATCGTGTCCCTCTACATATGCCCTGAATTTCTTGACGCTGAGAATTGCAGCTAAGCATTCTTGCTCTGTAACTGAATATCTCCTTTGAGCTGCGTTGAGCTTTTTCGACATGAATGCAATGGGATACTCATCACCGTTTTCGCTTAATTGCACAAGCACGCTACCAATACCTGTAGAACTGGCGTCACAGTGAATATAAAAGGGCTTTCCAAAATCTGGACTATGCAACACTGGAGCATTACTTAAAATGTTTTTTAATTCTTCGAAAGCATGCTGTGCCTCCTCATTCCATCTAAACTTTTTGTTACCCCTGAGAAGATCAGTCAGAGAGGACGTTACTGCGGCATAATTCTGAATAAACTTCCTATACCACCCCGTCATACCCAGGAACCGTCTGAGTTGCTTAACAGATCCTGGAGTCGGAAATTCTGTTATTGCGGATACTTTATCGGGATCTGTTCGAATGGTACCCTTACCAACCATATGACCAAGATAGCGGACTTCGTTCAGACAAAATTTACTTTTTTCTATATTAATTGTCAAGCCTGATTCTCTAACACGTCGAGCAACAACACTAAGAACTTCCATGTGCCTTTCAAAACTTTCGGAGATCACCAGTAGATCATCCAAATACACAAAAACCTCCGAACGAAGATGAAAAGGCACAACCTTGTCCATTAATCGCGACATTGTTTGTGGTGCATTACAAAGCCCAAAAGGCATAACCTTGAACTGGTATAAAGGTCGACCTGGAACTGTAAAAGCCGTTTTATCTTTAGAAGCAGGATGCAAAGGAATTTGCCAGAAAGCATCTTTTAAGTCCAAACTAGTAATATATTCAGCTCTTGGCAGTCTACTGAGTATACCATCAATATTTGGCAAGGGATATGCATCTTTTACAGTGACAGTATTTACTTTCCTACTATCTAAACATAATCGTATCTTCCCTGGTTTTCGTACCAAAACAATAGGAGATGACCATGCACTATCTGCTTCTTCAATGACCCCCAAACTTAGCATCCTGTCAAGCTCCGCATAAATCAGCTTTTCCACCGCTGGAGACACGGGAAAGTGTCTCTGTTTAATTGGCTTGGCCTCACCCACATCAATGGTATGTACTATCAAATTTGTTCTGCCTAATCCTTCTCTGGCGAAGGAAGGAAACATTTTAATGACATCTTGGAGACGACTCTGTTGCATATTGGTCAAGGTATGTACCGCAGGATCGTTTGCGATATCAATAGCGTTTATATCGCAATGTACAACGTCAGGAAGTAAGTCGAATTCATGCCAAAAATCAACACCGAGATACAAGTTCTGTGATAATGACGGAATTATAAATAAATTTATCTTCTTGTTCATACCACGAAAGGTAATATCAGTTTCTATTAACCCAACAACCCTTTGGGGCTTTCCATCAGCAGTTCTGACATTCGATCTGATTTTTTTAAAAGGAGTGTTGGATTTCAGAAACTTTTGAGCCGCATCAGAACCAAGACAACTAACCGAGGCACCAGTATCCAGAAGACCAAGAATAGTCTCGCCAAACAATTGAACTTCGCCATATGGACGGATGTCTTTAGGCCTATCAAGAACACTGTCAATAAGTCTCTTTTGATTTTTCTTAACATTATCCCAGTATATTCGCATTCTTTTGGATGACCGTGTAGATGAGTTTTTTAAATTAACTAAAGGGTGCTTGCATATTTCTTCAAACTCCTCTATGTGCTTATGCAATGGTTTGAAACGGTCATTACATAAATTAATATTTATCTCAGACTTATCATTTCGCAATTCAACCCTATCATATGAATGCTTGACACATTTATTAAATAAATCTTGGTTCCGCATACGACCGTTTACGTTTGATCCGTGTTGGTAGATTGGTTCCTTTGTGTTTTCGCAAGGATCTGTTTGGGTGCCCCTCTCATAGCACCCTTCGGTGAGTTTTTTGAATTGCTACAATTCAAGCAGGTCGGCTTATATCTGTTTGGAATACCACAACCGTAACAGAACACCTTACGCTCGCTTAAGCAGTCTTGATAACGGTGTCCGCCCTTGCCACAATTCCAACACAGCAACGATAAAGCTGCAATATTATCGGTAGTATCATCTACTTGAGAATCCAAGTTATCATAGAATTCACTTTCGACTTCTGCTACTCGTTTTCTGATTGGCAAATGTTTAGTATAATTATGTTTCTGCGCCACATCTTTGATGAAAAACTCACGTCTGCGACAGAGTTCCCTTAATTCAGAGACGGTAGATACTTTTATATTAAGGATCTCATGTTGAATCTCCGGCAATAAGTTTCTTCGCAAAATCTCCACAAGATCCGCTTCTGATATTTGTTGGTCAAGATTATCAGTAAGCTCAGTAACAGCTTCATAAAAAGCGTCGAAACTTTCATTCATTTTCTGCTTTCTGTCCCGTATCAACTCTCGATAATCCATGTCTGTTCGATTATCCTTGTACTGTTTTCTCATAGCACTACACAACTCATGCCAACGGATTTCACGAACAGATTTATGGTAACGCCAAAACCATTCAGCCGCTTTAGAATCGAATAGGGTACTGATATAGCGACATAACAACTCGAAATTACCACCCAACGTTTGGATAGTAAGAGACTCTACTCGATAAATAAAGTTGTCAACTGATAGTCCATTCGAACCACCAGAAAAGCGTATCTTCCAATTCAGTATCACTTGACTTACTTTTGATGGATTGAGAATATCATGTGAAGTTGCCTGGGAAATCGGTGAATTTCTAAGCTGCATTTGCGGATTCACATTACTATTTGGACCTGGTTCAGTCACTGTAGGTAACCCTAATAATTGCTCAATGGATTGACCTTCCATTGGCTGTATAGGTGACGCCGTTGTAACTGCAGCTGTTAATGGTCGCAAGCCCAAACGTCCAAATCCAGCATTAATAGTTGATTCAATCACCTGCGTGAGCTGCTGATTTAAAGTCGCAAGCATTTCCGCTTGTTGAGCTCCCACTGCTGTTGCAACCATGTCTCTGATTTGACCCCTTTGCTGAGGAGACAACTCCACCAGCGGTATCGCCTGTTCACATGATCTTTCTGACACGTTACTATCCAGTGGTCTCTGCGCTTGAGACCTGGTATTATGACTGGGACCAGCTGCCTTAGAAGGTGTGATGTTTTTGACCATGGCAGTATGAGGTGTGTTCAGCGGCACACATACTGTATTACACACAGGGCATGTATCCGTCGTCTGCAAATATTTTGTGATACATGACTTGTGGAACGTGTGGTTGCAAATAGTTTTGACCAAGTGACCCGTAACCGTAATAGGATTACCACATATGTTGCAATTTGAATTTGTGGACCTACTACCACTCAAATCCTCAGTACTGCGCCTGACAGACATATCTAATTAATAGCAAATAAATTCAGAAGCCCAAAAAGGTATGTTCAAATATTCTACGAAACTTTCGACTGAAAGTTCCACAAAAATAATACAAAATCGATAGAAAAATTGTAATCACGAGAAAAATAAGGAAAAATTATATTATTATATAACCTATCAAAACCTCTATCAAAACCTATCAAAACCTCTATCAAATTTTTAAATTAACCCAAATCCAGAAGAAAACAATAAACAAATAAGCCAAAAAAAATATGCACACCAAATAAATATATAATAAAAACAAGGGTAAAAAAAAATAAATGCAAAAATGTAGAAATATAACATATGTGTATAACGACTTCTCTACCCATTAATAATTTGTTGTGGAAACTTATTAAATAAGCAATTTCAATGTTGACATCCAAACGTAGATCGAAAGAATGAAGAGTGTAATGTGTCGGTATGTAAACAGCTGAGTGCCTTTTCTCTAGCCCACAAATTTCCAACTACACAAAACGGAAGAGAGTAAATGATCAAGATCAGCCCTCTAAGCGCGGTCAGATTTCAGCTCTATTGTCCAAATGTCTGCATTCCAAGCAGGAAAATCTAATATTGATCATTCACTGATAGCCTAATAGAAGTAAGAAATATATCGTATCTACATGTGAGTTATGAGCTATTGTCAGTTAAAAAGCTGCACAAATTCCAACCAAGCACGATACGACACGTAAAGAACATATTTCAAAGTATACAAAGGAAGCCTATAAACAAAGTCAAATGATGGGCAAACCTAAGTGATGGAACTTTTAAATTAATTATTACAAAATTCAAAAGAATTAATACGCGAAGTTATTAAATGGCATGTAACTTGACGAATGTTTGACTGTATGTTCCAAACAAACTAGGTCGAGCCCCACGTTGGGCGCCAAATTTTCTATATTTTCTGTAGCATATAACATATGATGGTTCTTTTTTTTTTTCTTTTGGGGGGGTTGCATGTATTATTTTCTCCCAAGACAGATAAGATGCGGGTGCACGTATTAAATATCGGGCTAGCTCGTCGGCAATAGGGGTGGTTCTTGCACTCTTATCTTTCTTAAATTTAATTTTCACCACAGTGTAATACAAAAAAAAAATTACGTGCAAATGAAAGAAAAAGGTAGAAACTAAGAAAAAGAGAAATAATGAAAGAGGATGAAAAGAAAGTGGGAAATGGAAAATTCAACACGAAATTACTTAAAGGTTATACTATGAGGCATTGCCTAGATGGACCTGCGTTGCCATTTCCCACCCTGCCATGATTTTGGTACATTTCCATCTTTCATAAAATTACCCAAAATCCCACAAGCCACAACACTATCAAGGCAGAGAAGTCATATCAGTTATCTAGCAATGCATAATAATATATAATATATTTATAATCATCATTTCAATATAAAGCTAATCATTTAGATAATAATATACAAAGAAATAAAATTTATGTAAGAAAAAAAAAATTTTTAAATACTCGAAGAATGCCAAATTGTTGTTTGTAATTACTCTTGCATATGTGTATACAAAATAAAATTGAAAAAAAAACAAATTAACACGATGTGGTATATAACCATTAACAGATGTAAATATTGCAAACAAAACAAAGAAAAATTACTCTTTTAAAAAAATGAATATAACAATAAAAGATAGATAAAAAAATGCATATATGTTTTTCTCACTCACCCAATAGAAAGCGTTGCTCCCACGTTGAAAGATCTTTCAATGCGTATGCGAAACAACTGCTGTGGAATGGAAGTTAAAAATGTTTCACAATTTTAGCAACATGTTGACAAAAGAGGTTTGGAACATGTTCTGAATATGCACTTTTTCCCTCAGCTTTACATTCACTTTTTGATCTTTTGATCTTTTTGACCCTTTTGATCTTTTCTTTTTTTTTTGTATGAGTAAATTAAAAAAAAAACAATTTTACATGCACAGATATTACCTATAATACTAACACTACTTTAGAATTCTTATAATTTCACTTTCATTACACAAAACTAATTTTAATAAGGTACTTATTTAATAACACATTATCCCCATGTGCTGTCTTTTCCTCGACTGAAGTTCTCACTAATATAGAGAAGGTCCGCTATATCTCTGTTTGTACCGAATAATGAAGTTTATTGTTTGCTTCTTCTTCGTCGTTGGAAACCAATAGAAGTCAGCAATTGCTCACGTTTTGCTATATGCATAGATGTACGACTTTGGTTTGACAAGATCATACTAAATTAGGTCGTGTGCATCTCACTTTTTCCTCATACTATACAAGTATTTATGCCATTTGTTGGTACGAATCCTACTCACAGCTGCATACATAAACACTCTTTTTAAAATTTGGCAATAATTATCACAAATTATTAGGTGCCAATTCTAAATTGAATACATTAAAAAAGAAAATCAACATATATGACAAAAGAAAGAAAATTAAATTTGAAATTTACCCTTTATGGAAATTGACACCGCTTACAAAATTGTATGTCTAGTAGTAACGTCTTGTCGATACTTAGTTTGAAATGAATCTAACAAAAAAAATTACCTGTTAAAAATGAAATTAAAATAATTTTAAGCAAAAGAATATCTTACGTTGTGCGCTTTGCACATAAATTTTCGGTGCTTTAGATATATGAAATGAATATATATCTAGGTAACTATACGCGAACAACAAGTAACTTTCTTTTATATTTCACTGCACTTGTATATGGATATAATGTGGCTATACCGCTTAGAAACTGTACCAAGAAAAAATGATTGTGTGTTCTATGATTTGTAGGCAAGAGACCTCGTATTGCAAGATAACTTGCAGTAAATCCCGAAACTAACATTAATTTTCCAATCGAATAGCTGAACTTTTGGAGATAATTACCTCAACAAAATTTGTAGATTCCTTCAAATTTTACTTCCATTTGCCACTTGATGGCGGCACAAACAACCGTTAAGTTGAAGGAATTTAAAATAATTATAAAACAACGAATGATAACCACATACATGCAAATAATGTCATCATGCTGCAAGCGCTACTACACTGTGGTTAGTACTAAGTCAAAAAGAGAATTTAAAACAATTCGAAATTTCCCTTTTCTAAATTATCTTTTCTAACAACTTATTTTTTTTCTACATGTACTTATATAGGCCAGTCTATTGGCAAAATTAATTGTAACCCCCCGTAATTCCATAATTTCATACCTTACTCTACCCTTCGCCATGGCGTTGTTGTTGCCAGATCGATGTGTTGAAATTCTCGAATCGTTGATTTCCTTACACCCCTTCTCTCATTTTTTTTTGTTTAGAACTGTACATAATTTTTAATTCTTGAATATTTTATATCTTGTAATTCATTGATATATATATATATATATATATATATATATATATATATATATATATATATATATATATATATATATCTTCTTTAAGTAATTTTTGTGGGAATTGTATTTCGTGCGTGGGCGGCTCCAGGTGGACTGTCTTCAAACATGTATTACGCAGAAGTGCATAAAATTCACCAAGTTATTAGCATCACCATATAGTCGTTGTTTTATACAGGTTACAAATTCTTCTAATTTTCAAATTGTCTTCTTGCGCCAAACAAATAATATCAAACAAAAAACACAAACTATAATTAGATCCTATTCTGCGTAAAGTGTTGAACGTAAAACACCTTGTGTATACAAAATACTTCGCAGTATTCTACCGACTACGCCAAATATGTTGTGTACTATTTTTCCACAACACTTTCTAAATACCTAACGGCAAGACTCACAAATATTCACACAAGGTATATTCCGCTATGGCACTTAAAACGAGACTAGGTCCATAAGTGTTGCGAGTGCTTTTGGGACTATAACACTGGTTAGCTGAAAATAAAAGCAGTATTAATTATACTTGCACTTTACTTTATTTGTGGTTATTTTTCACTTGTACAATTCTACCTTTTAACCTTAAACACTAATACTGGAGGGCCTCGTACGGATCGCAGTATTCACTTATGCCCTAGTCACTGTTAAAACACAACTGGTTCTGCCTTCAGAAAGCTGGCAACTTATATGGAATTTTTCCTAAAACTATCCACATAGAAATCCACCCACATACCATCCTACAATCCACAATTAATTCACTTGTAATACTTGTACGTAGGTACTCATTGTGTGGGTAACTTTGCAAAACCATACACGAGTAGTCCACGTGACTTTAGTTATTGTTGTGTGCCTAAACATTGTTGGTGTGCTTACATAAGTGTAGAGCTACGAATTGTGTGAGAAAATGCTTTATCAGCTTTTTCACACCCAACCAAAAAATTAAACTAGTTTCAAATTGCTTAATTTGTAGTATTCTTTTGGCATACTTCGACCTGAATCTCTTTTTAGTCAATCTTAAAATCCTTCAAAATGTGCGCCAATAATTTTTATGGCGATTGCCATCACAAGGCAAATTCATAACGGTATAGACACAAAATTGTCACCTGTATGCAAAATGTTTAGTTCAACACGATTTTATCATAATTACTGATGTCAAAACGTAATCTAATCCATCAAAATGGCAAAAACCAAGCAGATGTTAAAACGAAAAACACCTCAAATTGAAGGAGGCAGTATGATGGTTTGGGATTGTTTTTGCTTTATATATATACCTAGTCAAGTCATAAATATTGGTACACAGAAAAATCGACGCCAAATGAAAATGAATTAATATTTTTCAAAACTTATTTTTCTTTTTATAGGGTCATTCAATGGCTAAAAATCTTAGAACTTATTCGAAATGATTTCCATTTGCCTTCCAGCACGACTTGAGACGATCTGGCAACTTATCGATCGCGAGACGCACTTCATGCGTGGGGAATTGTCCACTGCATGGACAAGGGCTTGCTTCAACGACTCAATATTTGGGTGTCGAGTAGAGCAAGCCATGCCTGTAATATGGACCACAACTTGTAATCCAGCGGGTTGAGGTCTGGACTAACAGCTGGCCAATCATCCGTTGATACGAAGTCCGGAATGTTGTTTTTTAGCCACAGTTGAGTTGTTTTTGCCTTGTGACGTGGGATGGTAGCCTCTTTGGATCCTGGGGATGAGTTTTGATGCTCTCTGGATGACCGAGCATACACACGATCTTTCTGTTTATTGAACGATTCTTCTACGGTAAAGATTTTCTCGTCAGTAAACAGAATTTGTCTGTGGGCGTACCGGCTGCGTAATGCTATCGATTATCGCTTGCGTTTACCCTCCAATGCTGCCAGTGTGTCGCTGGTATGCGCTGAGTCCCAAACCTTCATGGACATGGATTTTTGAGAATCCTGCATTTCCCGCGACAATATTTCCTGTTTCCGCAGCGGTTTTCGGTCGATTCGGTTTCTTCACAGCTTTGATCGCTTTCGGAGTTCTCACAATACGCGCACGGCCAGATCTTTGACGGTCTCTTACTCCACCAGTATCCTCAAACACCTTCACAGCACGATACACAAAATTGCGAATGATTCCAAGCGATCGCAACGTCGGAAAGATATCGTCTTTTCACATGTTACATTTTGATGAAATGGATGCGCCCAATATTGCATTCGTAATGAATGCGTTTAGTTGTGTACCAATATTTATGACTTGACTAGGTATATATATATATATATACATATACACGTATATATCTACATATATACATATATATATACATATATATGTATATATATATATATATACATATACACGTATATATCTACATATATACATATATATATATACATATATATATACATATATATATATATATATATATATATATATATATATATATATATATATATATATATACTGCACTTGGTGCACTTGCCTTCTGGTTGAGTTGGATGTACAGCTATTAGCGACGGTGACTGTGAGACTCGTTGTTGTGGCAACACAAAACACTTCTTGTTCTTTTGTATATATTTATTGTATATATTTAAACAATTTAACACTTAATTTTAACTCTTGTTTAAAATTAAATATATTTCGTGTAATTAAAGGGAATCGAGTTATTACATCGAGAGGGAAAAATATCGCGCACTGCTCGAGAAATTGGGGCTGTTTTTATTATTTTCAATTTTAATTTTAATATTCATAGGAACACGCACTTGTTCTATCGAAGGAGTTAGTATCAACAGTGTAAAAATATATAAAAATGGAAAGTGAAGAGTATAAAGGAAAAGGAAATAGTTGAAGAGAACGGGAGAGAGAACCTCCACCCGAGACGGAGGGAATGAGAAAAAAAATTAAATAAAAAGTAAATACAAATAAAAATACGGTATTTCATATACTTAAAGTTAATCTTAAAAATAATTAAAATTAACTATAAAGTGTTCGGATTTTGAATCCAATTCGTATTCAGGTTGATCAGCATCACCAGTGAGGGAGTTCAAGCCGGGATTCGAGATTTTTACTTTGGTAAGAGTGAGAAAAGGCATCAGGGAAATATGACAGATGTTGATTGCTGATTCGGAACGAGTATTGATTGTTGATTGTTGAATGTTGATTGTAGAGTGTTACTTTTAGAGTGTTTTCCAATGTTGATTGGTGTGTGGATCGGGGTTAGATCGCACCATCTTAGGTGAATAGATTTTCAGGGCTGGTCGTAGACCAGATCAAGGGTTTCGAAAAGTCAATTTAGTTGACAAACCTCGAGCTCGGAGAGCACTTGCAACATTAACAAATTCAGCTTGTCGGGAGTGCCAGAATATACAATGCTCGTGACACGTTCTAAACTCGAATAGAATCTGCGTGTCTTGGGTTCATGATGACTCGACTCATGAATATGTAGCAAATAATGTGAAAATAACACATGGGATTATTCACACGCATATACACTATGCCAGTGCATAGTTCCATAGAAGCTTCGTAGAAGTCCGGGAATTAAATCTGGCAGTTACAGTGAACTGAACGATGTGAGAGAGGGATGCGTATGACGGTCAGTATCGTATAACCTGACAAAACGTTGCTACATAATACGGATGTGGCATCAGAGGCTTATATGTTGCTCAAGCCACAATCTTCAAATCACCTTTTACGTGACAGCAATTTTGGGGGCCCAGTATTAGGCGGGATCGAATGTATTGCTGTTCGAGTACAAGTCCTCTCGTTGATTGAACGAGCCTTTTGTGGGGAGTGATACGTAGAACTCGATAATCCGTTGAATATCGCTGTACGACAAGAATTTCGGGTGGGAAATGCATTTGACGGGAGATGTCCTCTTCTTGGATACGATCTATAAGATCGAACTTTTGCATCTGGGTGGAGCATTGCATAACGGTGAACTTTCCGCTTTGCTCTCGGGTCATGCCGTGCTCTGTGAAGCAGGGAATGATGTTGCTTCCCACAAAGCCGGCATGAAAACTCACTGTGGCATTTTGCAAGGTTATGTGAAATTGCCAAGCAGTTTATGCAAATCATCTGCTGACGCACAAAGATTATTCTCTCTTCAACCGTAAGCTTGGAGAACTCTGTACATTGTCGTAGCGGGTGTATACCTCTACATAGTGGGCAGCATGTCTTCGTGACAATAGTATGCAACGATCTAACATCTTTAGTTGTTGTGAGGGGTTTTTCTGGACATTTGGGGTGTTTTCTATTAATACTTCGTGTCGGGTGCTTATCGCATTTAGCATGAGGTGATGAATGCGGGAGTTTGTCGAAACGGATTCTGCTGTGGAACGATGAAACCGTTCTGCGGGATGTCGAATTCACTGGTGGGAGGATTGTCGTGATTGGAGCTGTATCCAAAGTTGTATTGCATTTTTCCTTTGCGACAACTCGCTGCTGAGAACATTCAGCTGATGTTTCAGAGGTAGTTGACTCGGGAGTTGCCTTACAGTGAGTGCTGGAAGCATTCTCTAGCCTGTGAAGTAGGGAATTGTGTCTTTGTTTACAGGAGGAGCACGTGTATCGGCTCTTACAATCACTGTAATCGTGAGAGTTGGCCAAGCAATTGGTACACAGTTTATGTTTGTTAACTACGCTGTAGCGTTCATCAACCAACAACTTCAGAAATTCGGGACACTGGCGAAGAGGGTGTGTCTTTCGGCACAATGGACAACCGTGATTGGAGACACTGGCATGATAAATGCTAGTTCCGTGTGAATCTACCCGAGGTTTATTTGTACGCTGGGGAGGGTTGAATCGACCGGGTTGCTGATTCGATGGTTGCCTGAGTTGCCGAGTTGGTGATTGGCTGGATTGCCGAGGACCACTTCGGATATCTGCAACTGATTCCAAAGTCTGATACCGATCTGTAAGAAAGGCATCGAAGTCGCTCCAATTAGGGATTTCACGTTTATTTTTTAATGATTGCTCCCAAAGACACAAGGTGGTATACGGAAGTTTTGTGGAACACAAATAAACAAAAATAGCTTCCCAGTGGCTTGTGTCAACTCCTAAGAGCTTCAAATTCATAATGCAATCGTTTAGTGTGCGCTGTAAGCGCTTCAAATGCGGGCCGGTTTTTTAAGTTACCGGTTGGAGAGTGAAAAGGGATTTCAACTGTAAGTTGACGAGAATCCTCTAATTTTCATATCTCCCCTCGAGATTATGCCAAGCTAGTGCGAAGCCATCATTAGTCAAAGGAGTAGACTGAATGATGCTATGTGCTTCACCTCGGGTTTTTTGTAGCAAGTGGTATAATTTTTCCACTGGCGACAGACGGGGGTTATTACGGTATAATGCCGTAAACAAGTCACGAAAACTTGGCCACGATACATAATCTCCTGAAAAACATGGGGTCTTGCATGGAGGCAGCTTAATAGCGGGAAATGAATGTTCATTTTTTACTTTCTCAACGGGTATATTCGGAATTGCCGAAGAAGAGGAAACTGCGGAGGATGCCACTTCGGATCTCAGCTCGTGAATAACAGCAGGAAATGAATGTTGATGAGATATGTTTACATCGGGAGCAGGGGGAATTTCGGGAGACAACACCTCAGCGTTCAGTTCATGAAGATGAGCATTAATATTAGAGAGGCACCGGACCGGAGGTGTAACATTTTCTGTAATACGGGATAAAGTTTGAAAACGAGAGAGAATTGCTGGGAAATCTGGAGTTAAGTTGCCTGTTCGCACGATTTATCAAAAAATGGGTTGCCAAAATGTGTCCGGAGAGAGATTAATCCGAAAGACGTAGTCTTCCGTAGCCAAATTGAAGGTTATACTAGTGGGCTGACTTATGGAAGGTATGACCTTGAGCTTATTTTAAATTCGTATTCGATTCCGCTGAATTCCGGAATTGACGTAGGGAGATGTAATATAAATTAATTCACAATCAATAAAATTACTCAATTGTAACGAGCCGGTGTGATATCTACGTATAGAAAATTCGTATCCGATAGGTATAAAACGTTTGGGAACCACTTTATACTACTTCCTTCAATTTGTAACGTATTATCTTGCACAAAGAACTCAATTATTTGATATTCGTTAACACTGCAGCAACTTAGGGTTGAGAGTCACTCTTTTTCACACTGGGTATTTTTCAATAGAAAAGATAGTGTACAATTGTTATTGCAATTATATTTTGTTGCTATTACAGGTATATGCAAAACAAAAATTGGGAGATAGAAATTAAGCAACAATATACACTACCGCTATATTTGTGATCAAACGCAGGTATATTAGTCGAGACAAATCAATGCGATTTATTGTTGCCTATGTATGACCAAATACTTGTATTGCTTACTTTTGGGTGTGCTTGTTGTTGATGGTTTAGAGATATGCATGAACCACGGTAGGTAGTTGAAATTTAACAACAAGTAATCGCATGTGCGTTTGTATAATAACAAGGCGGTTGTTTTTGCAAATGCACAAGGCAAAAGTGTTAAGAAAAAAATGCAATATGTATGAAATATTATTGCCGATATCAGTTTTCGTGGGGGAAAAACAACTTCTATTGGGAAAGTGTAGTTGTATTACTTATGATTTGTTCTTCCTTGATACTAAGGTTGTTATTATTATTACATTATTGGCAATAATGAGGGGTGTATGCGGGGAGATACGACTGATATGATAACACTTGGTGGTTATGTTTGAGTAAAATAACCACACAAAATGCAACAACGATATCTCGGAGAGAGATGCTTTGATGTACTTATATGTGTTTACTGAGAGATGTCCAAGGGATTAGTAAACAAAATTAATGTAATAATAAAAACAAAAATGCGAATGTATGCCGGTGGGTTCTCTGAATGTGGTGCACTTGCCTTCTGGTTGAGTTGGATGTACAGCTATTAGCGACGGTGACTGTGAGACTCGTTGTTGTGGCAACACAAAACACTTCTTGTTCATTTGTATATATTTATTGTATATATTTAAACAATGTTGAGCACTTAATTTTAACTCTTGTTTAAAATTAAATATATTTCGTGTAATTAAAGGGAATCGAGTTATTACATCGAGAGGGAAAAATATCGCGCACTGCTCGAGAAATTGGGGCTGTTTTTATTATTTTCAATTTTAATTTTAATATTTATAGGAACACGCACTTGTTCTATCGAAGGAGAAAGTATCAACAATGTAAAAATATATAAAAATGGAAAGTGAAGAGTATAAAGGAAAAGGAAAGAGAAAATCTTGCATAACGCTTTATATGGTCATCTTGTTTTTTGCCTATCTCCAATCTCGCTGTAAGTTCTGCTGTAATCAGCATTATCGTTGGATATCGAATGACATTCTACCGCTTTCTCAATGCTCAACTTTAAAACAATAATCTTGAAAATACAGATTCTACTGTGCTATTTCTCGGATACACCATTCTTGGTCATAGTTTGTTTAAACGCTACACAATCGGTGATTAATTTAAATCTTATATCTAGCAAATAGTGCCAGAACTGCGATATGATATCCTAAGCGCCGAACCATCGCTCTCGAAAAGAGCTAGAGTTATATATATGAACAAATAATAAAATAATGCATAAAAAGTAGCATATTTCAAGGGGATATATTGGTGCCATCCGACGTCACGAATTGACGTCGGATGGCACGCATAAAGCTTGTAGCATGCTTGGACCAAAGGTTATTAATGCTCTACAAGCTAGCTATGGCCAAACTCGCTGAGATTTTCCCCAACGCAAAGTTGGAGGATATCCCAAGGGAAGAAATTCCAAGCCGACCCCGTACACGGATTCGGATTCCTGCAGAACCCTCCGACCCTGAGAAAGTCCTTAAACTCCTTCAGAGAGGCAATGAGCTTGGAAGATAGCGAAACTGGAGGAACCAAGTGACTACAGGCAGATTTGCCTGGTCATAAACAAAGAATCGTAGGAACTTCTATCTAAGACCGGAGGTGTGATCAAAGTTTATAAGCAAGATGGAGAACCTGATAAGTTATCTATTATATATTTTTTGGTGGAAAATGTGTAAATCTACATACGTATATATGTACTACGTAATGAGATTTGTTATGTCATAAATTGAGAGAAAATGGGACGAGAATTAGGAAGTCGCATCACCTGGGAGTGTAGCAATGTACCATCAAACTCCGAAATTCTTAGCGACATCTTTCAGTTACAACAGCATGGGACGAGGACTACCTGCTGCTGTAATGGCACTTGTAGCAGAACTCCAGAGTATAATATCTACTTGTAATTTCCCTTTTGTTTTACTTGACGTTAAAAAATTTGAAAAACTAAGGAAGATCAAAAAGAAACTAATAGAAAAACTTGAGAGAATGGATGAGAAATTGAAGAGATGAAAATTAACATTTGCAAATATTAAACAATAAAAAGTAAATTAGTGGAAATTAGTTGAATAATTAACAAAAAATTGACAAATTGAAATGTTAAATTAAAAATAATTAAAAAGAATGAAAAATTGAAATGAAGTTATTACTCAATATAAAAATATGGAATGTAGACAAATAAAGAAATTACTTTAGTCGTCTGGGACCGACCAAATTATACCCTGCATATGTATATATATATATATAAAGTTTGGTCGCGTACCCATCTTTTTTTTACACTACTTTGTATAGGAGTTACATTAAGAAGTACGCGTGGCTCACCAATTTTTTGAGGCATAATTTCGGCCTATAATACTAATGTACACCTAAAATATGGTTGTCCTAGGCGTATTATTTTGGAAGTTATGGGTGTTTTAAAATTTAAGATAATTCCGATTCTTTGTATGGGAGCTATATATAGAAAGTGGGGGTGACTTGCCTCATTCTTGTAAATCTAATTATCCTACGATGAATAGGTTAAGTTAGGGCGGTTTTGCATTTTTTTAAATTTCCGCAACTTTGTATGGTGGCCCCAATATTAATTTAGGTGTTAATTATGGTTATTCTAGATAAAAGACTACCGTAGCTACAGCTATTTCAATTTAAAAGAAATTCAATCATTTTGCATGGGGACTACTATAAATAGTAGGCGTAGCGCGTCCATTTCCTGTAAATCTATTTATCCTTACAATACTAATTCGCAAATTAATGATGGTTGTTCTAAGCTAAATAGTTTGTAAGTTTTGGGGCTTAAAAATTTGTGTTTAATTCCCTCAGCTTTGTATGGGAGCCACATAAAAAATAGGCGTGGCCTGCTGATTTTATGCCAGATTATATCCGACTATCATATTAATCTAAGTGTCAAATATAGTTCTCTTAGACCGAAAATTGACGAAGTTACGGCGGTTTAAATTTATATGAAATTCAGGCACTTTATATGGGAGATACTATAAAAAGTAGGAGTGGCTTGCCCATTTCTGGCAAGATTATATAACAGTAATATAACTCTACGTATTAAATCTTGTTACCCTTAAACGTAGCACCTGCCCACCCGTAAAACTCAATGATGTAAATATTCCGCAATGTAACGAAACTTGGAGAACACATATCTTCACCAAACGTAAGGCGTTAGGAATCAAACTCAAAAATTTGCTAAATCGAAACTCCCAAGTCTCACTCGAGACTAAACTCTCACTCTACTCAGCTGTCCTAAACCCAGTATGGACATATGGCATACAGCTGTGGGATACTGCGGCGACTTCCTATGTCGAAATTCTCCAAAGATTTCAATCTAAAACCCTACGTATGATTGTAAACGCCCCATATTATGTCACAAACAACCAAATCCATCGTGACTTGAAAGCTCCAACAGTTGCTGAAGTAATCAAAAAGCATGCCAAATCACACAATCAAAGACTCCAAACCCACCCTAACCCACTAATATCGGATCTCAATTCTAATTCTATTAAAAAAAAAAATTTTGTCCCAGATGGTATAATAAGTAAGTTATAGCAAGTTAAGGATTTTGAAAATTCCGAGGTTGTTGTTTTGAATGCTTGGTGTGGGCGTGGTTGTTGACCAATCATACTCAATATCAATACTCTCCGTACCCTTGAATCATAGGTTACTTATTCCAAATTTCGTCAAAATAACTCAATATTTGCTCAAGTTATTGTGGGAACCAACCAGCTTACAGACAGACGGATGGACAACGTTAAATTGAAAAGCGACTCTGACCACGCTATATATATATATATATATATATATATATATATATATATATATATATATATATATATATATATAAATATATATATATATATATATATATATATATATATATATATATATATATATATATATATATATATATATATATGTTTTTTGTTTGTTAATTTCTTTATTCTTCTCACACCACCACCTTTAACTTATACCCTGAATAATATTCATATATGCAAGGTATATATATTTCGGTCAGATGTTTGTAACCACTTGAAGGAATCTTCGGAGATGTAGATATATATATATATATATATATATATATATATATATATATATATATATATATACATATATATATATATATATATATATATACATACATATATATATATATATATATATACATACATATATATATATATATATATATATATTATAACTTTTTTGGCGAAAAATGTCTAAATTTACATACGCATATATGAAATACATAATGAGATTTGTTACGTCATAAATTGAGCGAAAATGCGGCAATCATAAAGATTGGGCATTATCAGTGTGGCTTCAGACCTGGTAAATCCACTATCGACCAGATTTTCACACTGCTCCAAATCCTAGAGAAGACCCAAAAAAATAGACCGACATATTATTTGTTGATTATAAAGCCGCTTTCGACAGTCCGGTAAGGAGTAAAGATCTAGTGTCAACAAACAAAGAGTACCGGCGTCTTGGGCAGCACGTCACTGTTGACAACTACGCTTTTGAAGTAGTAAGGGACTTTGTCTATCTTGGAACCAGCATTAACAGCAGTAATGACGTCAGCTTGGAGATCATGCGTAGGATAACTCTACAGGTGTTACTTTGGGCTGAGTAAGCAGTTGAGAAGTCGAGCCCTCTCTCGAAGAACGAAAACTACACTCTACAAGTCTCTCATCATGCCTGCCCTAACATATGGCGCTGAAGCCTGGACAATTTCCACCTCGGATGAGCGAATGCTTGGAGTTTTCGAGAGAAAAGTCCTACGCAGGATCTTTGGACCTATTTGCGTTGGTGGCGAGTACCGAATAAGGTACAACCATGAGCTGTACGAGCTGTATGCCGATATTGACATAGTAAAGCGCATCAAAATCCAGCGGCTGCGCTTGCTAGGTCATGTCGAGCGAATGGAAGAACACGCTCCAGCTAAGAAGGTGTTATATTCGGAACCCGCTGGAGGACGACGCAGAAGAGGAAGACCAAACCTCCGGTGGAAAAACCAAGTACTGGAGAACCTGACGGCGCTTAGAATTTCTAACTGGCGCCAGCTAGCGAAGAACAGAGATGGCTGGGGAAGCATGTTATTTTCGGCCTAAATCGATATTCGGTTGTTATGGCCACATAAGTAAGTAAGTAACTGTAAAAGATGCATATCCATTGCCCATTATTGATATTATTTAAGTCGATTGACAAAAGCCGAATTTATTACAAGTTTAAATTTGAAGCAAATCTGCATTTAATATGCCTGGTAGGCCATTGTATCATTTTAGAGTAATGCCTTTTAATTTCTGTAATGCTCCAAAGACGATGTCACGTTTAATGCACCAAGTAATTCCGTATAACCTGAGATCTGACATATTTATATATTTGGACGATTTAGTAATTGTTTCAAGTGATTTCGAGAGGCATTTGCAAGCTGTTCAAGAACTAGATCAACAACTTCAGAAGCCTGGTTTATCAATTAATGTCCAGAAAAGTAAGTTTTGTATGCGCGAAGTGCGAATTTTAGGTGATGTTGTCGGTAATGGTACCATTTTTACAGATTACTGAATTCGCAATTCCATGTGAAACAATTTAGACGCGTTTTTGGGCATGAAATTTATTAGAAATTATGATTCAGCTACTAATCCTTTAATGGATTTGTTGAAATATAATCGAAATTTAGGTGGAATGATGAAGCTCAAAAATCGTTCGATGAGCATTGTTAACAATGGCTCCCGTTTTGCATAGCCCGGACTTTACGAAAACATTTTATATTAATTGTGATGCTAGCAAAACTGGAGTGGGAAGCGTACTGATACAACTCAATGAATGTAAGGAAGAAACTCTTATTGCGTTCATGTCGAAGAAGCTAAATCAAGCGCAAAGAAATTATTCAGTAACAGAACAAGAATGTCTAGCGGCCTTATGAACTTTAAAAAAAATTCAGCCTTATGTTGAAGGACATGAACTTACTATCGTCACCGATCACACATAATTAAAATGGTTAATGTGCAAGACAAACTTAAATTCTAGTTTAAAAAGATGGGCATTGAAATTACAGGGTTTAACTTTCAAATTTGTACATAGGAAAGGAAGTCAAAATATAGTCCCCGATGCTTTATATTTATCTGCCATTGACAATGATAGAGATTTTTTTGTCGATTTAGGTTCACCACATTTTCAGTCTGTAGAATACAAAGGTCTAGTCGGAAGAATTAACTCCAATCAAAACAAACTTCCTGAACAAAAAGTTATTGATAATTTCGTTTATCGTCATACTGAGCACTTATATGATGATTTGTCGTGGAAATTGTGGATAACACAAGGTTTAGTTAAAACAATTCTAGAGAAAGCTAGCGTATACGACGTTATTATTACTGGCCTAAATTAGTAGATGATGTCAAGATGTTTGTAAATTCTTGTGACGTCTGTAAAAGCACAAAATATCCAAATTATACACACAAATTATACGTCCGCCCATGAATGAAACTGCTTAGATTCATATGGTTTTTTAAAAGCTGTATGTGGACTATCTTGGACCGTATCCATGTTCTATATCTGGTAATATTGGTGTTTTTATAGTTGTCGACCACTTTTCATAATATCTGTTTTTGAGAGTTGTTAAGAAATTTACTACAGATATCACATGCAAGTGCTTAAAAACCACTGTCTATGATAATGCAACTCAATTAAGGTCTAAAGACTTTAACAGTCTTCTTCAACTCTATAACGTGAATCACGTTTATACAGCAGTACTTTCGCCACAGGCAAATGCTTCAGAACGAGTTAATCGGTCTGTTATTTTTGGTATTAAAGCTTATATAAACCCTAACCCTGAATGAGTGCCTTAGTAGCATAAGTTTTGCTTTACGTTCGGCAACACATAGTGCTATTGTTATATCACCTTATTTTATGGCATTTGGTCAGCATATGATTACCAATGGTTCCATTTGTAGCTTGTTAAGGCATTTGCAAATGTTAGATGATAGATCTGTAAATTTTAATCGTAATGATTCAATGGGAAATTTTAGCAGTAATGCATGTAACCTGATCAAATGATAACAGGAACGTAACAAGCGTACATACAACTTACGATCTATATTAGTAAACGCTGATGTAAATCAAGAAGTTTGTCGTAGAAATGTTCAGCAAAGAAATTTCGAAAAAGGATTCAATTCCAAATTTGCTCCTACTTCTGTAAAATCTCGCATTAGACGTAAATTAGGCAACGGTTATTATGAGTTAGAAGATCTTCAAGGGCATTTAGTTGGCGTATATCACAGTAAAGATATTAAGCAATAATGTAATTTTTCGTTAATGCTATAAGTGGTATCAGCTTTTGTTTATTTGATCCACAAAATCTGTTTTTGACGGCACTTGTAGCAGGAGTACAGAGAATAGTATCTACCTGTTGTAATTTACTTTAATTTTATTTGGTGCTAAAAAAATTTGAAAAACTATGGAATATGAAAAAGTAATTAATAGAAAAAAATAAGAAAATTGAATTCGAGGAGTTTTTGTTGTACTTGAGAGGGAATGGATAAGAAATTGAAAAGATTAAATTGAACATTTGCTTACATCTTATGCATTATTATACAGATAGGTGCAGCTAACATCTTATGCTTAAGTAATACGAATTAATGTTAAATGTTAAATGAAATGTAAAATGTTAAAATTTAAAATATTTTTGTGCAATAATGTTTATAAATTGGTTAGTGTGCAACACAAATATGTGTTTATGAAGTTTCTAAGCTAAACTGTATACATGTATGTACAAAAATGTTAAATATAAAATAATGTTTTGTGCTTTTTTAAAATAAACAGACGCCCCTAAAGAAGCTGACGAAGAGCAGCGAAACGTCGGGTAAATAAAAAAGATTGAATAGTTTTTTATTCGCATCCACTTATAATTGACCAAAAAGCATAAAAAAACTTAAATAGTATTGTCTATGATTTCTTCTTCTTCTTATGTGGCCATAACAACCGAATATCGATTTAGGCCGAAAATAACATGCTTCGCCAGCCATCTCTGTTCTTCGCTAGCTGGCGCCAGTTCAAAATTCCAAGCGCCGTCAGGTTCTCCAGTACTTGGTCTTTCCACCGGAGGTTTGGTCTTCCTCTTCTGCGTCGTCCTCCAGCGGGTTCCGAATATAACACCTAGCTGGAGCGTGTTCTTCCATTCGCTCGACATGACCTAGCCAGCGCAGCCGCTGGATTTTGATGCGCTTTACTATGTCAATATCGGCATACAGCTCGTACAGCTCATGGTTGTACCTTATTCGGTACTTGACACCAACGCAAATAGGTCCAAAGATCTTGCGTAGGACTTTTCTCTCGAAAACTCCAAGCATTCGCTCATCCGAGATGGAAATTGTCCAGGCTTCAGCGCCATATGTTAGGGCAGGCATGATGAGAGACTTGTAGAGTGTAGTTTTCGTTCTTCGAGAGAGGGCTCGACTTCTCAACTGCTTAAAAAAAAAAAATAAATAAATATGTGGCACTTAAAGCCCCAAAGGGCTCATTGGCCGAGCTTCTCTTCCATTACTGTTGTGCGTCTTAAATTTGGACAGTATTAGAATGGACCTACTTATTTAAGCCGGTTCCGAACGGTAGAACACTTGTGACATCACTTTTTCTGAGCTTTGTCACAGAGTTCTTTTTAGAAGCTTTTTCATGGCAAGTTGTTACTGTCGGAAGAATTGCCAATTGCTTGCCGACAGGTGGGTACCGTTCGAAAGAAAAATCTTTTCAATATTAAATTTGTTATGCATCAGCCGGGTATTGAACCACGACTTACAGATCAGAAGGCGAACACACTAACCACTGAGCTACGGCACCCATTCTCAACTGCTTACTCAGCCCAAATTAACACCTGTAGAGTTATCCTACGCATGATCTCCAAGCTGACGTCATTACTGCTGTTAATGCTGGTTCCAAGATAGACAAAGTACCTTACTACTTTAAAAGCGTAGTTGTCAACAGTGACGTGCTATCCAAGACGCCGGGACTCTTTGTTTGTTGACACTAGATACTTCGTCTTGCCCTCGTTCACCATGAGACCCATCCGACGCGACTCTTTTTCCATCTCTGAGAATGCTGCACTGACTGCTCGCGTTTTCATGCCGATTATGTCAATATCGGCGGCATACGCTAACAGCATGACACTTTTGTTGAAGATAGTGCCATTATGTCGTAGATCAGCAGCTCGTATTATTTTCTCCATAATAAGATTGAAGAAGTCGCATGATAACGAATCACCTTGTCTAAAACCCCGTTCGGTATTAAACGGTGCAGAGAGGTCCTTCCCAATTTTCACTGCACAACGGGAGTTATGCAGTGTCATTCTACAAAGTCGAATGAGCTTTGCAAGAATACTGAACTCAGACATTGTTGCGTAGAGGTAATCCCTTACCGGACTGTCGAAAGCGGCTTTATAATCAACAAATAGGTGGTGTGTGTCGATCTGTTTTTCTTGGGTCTTCTCCAGGATTTGGCGCAGTGTGAAAATCTGGTCGATGGTGGATTTACCAGGTCTGAAGCCACACTGATACGGTCCAATCAGGTTGCTGAGCATAGGCTTCAACCTTTCACACAGTACGCTCGATAGAACTTTGTATGCGATGCTCAGGAGACTTATTCCACGGTAGTTGGCGCAAATTGTGGGGTCTCCTTTTTTATGTACAGGACAGAGAACACTGAGCCTCCAATCATCAGGCATGCTTTCATCCGACCATATTCTGTTTATGAGCTGGTGCATGCGGGTGAGCAGCTCATCGCCTCTGGTCTTAAACAACTCGGCTGGCAGACAATCAGCACCTGCAGCTTTGTTGTTCTTCAGCCATAAAATGGCCGTTTCAACCTCGTCATAGTCGGATGGTGGAACATCAACACCATCATCTGTAATTGGGGTTATCGGGCAATCTCCTCCTCCTAACGTGGAGAAGTGTTCCCTCCATAGGCTCAGTACACTCTGGACATCTGTAACCAGATTCCCATTTCCATCACGACAAGAAGAGGCTCCGGGATTTAAACCTCCACTCATGCGCTTGATCTTTTCTAAGAATTTTCGAGTCTCATTCTTGTCGGTACACATCTCTATCTCCTCACACTCGTGTCTTTCTTGCTCTCTTTTCTTGCGCCTGAAAAGACGTCTCTCTGCGCTCCTTTTCTCTCTGTACCACTCCTTAACAGCTCGCGTTGCGCTTGCACGCAGGGTTTTTCTGTAGGCGGCGCCTTTCTCTGCGGTAGCGTCGTGACACTCCTGATCATACCACTCATTCCTCAGAGGCCGGTAGTAACCGATTACCTCCTCGGCAGCAGTAGTAATGGAGTGGGATATATGTGTCCACCGTGCGCATGTATCATCAAGTGGGGGAGTGTTCTGCATAAGCAGATCCGATAGCCGAGTGGAAAATGCATCTACTGTCTCTGGTGATCGCAGCTTACTGACGTCGAGCTTTTTCTGTGTGTGACTTCTCTTATGAACGCACATAAGCGTGTGCGCACCTTAGCTGTAACAAGGTAGTGATCCGAGTCGATGTTGGCAGCACGGATCGATTTCACTTCCATCACACTGGAAGCATGCCTTCCGTCAATCACCACATGATCAATTTGGTTTCTTGTACGTTGATCTGGAGACAGCCATATCGCTTTGTGGATATCGAGATGCTGGAATCTGGTACCACGAATTACCATGTTTCGTGCTGCGGCGAAGTCGATCAGCCTCATTCCGTTATCGGAGGTGTTCTGATGGAGTCTGAATTTTCCGACAGTTGGACCAAAGGTACCTTCCTTGCCCACCGTAGCATTACAGTCGCCAAGCACGATTTTGATATCGTGGCGGGGGCAGCGGTCATAAGCTTCTTCGGGGCGCTGAAAGAAGCTCTCCTTGGTCACATTGTCCTTCTCAACCGTCGGAGCGTGGACACATATAAGGCTGATGTTCAAGAATTCTGTCTTGATGCGGATTGTGGCCAGCCGCTCGTTCACATGCGTGAAATGTGAGAGGAGATGATGTAGTCTCTTGCTGACCAAAAATCCACATCCTAATTCGTGCCTTTCAGCATGGCAACTATAGTAGATGTCACAGGACGCTCTTTTGGAACAGCCCTGTCCTGTCCATCGCATTTCCTGGAGAGCGGTGATGTCAGCTCTGTATTTTTCGAGGACATCAACCAGCTGGATAGAGGCACCCTCCCTATAAAGGGACCGGACATTCCAGGTGCATATCCGTAAATCATTGTCCTTTTTTCGTTTGCGGGGGTCATCAACAAAAGCGGTAGTCCTTATCCGAGGCATATTTGTTTTTTTCATTGGGGGGGGGTTTTTTATGTGGCGGGTCCCAAACCCAACGCACAACCTCTAACCGAGGAGATTTTCGCCACTCACTTCAGCCGCCTCCCAGCGGGTGCCAGGAAGACGTTGCCCGGTGGTCGTCACATGGAGGGCCCCCATTAATAATAATGAAAGCGCCATCACATAGTAAGCAGAGCAAGCTATATGACTACCCCTCATTAACAAATAAAGGTATCATCACATAGCGCTCAGATCAAGCTACATGACAGCCAGTGAGTTGACTTGCGATGAGTTCAACAAGGATTGCGCTAGCCCCACCCGGTTGAGGCAGTTAGACACGTTACCTTGCGAAAACACCACCAGGTTTACGGTTATATAATATTTTTTCTTTGGTAAACCGTAATAGCTCAAAGCATTGGCAATGAGTATTCGGTACATTAAGTTCAATTTTGTAATACAAGGAATTACAAAATGTTAATGTTTTTTTTATTGTTAGTTCTTATCAGCAGTTAGAAGTTAAAAAACAATTTATCAGAAAGTATAACACACACACTTGTGCAAATGTTTTAGTATTCTTGTAGCCGGCATTCTATTATAGTGTGGTTTTAAGTTATTGAATTACATGTTTTAACTTAATTTCATAATTAAATGTTTTTTTGTTTATTATATAGCATTTTTCTATTGTGGCATCTTTTAAAGTGGAATTCTATTCAATGTACGTAAGTTTTGCTTGTGTTATTTTAAATATTTTAATTACAGACAAATTCATCATTAGGTTAGATTAGGTTATGTGGCTTCCCTCTCTCTGAGACACACTTAGGCCAGAAAGGTCCATTGTGATACGTGTACGTGGTAAATTTGGGCAGCATTAGAAGGGACTTTTTTATATTAGGCGGTTCCAAGCGGCAGAACCCTTGTGACATCACTTTAACTTAGCTTTGTCACACAGCTCTTTTAAGAAGCATTTTTGGCAAATTGTTACTGCCAGAAAAATTGCCAATTTTTGCAGGCAGGTGGGTACCGTTCGAAAAAAATCTAAAGACGCTAAATAAAATCAACCAGTTATTTCTGTGTTATAGTTCAATTTATTGTGCATACAGATAAGTAAAAAAGAAAAATAAAATCCAGCAAACTCAATCGCCTGTTAATGTGAATGTAAATCATAATTTGCAATCATCCGCGCAAACCTCGCCAGTAAGTGCATTATCAAAAAAATTAGTTGATACACACTGCACAAGTGAAAGTAACAGTGCAAATCTCTTGCCAGCACATATTCCTCACTCTAACACTACATCAAATTTGGCAACAACAAACTCATGGCCAATCCCATCAAATAGAGGTAAACAAAATAATATGTTCTCTCTTGATGTACTATCTCCCTCTATACCGTGGAGTGTACAATGCGCTTCGCCTGCTGTAACACCAACAGCTACATAATCAAAACAAACAAAAGTTCATGACCCAGTAGTAAAGGAAACTAGTGCGATGACTATTACAGAACCAGAAACTGGAATTGTTCGCTACATTACTATAGTAAAGCGAAAAGGAAGTGCCCAAAATTCAAAACAAATGAATTCAACAAAAATTCAGAAGCAAAACACTGCCCCTATTAGTTCGGAAAATAGATACGCACTGCTTTCAGGTGATGAAAGTGACGAAAATATTATCCCCAAGAAAAATTTAAAACCCCCGCCCATTTTTTTAAGGGAACGCAACTCAGATAAGTTAATTTCCAGAATAACAAGCCTTATAGGACCAAAGAATTTGCACCTTGTTCCTATTCGAAAAGACCAAATTGAAGAAATGAAAGTGCAAATCTATAGCGAAACCCATTATCGAAAAAGTAATTGCAGAATTTGATGCCGGAAAAAAGAATTACTATATATATCGGCTAAAAAGTATTAAGGGCTTAATCGTTGTACTCAAAGGAGTACGAACCCAACATTGGTATTAACGAAATCAAACTCGCCCTTTAGGAAGAAGGGTTTCAAGCCAAAACTGCATTCAATATTCTCAATAAGAGCAATATACCTCAACCGTTATATCGCACTGAACTTCAACCTGAAACAAAATATATATATAAAATATTTGTTATTTATTGCATCGCAAAATCACAATCGGAGAATCCCATAAGAGAACTGGACCTCCTAAGTGCAGCAACTGCCTAGAATATGGACATACTAAGACATATTGTACCCTGACAGCTGTCTATGTGATTTGTGGAGATCTTCATAAATCAAACATATGCCCAAAGTCTAAAGTCTATGATGGGACGAAAAAATGCAGCAATTGTGGAGGTAATCACGAATTATAGAGGTTGCGGCGTATATACAACCCTAAAGCTAAATTTCTCCTCCAGCAAACAACCTCTAAAAACAGTTGAGCAAACTCAGATAGCCAACTCAAGTCAGAGACAAAATCATATTGCAACACAATTCTTCTCTTACTTATGTGACAATTCTTCTCTGCAATCACAAAAAAGAATCAAACCAATTCAATGCAATGTAAATAATGAGAAGCGCTCACTGCCCACTCAGCAGCCAAATACCCTTGAAAATTTGCTTCAAACACTAATCTTAAACATGAACCAATTCATGAACTCAATGCAAACAATGATGCAAGAAATGATGAAAAATCAATCTATGTTACTTTAAACATTGCTATCCAGACCATAAATACCATGAGTCGTCTCAATATATGCCACTGGAACGCCAATGTCTTAAGCCAGCACCGTTTGGAGCTAATTCAATTCCTTAAATCCAACCAGATCGACATAATGATGATATCTAAGACCCATTTCACTGGCAAAAATTGCTAATACCACATTACCACGTTACAAACTGTACACCACAAATCATCCTCATGGTAAGGCACGCGGAGAAACTGCTATATTGATAAAAAAGCAGAGTAAAACATCAGGTTCTCGAGGATTCCAGTAGTTTCTACTTGCAAGCAACATCTTTATGCCTGGAAAAATACATCTCGAAGCTAGTAATATCTGCGATATACTGTCCCAAGATACAGTATTACCGGACAGCAATATAAATAATTTTTCTCAACTTTTGGTAACAAATTCTTGGTTGCTGGTGATTTCAACGCCAAACACACTCACTAGGGCTCCGGCTTATTAAGTCCAAAAGGCAGAAGACTATGTTCAATCATTATTAACCACGGCTACGATGTAATCTCAAATGGTCGACCGACATATTGGCCAAGGGACAAGAAGAAAATATCCGATCTCATAGACTTTGGAGTCGCCAAGGGTTTGCAAATGGAAAATATCTCCACAGAGTGTAATTATGATCTATCATCTGACCACTCACCCACGGTAATATCTATAAAATCACTAAGCCCCGAAGCAATTGCGTTAGAAATAAAATAGACTGGTTGAAATTCAAGAAATATGTAAATTCCCATCTTCCTCTGAGTACTGTATTAAGAAATGGACACGATGTAGACTCAGCACTCGAAAAATTCAACCAGCTGCTCTCATTAGCTCTCAGCTCAGCCACCTGCACAAAGGTATGCAAGCAATCAAACTATAGCCCATACACACCAGCCGATATTGAATTGCTAGTAAGACCGAAAAGAAGACTCCGAAGACAATGGCAAGAATTCAGATCACCGAATCTGAAAACACAGCTACAGCACTGAACTCGAAAGTTAAAGCAAGCCTTAAAAAATAAAAACAACAAAGAGTTAGAAGAGCACATAGCGAAATTAACACCTGGTGAAGCGTCAGACTACTCTTAGTAGAAATCAGCAAAAAACTCAAATCGGCCAATTCTCACTGATTCCCCCATCCGGTTGAGTGACGGTAATTGGGCTAGAAGCAACTGTGAGAAGGGTTTGGCTTTTGCAAACCACACCCAATCCACCCTCTTCACAGTCCTCATTACCAAAATTAACTTCTCAACCTTGCTCAATAACGCTCAAAATTAAAAAAAGGACATATTCAAAGCAATTTATAAAGATTTAAACCCAAAAAAATCACCTGGTCCAGATAAAATTACCGGTAAAATGATAATAGAGCTACCTCCGGCTTCAGTACTTCATCTGATGCACATTTTCAATGCTATCCTTCGTATTAAACACTATCCCAAATGCTGGAAAACTTCAAAAATTATTATGATAGCAAAACCAGGAAAAGACCCTACAAAAGTTGCATCGTACAGACCTATCAGCCTCCTGCCTCTACTTTCTAAAGTATTCGAAAAGCTACTTGTCATGAATATAACTCCATTTATTAATCTCAACCAACTGATTCCTCAACATCAGTTTGGATTTAGAAAACAGCACGGCACAATAGAACAAGTCCACCGCATTGTAACTCTGATAAGGAACACTTTTGAAGAAAAAAAGTATTGCTCAGCTGTCTTTCTTGATATCACTCAAGCTTTCGATAAAGTATGGCACGATGGCCTTATTTACAAACTCAAACTATTACTGCCTGCAAATGTTTCCTCATTGCTTAGTAGCTACTTCACGAAAAGACAATTTCTCTTACATCACAAGGATTACATAACAAATCCATTGGATATTCACGCTGGCGTTCCTCAGGGAAGCGTTTTGGGCCCCTTACTGTATCTCTTATACACTACAGATATGCCCAGCAATAACTATACATTTATATCGACCTTTGCAGATGATACGACAATATTGTGCTCTCGCTCTAACTCCATAGAAGCTACTAAACTCCTGCAGACTCATATCGATTCTCTCGAAATCTGGCTAGCAAAATGGCGTATAAAAGTCAATGAATCAAAGAGCGTACACGTAACCTTCACGCTAAGGCCAGATGCATGTCCCCCACTTAAAATTAATGGCCAATCAGTTCCACAATGTTCCTCAACAAAGTACTTGGGTATTCACCTCGACAGAAGGCTGACCTGGAAAAATCACATAGAGGCAAAGAAAACTCAGATCAAGCTTAAAATGAGTTATGGTGGCTGATACACAAAAGATCAAAGTTGAATCTCGAATACAAAGTGCTATTATATAAAGCAATCCTGAAGCCAATCTGGACTTATGGTATTCAGTTTTGGGGCACCGCATCTCCCTCAGATTCAATAAATTCTTAGTATTTAAAAAAAAAAGAAAAATTCCTCGTAGGTGGATTGATGTGAACATATTATTCATTCCTAAGGCATGGAAACATCACAGTGCATATCCAAAGCCCTTAGATTTATAACCTTATCGCCTTTCCTTTTAAAAACTTTAGAAATATTGATTAACACTTCTATTTGACAAATTATTAACCAGAAATGATTATCGAGGGCGCAACATGCATACTCGAAAGGCAAATATGTTGGGAGAAATCTGCATTCTATGGTATCGACAATAGAAAAGTCCTGAAGCTTCAAGAAGTCCATAATGGTCGCCTTTATTGGTATTGAAAGTGTCTTCAATAATATTACTCCTGGAGCCATTATCGAAGCTCAATCCAACCTTAAAGTTGATCATTCCCTAAGAAAATTAATAGACCCTATGTTGATATTTGGGACGATCAACGCGAAGCTGAGTAATTGCAACACCAAAAAACTAGCCCACAGAAGAATCCAGTAAGGAGGAGTTATCTCACCCTTGTTATGGGTACTCACCCTTGTTATGGGTACTCAATGAATTATTGCTGTCCTTCGAAAACTCGAGTCGCAAAACTATAGCGTACGCCAACCATCCCGCAATAATGGTGTCCGTAAATACAATAGCAAACTAAGCGAAGTCATGCAGCACGGCCTTAACATTCTAATTAGACCATTGGCTCCAAGACGCCATCGTCAAATTACTCTCAAATTGGCTTCGGTCAACATTGCGAAGATTGTATCAATATTTCTGAGGTGCTCATCCTGATCCCTTCCGATCATATTTTGTTGTCTATGTAAACGTAGCATAATCTTGAAATGAATTTTTCAACACTTCATCATTCATGCGTTGGATTATTGCCGGTGCATTCTTTAATCCGACGTCTTAATATTAAAAGGACGTCTCTAAATTCTTATTTACCATTCACTGTAGGCAATGCCGTTTTTGGTATATCGGACTCCTTTATTTAAATTTGGTGGAACCCCAAGGTATGATCAATTACTATGAATAACTTGGATGCTCCAAGGCTATCGAGGGTTGTGTCGATGTCGGAAATTGGGCATGTGTCTGGGACCGTCACCGCTTGAGTCGTTTGAAATCGATCATCATTCTATATTCTCCATTCTATATTCTATATTCTATTTTCTCCATCTGGTTTGGGCTTCTTCGGTACAATCCATAGTGGAGAGGTCTATGATCTGCTTGAAGGATGAATTATGCCCTCATCCAGGAGCTCTTTGACCTGTAACTTTACGTATAGATCGGCTCGTTGGTCGTTGTCCTGGTGTCTGCGCGAAATGTAATGCTGGCACTCGTTCCCATACCTAAGGTTCAAACAATATTTTCCTAAAAGGTTGTATAGTCTACAAGGCTGACGTTGGTATAACCTCTAATTTAAACAGATTATGAGCAATATTCGAGTATCTGTTTCCGAGTCGTATTCGCATGTCGGGTTTAATGGTCAAAACTTGCTGTTTTCTGTCAATTATGGCCTCCAATTGCTTCAGCGAATCATCACCGATAATATCGTCGAAAGATTTTAAACCGGATTAGACATTTATTATCCAATTTTTGGAAAAGCTTCTACTTGATTTTCGCTTGCCCCAAATCTTACCCGCGGCCATTTGTACTGGGAGAGAGGTTTTTAGAGGGACCGTATGCCGTGAAAGTGAGGGGTTAAGGAAATTTTTATTCGCTCCGGTGTCCACCAAGAAGTTCAGTTGCCTGCCATAGGTACGTAATGTACGGCACGCAAGATATATATATATATATATATATATATATATATATATATATATATATATATATATATATACATATATATATATATATATACATATATATATATATATATACATATATATATATATATATATATATATATATATATATATATATATATATATATATATATATATATATATATGGCACTTATAAGCCTCGCAGGGCTCTTTATCCGAGCTTCTCTTTCATTACTGTTGCTCCTGTTAAATTTTGGACAGTATCACAATTTATTACTTATTTTGACCCGTTCACTTTTTATGAGCTTTGTCACAGAGTTCTTTTTTCGATGCTTTTCCATGTCAAATTTTTACTGCCGGAAGAATTGCCAATTGCTTGCTGACAGGTGGTTACCGTTCGAAAGAAAAATCTTTTCGATATTAAATTTGTTATGCTTCAGCCGGGGATCGAACCCACAACGTACAGATCTGAAGGCCAACACACTAACCACTGAGCTACGGCACCCACATGTGAAGTATAAGGGGTTATCCATTTCGCGGTTTCAAAAGTATAGGGCTAGAATTCGACATCTGTCAAACTGAGTTGTTAAAACAATTTCTTTCTTTTTCAGTTCAAAGTCTGACATTTGCGAAAATGGATCGCTTAACTATCGCACAATGCATTAAAATTGTAAAAACCTACTACAAAAATGGTGAATCTGCCACAGCCACATATCGTGCTTTAAGAGGAGATTATGGTTTACATAATCGTCCAACTAAGCAAGCAATTGGCAAAATTGTGAAGAAATATGAAGAGACTGGATCGGTTACAGATATTTTAAGGCCTGTTCATCATCGTTTCGCTCGTACCACCGAAAATATCGCTGCTGTAAGTGAAAGTGTTGCCGAAGACCCGAATGTGTCGATTCCTCGTCGTTCTCAGGAATTAGGACTGTCTTACGGCACATTATGGCGTATTTTGCATTTGGATCTAGACCTACATTCATATAAAATCCAGCTCACACAACAACTGAAGCCAGCTGACCATTCACAATGTCGTAGATACGTCGAATGGGTACTTGAACAACAGGCGGTGGACGGCGATTTTTCGAACAAATTTTTCTTCAGCGACGAAGCACATTTCTCACTCGGTGGGTATGTTAACAAACAAAATTGTCGTATTTGGGGTTCTGAGAATCCTCAAGTAATTGAAGAGAGGCCACTACATCCACAAAAAGTCACTGCTTGGTGCGCTCTTTGGTCCGGAGGTGTGATTGGACCTTACTTCTTCGAAAACGACGATAGAACGACTGTCAGCGTCAATTCGGAGCGTTATGGTCATATGATAACCGACTTTTTTTTGCCTGCTATTGAAGAATACGACTTAGAGAATATGTGGTTTCAACAAGACGGTGCCACATGCCACACAACTCGAGCGAATATGGCTTTATTGCAAGAGAAATTTTCTGGCCGCGTAATTTCTCGTCGTGGCGATATCAAGTGGCCACCAAGATCATGCGATTTGACACCGCTTGACTTCTTTTTGTGGGGCTACGCGAAAGACCGTGTTTATACAGATAAACCTTTAACTCTTGAGCACCTAAAAACCAACATTCGTCACGTTATGGCTGAGATACCGCCCAATATGTGTCAAAAAGTGGTCGAAAATTACCTTAAAAGAATTGATGCTTGCAACAATTCGCGTGGTAGTCATTTAAATGATGTAGTATTTCACACATAATGTCAACGTTCAAACTTTATAATAAAAAAGAAATATCATGATAAAAAATATTTTATATGTGTTTTATTTACATTTACTTTTGAAACCGCAAAATGGATAACCCTATATTATTCCGTAACGTTAAGTTTTACATATCTAGACAGGCCGAATAAGCTTTCGGCAATATTTTAGGTTTTTGTATGATCAGCAAGAAAGATAGTTCTCCGTTCAGACCGCGCATAAAAACGTATTTCTGTATGTTTCTACAAGAACGTCGACAGTCTTGTCTGAATAGTTTTCACTTATGATTTTGTTAACAATCAACCACAGCTGATGATTTGCAGTTGCATAGAGCTCGTCCAGTTTTAATCCTTTCTGCGCCAGCTGGTTCATTTGGTGATGTAGTGTCCGGATGTCTCTTTTATCGGCATAGTGAAGAGCTAATACATTTTCATTTCCAACCAGTGATTGTCAAAAATGTTGTACGAAATAAGCGCCGGATCCGCCTTTCCTCGCACTTTCTGTCTGATGTGCTGCAGAATCGATCGATAAATGGGTTTTTCTTTTATTAACTCATAGCCTTTTAGTATGAATTTTATGCTATGTACAAGCTTAAATCCGCTGTTTTTCGTTCAAAAATTTTTTTGAACCTTCCCCATGGCTCGTAAACGCATGGAAATGGCTTATTGAGTAACACCGAACTGTTCGGCAAGCATTTTTCGCGATTGGGTGTCGTCCTCATCCAAAAGAGCCTGCAAATAATGGTCCTCAACTTTTCTGGGTCTATTTTCACGCTTCTTGTCACTCAAGTCAAAATGGTTCTTTGAACCGACGAAATCAGTCTCTGCAAGTGGTTTCCGATAGCGCACTGTCACCATAGGTCTCCACAAGCATTCGATGCGACTCAGCAGCAGATTTCTTTAAATTGAAGCAAAAAAGTAGAGCTTCCCGCATATGCTCTTTTTCTGGCACGAAACTAGACATGATTATACGAGGAAAAATGTATGTTGTATGAAATCACTGATGATGTTTACTAATTTATGTAAACAGGTGTCGAACTCATAAAAAAAGGATGCACAGTCGATAATAGCTCAATATGCTCACTAACGACATCTACTAGCAAACAGCGGATTTAAGCGTTATAGTACGTTATAGTACTGTAATAATGGTGGTGATAACAAAACTGATTTTATTTGTTGAAAAGCATCATAATTAACAGAATCCCAAACCCAAGTGACATCTTTTTTGATTAATTGCCTCAATGGTTCTGTAAAGGAAGATAAATTGGGAATAATTTTATTCAAATAAATTACCATTCCCAAAATCCGTTGCAATCTCCTTTGGTCTCTTGGAGTTTCCAAGTTTGTTATCGTTTCAATTTTTATACAAAAACTTTATTGACGTTTGTTCGAATTGACATTTTCCCAAATCTAATGTCAAATCAGTTTCATGTATTTTTCTGATTACTTTTTCCACTTTTTATTTGAGATCAGTATTTGCATAAACTATGATATCATCCTTAGCACTCTCAGTATCTTCTAAACCTTCCAATGTATGAGTAATTAATTCACTGTAAACTTCTGGAGCCGATGATATTCCAAATGGCATACGTAAATAACGATATCTGCTGACTTTTATGTACCAAAATCCACTACGACAAAACAATTTGGTGAAGAATTTTGTCTTTACGATCTTTGCGGATATATCTTCGAATGTTTTCATTGGATATCTACGTCTTTTTATATTTTTCCTCAATTCGACAGGATCAGTGCATATACGAATTTTCTCATTTTTACGTACGATTAACATTGGACTAACTGCTGGTGTTGGTTTACTAACTGGTTCAATAACACAAATTTTAAACATTCTGTCCAATTCTTCTCTTCACGTCAATACGAATAGCAAACGGATCTACGCGGTAGAATTTTAAACGTTGGATTATCAATAAAATCGATATCGTATTCATAATCTTTTAAACACCCTAGAACATTAAAAATCTCATTGTTAGCTTCAATTTGATGAATTCGTTGAATTAATCCCAATATTTCACATGTTTTTCTTCCCAAAATCGGCGATAATTCAGGTTCTACTAGTTTGAAATTAACCATTGAACACTGTTCCTTGAATTTACACTTGGCATTGAATTCACCAATGACACCAATTTTATGTTGTCTGTACGAAGTTAACCTATTCGTTTTTGTTGGCACTAAATCAATTTCCAGCGATTTTGCAATATTTTCTGAAATATCATTGCATTGTGTTCCCATGTCTAATTTGAAAACCATTGGAACGTACTTAATCATAATTTTTTCAGTCCAATCGTCATTATTTTCACCCTTTATGTTGCAAGCATACATATTGAAATCACCATTTTCTGATTCAGCTATTTCACTTTCACATGTGTCGTTCACTTGTTTTGATATTTTTGACTTGCACAACTTATAAAAATATCCCAATTTTTTGCAATTCTTGCATTGTTTTCCATAAGCTGGACATTCCTTTTTCTTTTATGAAGTACCACACCGACTACATTTGTATGATTTGTATGGTGATGTTTTATTTTCTGCTTTTTCACTTTTTCGAATCGCATTTACTTGAACTGTTGGTATTTGTTGTATTTCTTGCAATTGTTTCTTTACCTGTTCACTGATTCGACAAATGTTGATGGCTTTTGTTAAATCCAAATCTGCGTCACTCAACAATTTTTCTCGCATTGCATCACTTTTCACTCCAATTACCAACTCATATTTGATCGAACTTTCTTCCAATGTTGAAAATTCACATTTATTAGCCTAAGTTTTAACCTTTGTGATGAATTCTTCAATCTATTTATAGGTTGTTTTCTTCTTCTTTTTGAACTACTGATTAAAATTCTCAATAATCAACTTAACATAATTTTTTGAGCTGGTGTCAAGTTAAATGTTTCGAATGTTCCTAATGGATCTGGATCAATATGTCACAATATTGATGCTGCTTGAATTTCGGCTGGTTTCATTGTTATGCCAGCTGCCAATGTATACCAATTGTAATGACGAATCCACTTTTCCCATTCTTGTGAGATATTTTCATCAACTACAAGTGGTTTTGGCAGTTTTCTGAAGAAATTCAACTCGACATAATTGGAGTTGAAATAGAAGCCGTTATATTTGTTGTTGTATTTGTAGAGTTTGTTCTCGATGTCGTTGATGTATTTGTCATTCAATCTTATTCAATTTTTATTTTTTTCACCAACCCTATTACCTTCAACCGAAAAAAAATATATTTTACACGATTACTTTTCTTTTTAAGACGAATTGGACAAACAACGTGTTGGACAAATTCTCAAAGTTGATGAAGAAAAAATTAAGTGATACTTTTTTTTACTTCTGACACCATGTAACGAGAGTTAAGATGAAAGGCGTGTGATTGTGTGACGTTCTATTGTGGAATGTCGTTTATTGAAAGTAACCAAATGACATTTATGTGTGAGTGTGCTCAACACCTTCACACTTTTAGAAGCTTTTCCATGGCAAATTGTTATAGTCTAGACAGACAGCAGCTTAATTCCGGATTACCGAGTTAATTCGAATTAACTCGGGCATAAACTGCAGCTAATCAGCATTAACTCTATAATAGCCTAGACAGAGTGCAGCCTAATTCCGGATTACCGGCGCACTTAATCCGAATAAAATAATAACCTGACAGACGGTAGTATTTCGGATTAACTAAACGGCTGATTGCTGTTTTATTAGGTCTGCTCACTTACATTACTATCACTATCAATTTCTGTCATCTGTCACTCTCGATATGAGAAAATCTACAAGAAGTATGTGAACTGAAAACTATCAGAAACTTGTAAATTGACATTCACCGTTCGTAATTGACAACTGGATTTATTTGTTCTCCAACGCTTTTCATGTTGAAAACTGTTAACAATTGTTAAAATTTTTTTGTTGCGAGCAGACCTAATATTTTGTAAAATGGATCGAGAAAAATTCACAATAGACAATTTTCGGCAGTGTTGCCATAGCAAATTGCCCTAATCCTCTTTTATTTTGAGAATTAACTCATAGAGTTAATGCGGATTAGCTGCAGTTAATGCCCGAGTTAATTCGAATTAGCTTGGTAATCCGGAATTAGGCTGCCGTCTGTATAGGCTATAAGTTAATTCTCAAAGTAAAAGAGGATTAGGGCAATTTGCGATGGCAACACTGCTGAAAATTTTTTATTGTGAATTTTTCTCGATCCATTTTACAAAATATTAGTGTGTTCGCTTATAAAAAACTTTCAACAATTGTTAACAGTTTTCAACATGAAAAGCGGTGGCGAACAAATAAATCCATCTGTCAATTACGAACTGTGAATGTCAATTTACAAGTTTCTGATAGTTTTCAGTTCACGTACTTCTTGTAGATTTTTTCATATCGAGAGTGACAGATGACAGAAATTAATAGTGATAGTAATGTAAGTGAGCAGACCTAATAAAATAGCAATCACCCGTTTAGTTAATCCGCAATACTGCCGTCTGTCAGGTTAATATTTTATTCGGGGTAAGTGCGCCGGTAATCCGGATTAACTCTGCCGTCGGATCAGAAGGCCAAAACACTAACCACTGAGCTACTGCACCCACCTTTTTATAAACCCCAAAATAGCTTTTTTATCAATGCTCGATTGTTAGTTATCAGATTTATTAAAATGATAGTTTGTTGCAAATATCTCAAAAATTTATCCATCGTCAAATTAAAGCTATTTAAAACCAATAAAGCTCCCTCTTTAAAGTGTGAAGCTAACTCTAAAGGGAGTAATAATGAAATAAAGTTTTCATTTAGTAAATGTAAAAATATTAAAAAGAGTCTCTATAGCAGGCTTTGATATTTTTACGACAATTCTCAAGTATGTTTTGTTACTCATTTCTTTGGCATGCAAAAAGAGGCAGGAGTTGGGCCTGCAACATTGACTCATCAACTTATTGCCTGTGAGATATATCAGGTAGACTTAAGTTGTTCTTACAACTAATATATATACACATTAAAATTATTTTCACTAATTAGATTAAGTATTAGTAAAATTCAAGCCAATTCCAATGGATGTTATGCCCGGTACTATAAATGACTGAAGTTTAAGAACCGCCTACTATTTTAGTGAAACTGGTCCGTTCTGGTTCCATGTGAATAATAAACCACAAGCTATTCATGGAAGTTATCACGTTTTCAACATGACATACAAAGTGTCACTCGTCCGACAATAGAAAACAATGCTTTCTATTTTCATCCCGAAAATAATTTGTTGTTAATCGACTCAAATTAGGCTAAACGAGCACAAATTTTTTACAATATTAGAGCTACGCGAACTGCAAAACTTCGCGAATTGCATATGCCTAAACAAGGCGTAAAAAAGTTTGATTGTGATGCATACAGAAGGATGATATGTTGGAACAAACTTAAAATTACATGGCCGCCTTGCATATAGTTCAACGAGGATGACGAATTAATATCATTTCAATATTCAACTAATAAGGTTGATACCTAGGTAAATGGTATGTAGAACAACTTGTTAAATGTAATGTGTTTTATAGAATTTATAGAATTTTATAGAATTTCTATGTCATTCACAAAATACCGAACGCTGAGCACGATTTTGAGTGACAACCCGCGCTGTTACCGATTAAAAACGACTCGGATATATAAGATATCGATATTTAATTTCTTATTTACAATCACTTTGCAATACGATTACAGACAGGAACGGACGATTAGGATAATATGATGCTTTTTTTTATTATTTTTTATTTATGAGTAAGCTTCCCTCGATGTACTTTCCGATCAAGTAATTGACGTTTCTACTAGTTGAACAACAACAAATAAACACAGATATTAACCCGTAATGAAAATTACATTTCGTTATTACTCCTTTAGTTTTAGAGTTAGCTCCCCCGAGACCCTTTTAACAAGCTATAATTTTCTAAAATCGGACATAAAATTAAAATAATTTTTGGCGGTTCTAAAAGAGTTAAAAAAAACATTTTCTATTTGTCCTAGGAACCTTTCAACATTATTTTTCAAACTATGGGCCAAGCTTTGAAACTTTATTTTATTGTTTGGGGAGCGATCCATCGTAATGTGTTCATGTATTTAATTCATTTTTATTTCATTTTCATTTGCAGCTGTTAACAAAATTGCATATCATAGATTATTGCCTGCTCGTGGGCATTCATGAATGCGTTCGTGTTGAGGAAGAAGCTCTACAGGGTGACAACTCACAGCCGACCGGACGTAGCGAGAATAGTGACAGTGAAAAATGTGATAGTGGCGAAAGGTAAAACTTATGTTATTTAACCCGTTTAATAATATGAGCAAAAGTTTGATATTCTGTAACGAAAACATAAAAAATTTGCATACCCTATACTCGAAGAGTTAACATCACATTGGGACAGTAGCTCCTCAAAGTAGTATCAACCAATGAAAATCTTTTTTCCTAAGCAGTGTAGGACAGGAGCATGGAATATGTGTGTCGATACAAAAGTCATGCATGAGATGGCTGAAACCAAGCAACATGGCCATACACTACTCCTAAAACGTCTGGTTTATTGAGATTAGTGAGTATGTAGGCGATTGTTGACTTGCAACTTCGCCATCCTGCTGATGGAAGTAATTTCCTCCAGTTTATATTTACATGGGGCTGTAGGAATCTATAATATTTTGTCTGCGTTAAGCACTGCAGTTCCGCCTTGTCATGTGAGCTTGTCCGCTTTATAATTTCGCTCAACACCCCTGTGACCTAGGTACCTGTTCACAGATGTACCTGCCATCTCATTAAAAGTTTTGCTGCAATCAATAAAGGTTTGCGATTTAAACAAGAATTATTCCAGAGTTTTAATGACATTTTGGCTATTACTCAAGGTGCAAATATCTTTCCGATAGACATTGTTGTGCGCGATACAAGACGGTGCGGTATGGATAGCTTTGACTGACTGCTAGAAGCACATTGAATGAACCCAACTAAATGAGTTAAAGTTGATTTTAACTATATCTTTGAGGACTTCTTATCTTATTATTATTATTCTTATTCTTATCTTATATATAACTTATTTATCGGTTACCGTAAGTATAAATAATCTGCGTAAGCTATCACTATGCACCATTCGTTTATATTTCCGTCAGCAGTTCATTGACTACTGAATTCCTTAAAACATATAAGAGAACACTATCTTGCGAAGTTTCTTCTAATACTGGATTATGGATTCACTAGGATCGGATGTAAAAAGTCTGCTGTCTTCGATCCATATGCATAGTAACCAGTCCTAGGGGAATTCCATGATTGCCCTTTGATAAACATTCTTAAAGGCTCTCTCAATATCCAGCTGCAGTGAAACGCTGCATTGATTAGACAACTTAAGACAACACAATTGAAAATATGTAAATATTACTTGTCAAAGAAGATAAAAATTGTTTGTGTAATATAAGCATCAAGATAATCATAAAAGCAAATACCACTTTTCAGCAACCGTTGGTGTCGTTTCGTGTGAATTTCGTGCTTTTATTTGGTTTTGTTTCTGTCACGTCACCGAATTATCCAATTTATTGTCCAATTTACAGTCTTCGAAAAATCAAAGACAGTGGTGAAGACAATGAGAGAAGTGTAAATGTAGTAGTAAAAAAGGGTGTATGTATTGCTATTGGCTTGTCAAAATTGTCTTGTGTAAACCCCAAGTAAGTATGATGAGGCGATTAAGGCACATGTTTGCCTATGATGAGTCTTTATTGTGTTTCGAATAGAGGAAGAGCGATATATAGGTCTGAGGTTCTTTGGTTTAGCTTGGCAGGATTTCCCAGCCAAAACAGCCTTTACTAATCTCTTTACTTTGGATATATAACATAGGCTGTTGCAAGCTTTGTAAATCTGTTTCACCCAAAGTACAATTGTCTATTGTTGTAATTGAGTCAGTTTTATTTTATCAGGTCCTCCTAATTTGTGAGGTTTAAAATAAATCTGATGTAACAATTGAGTTGTTAAACGGAAGCTCGTTGTAGTTTTGGAGGGTATTGCATAGTTTCAGAATTATCACAGGGAAAAGTTTGTTCAGTAATAGTTGAAGATTATTCGCTACTTGAAGTGCAAGTGCTGTTTGATTTCTCTAATTGATTATTATACGATCAAGTGTAAAGAATTTTAAAGTCTAGATTCTTCAGACACATCTTAAATATTGCTACAGAAATCTCCGCAGGATTCTCTCTGTGAGGTTGTGAGGCCATATTTACATTTTCTGACGTCTTGTATTTTATTTGGTCAGTTTCTAGGCGTATATTTTTGATTTTTGATAGAAAGCTTCTCTCGCAAATTAGTGCTTTGGTTTCCACCATAGTGATTTTTGTTTTATTAAATTTACCTTCATTAAAAATTTTATAAAACGATTCTTGGAAAGTATATTCTAGAGCAGGTGGGAAAGTAACACTGCGGGCAAGGCCATTGAAGGAACCAGATGAATGCACGGCAACAAAAAATACTGCGCAATTGTTACACTAGATGTGAAAAACACGTTCAACTCGGCGAACTGGCAGCACATTATGAGAACATAACAGGTAGCTATTTGTCCGACAGGCTGCTGCTGTACGACACAGACGAAGAACCCAGGAGCTACGTTGTGACAGGTGAAATGCAGCAGGGCTCGGTAATTGGGCCGTTGCTGCGCAAAGTACTCTACGACGGGGTGGTGCACCTTCAGCTGCCAAGAGAAGCAAAGATAATTTGTTACGCAGACGACATTGTTGTCACTATTGTCGCGAAGAAGCTACACCAGATCCAGAGCGTCTGTAACGAGATGGTGACGAAAAGTAAGGAGTGGCTCACGGCGACGAAGCTACAACTTGCGGGTGAAAAAACGGAGGCAGTGCTCATCACGAGCATAAAGAAGTTAGTGACGGTCACCCTCAACATCGATGGCTACAATGTCACAACGCAGCCCTCTCTTAAGTACCTCGATGATCGATGCGAGATTAAATTTCAAGGCACATACAAAAAAAGCTTGTGGTAAGGCGGCCAAGGTGACTGCTGCTCTATCAAGAATCATTTCCAATATTGGTGGCCCCAGTCAGAGCAAGAGAGCACTCCTGGCTAAAGTTAGCCAGTCCGTACTAATATGCGGCACCAATATGGTAGGAAGCCCTACGCTAAAAGACGTATGCCAAGATGGCGAAATAAGTCTACAGGCTGAGCGCTATGAGGGTCATATCCGCCTTCAGAACAGAGTCGCACGATGCTGCAGGTGTTATATTTGGCACCATGCAACCGCATATCATGGCATCGGAGCTGCACAGAGTCTATAGCAGGACTTAGAGTCTGCGCAGACATCTAACAGATGCAGAGCGAAAAGCGGAGAGGCCGGCGAGCCTGGATGAATTGCAGCAACTTTGGGACGCCGCAAGTAAAGGAAGGGGACGCACAGGCTCATCAAAAACATCCAAACCTGGGTTGAGAGAACTCACTATGAGACTGACTACTACCTGACGCAGTTTTTACCGATCACGGGTGATACAGGGAGTACCTCCTCAGGTTCGGAAATGACAATACCACAGAATGCTCGTGCTTCGGTAGTGTCTGCGAAAACGCGGGGCAATTCTTTTTCTTCTACCGGAGATTTGATGAGGAGAGAGCAGCAATCGAGGAACTCTTTGGAGAGAGGATGACACCAGACAACATCGTGGGCCATATGCTACAATCAAGGTTGGTGTGGTCACAGATGAAGGCGTGGTCAGCGGCAGCACTCCAAGAGCTCAGAATGAAGGAGCGCTAGCGAAGAACTGCAACCGCAGAAACGGTGAGTAGTACTGTTGTATGTAAATAGCCTTAATGGCTAAGGCAGGCCCTGCGACGTAATGCTTAATGTCATTCCCCCTCCGAATTAAAAAAAAACCCATGAGGTCTCTCATATACCTCGACATATATATACAAGTATTTATATATACAAGTATTTGTACATAAATGCAAACACACACATGCCCACATACATATATGGACATGTATTAGTAACCATACATATACACATCCATATGCATGCCTATCTGCACATCCATGTTACACACATAACTTTACCCCATGCATACCACCGTATACCCTTCTATAACATCAAGGAGGAACTTTCCGTCCGGACGAGAAGTGGTTTTAGGGAGTTAAAGTCTCGCACTGACATAGGCTTTCGATGCTTTTATTACATTCTTCCTAATATAAAACCCCTACAAAAGGGTAATAGGTGTGTGTCTACACTAATTATTTTTAATTAATTTATATTTATATCACAATAGTTGGTAATATACCAACTAACAAATTGATAACAACAAAGTATTGTACTAGCAATGTAAATAGGAAAAGAACAGCACTTTCAGCTGTTTTTCCTATCGTATACTTTCTTCACAAGTCAATATTGTATTTGAGACACTTATCTTTAAATTCCGGATTCACTATGCTATGAGCAGGATACTTCTACTCGCACGACCTCGCAGTCCATCCCATCCGATACATGCGACTTCCAATATCTTTCCACATCCCAATATTGCACACAAAAACAGCGGAGCGCTCACTGACCATGTCACGATATTCTAAATGATTTTGAGTGAATTTGAACAGTACACGTTTTGTAATAATCTATCGATATATCATTCTAAATTTTAGAAAAATCGGTAAGAATGGAGGAGATGAGAAATCGTTAAATTATTGACGAACGGTTGGTGGAATTTTCGCCAGAAGAAATTCAACATCCAATTCTTTACGGATTTCGACGTTAACTTAAGTCCATAGAAATTTTTAGTAAATTCATTTAGTATTCATTTGTTCAATAATTGGAATTGGAATTTTATTTTCTATATTTAAAGTTCTGATTTTTTCTGTGATAGTGATAGTGATAGTGTGATAGTGTCTCTCGGCATCTGCGTTTCCTGTGTGGCTATTAGGTTTTGTGAAATGAAACTCAACATTCTCCTGTGTTAGAAATTCTTTTACGTTTACATTATTAAATTAGTTATCGAAAACAAACTTTTTAATTTTGCGTTTGATTGCCATGAATTCTTGGATTTTAGATACTAATGTACGGCTATTTCTATCCATTAACGGAAAGCAGATTGTATGTTTAGAAAATTTGTCAATGAAAATAATAAATGTTTGTTTACTGTTTATATAGGTGTCAATATGGACTATTTCTTTTGTGGTCGTTGAGGTATCAGTCAGGTAAAACTTGTTTTTAATGGGTTTCTGTCATACTTTCCACCATTACATATTCCGCAATTATTTATGACTTTGTGTATATTTTTTTTAAGTGTTGGGTTATATATTATAATTTTGATTCCTTCATATGTCGGTATGATACCGGCATGACCTACTTCATCTTTGTGGAAAAATGATATTTGTTTTAAAATTTCGTCCTCATTTTCTATGTCTACTGCTATATAAGAACACTTTACAAATTTATACTGATTATTTTGAAATGTTGATATTAGTATTTCTTGGAGCTTGTTGTACTCATGATCATTAATTTGGGAGTAAATGGCTATCTTTCCCCCAGAAAAGTGCTGAGGAAGAAGATTCGGAATATTTCCCTGCAAACAGTCATTTCGGTCAATGAAAATTCTTTTATTTCCGAATATAGTTTCATATGGTTTATCCTTTTCATTCTGTAGGATAATTTGTTGTCTGAATCTATTAACGATCGTGTCCAATATAGGGATGTGGTTATTTAGCTCCTCCTCTTGAGAGTGGACTTTTTCTACACTCAATGAGCTCTTCATTGTCATTGAGTGGTAAATCATTCAGGCAATTTATTTCCGAGGTACTGGCATTTATTCGACTTAAAAAGTCCGCAATTTTATTATCTTTCCCTTTTATATAGTCTATCTTAACATCGTATTCTCCCAATTGTAATAAGCATCTTTGCAATCTAGGGTTTATATATTTTCCTGAAAGTTTTGTCTGGAGCCACTTAAATGGTTTTGGAGGTCGAATTCTCGGCCATAGATATATGGTCTAAAATATTTGACCGCCCATACGTTGGCAAGTAACTCTTTTTCAACTGCTGAATAATTTCATTCGTGTTTATTCAGTGTCCGTGATGCAAAAGCTGTCGGATGTCCATCTTGGGTTAACACTGCTCCCAGACCGGAGTTACTTGCGTCGGTGATCAATTTGAACCGACATGCAGAATTGGGGTATCTAAGGATTGGTGTTTTGGTAACAATATCCTTTAATTTTTCGAAGGCATAAATATAATTCGGATCGTTTTTGTTTACTTTTTCCTTTTTCTGAAGGTATTTTATCATTGGATTCGCTATTTTTGCGTAATCTTTAATAAATATTCTGCAGAATCCTGTCATGCCTAAGAAAGACTTTATCTGTTTCTGGGTACTGGGAAGTTTTAAATTTTGAATTATTTCTATTTTTTTGGGTCTGGCTTAACCTCTTGTGGAGTAAGGACATGACCTAAGAAAAGTGTGTCTTTCTTAAGAAAGTTACATTTGTCCGGTTGGACAAATGTAACCGGTTAATTGTGCATGTCTAAGTATTGTCAAAATACATAGATTTAATACTGTTTATATGCTCTTCAAGGGACGTACTGAATATAAGTATGTCGTCCATATATACGACGCAAATTCTATTAATGTGTTCCTTTAGTACAGAATTTATTAATCGTTGAAAGGTGGAGGGTGCATTCTTCAAGCCGAAGGGCATTCTTACAAATTCGTAATGCCCTAGCGATGATGAAAACGCGTTCTTGAGCCTGTGTTCTTCCTTTACTTCTATCTGGTGGAAACCCTTTGCAAGGTCCAACGTCGTGAAATATTGTGCTCTTCCTAAAAAAAAAATAAATATGTGGCACTTAAAGCCCCAAAGGGATCATTGGCCGAGCTTCTCTTCCATTACTGTTGTGCGTCTTAAATTTTGGACAGTATTAGAATGGACCTACTTATTTTAGCCGGTTCCGAATGGCAGAACACTTGTGACATCACTTTTTCTGAGCTTTGTCACAGAGTTCTTTTTAGAAGCTTTTTCATGGAAAGTTGTTACTGTCGGAAGAATTGCCAATTGCTTGCCGACAAGTGGGTACCGTTCGAAAGAAAAATCTTTTCGATATTAAATTTGTTATGCATCAGCCGGGTATTGAACCACGACCTACAGATCAGAAGGCGAACACACTAACCACTGAGCCACTGCACCCACTCTTCCTAACTTGTCTAAAATGTCATTCAGGTTAGGGATTGGGAACTTGTCGTCTATGGTGTTTTCGTGAAGAAACCTATAGTCCACGACAAGGCGTCATTTTTGCTTTTCTGAATTATCAATTTTTTTGGGGACGATCCAAAGCGGGCTATTGTATTGAAAGCTACTTGGTCGAATAATATTGTTATCTAACATTTCCTTTAATTGTCGTTCTATTTCCTTTCCGTGAATTTGCGGATATCTGTATATTTGAGAGTACAATGGTTTATCTGTTTTTGTTATAATTTCGTGTTTAATTCCACCTGTGGACATTAGCTTATCACCCTCTTTGAAAAAGGTATCATCAAACTCAATTTAGAAAAATCTGTTACTTTCCAAAAAACTGTTCCCTCTATTCCAAATTCCTCCTGTATAGGTGTAATGTTGTGGTGTGTTATTTCGTTAACACCGTTTATACTGCTAAAATGTATTTTTTTTTAGGGGTTGTGGCTGAAAACCGCTAAGTGCTGTTGGCTTAATAATGCTGGTATCAGATCCAGTATCTATGAGGCACTTCAAAATTTGTTTTTTGATTTTTATTGATATTATTGGTAACTTTGTTCTGAGGCTGGTGTCAGAAAATTTACTTCCTCGGTTGTGTCCTGGTTATGTTCTTGAATAGTGTCTATCTCTATATATTGTGTCGCAGAGGTTCGCCGTGTTTGGTCGACACTCATATGTGGCTGATTCCATTGATTAGACCCGTAATTTTGGTTTTGTCTGTTGTTACTATATCGATTGCCCTGATAGCTTTGGTTGTTAGTGATGCTACGATTGCCCTGATAGATTTGGTTGTTAGTGTTTTCGTTTTTGTTGGCTTTTGGTGTGTTGTTGTTATAATTTTAGTAGTTTTGTCTATTCGTATTAGGCTGTTCATTGTTTTGTTTGTAAGTATTGTTATAGTTCCTCTCTCTATTTTGTCTATTTTGCCTTGGCTTTCTATGATTGTAATCTATCGCTCTTACGTTGCCAATAGATTTAACTTCTCTCAACTCATCACCAATGTGCGCTCTAACCGTATAATCTAATTTTTCGATGAGTATGTCCACCAAGTCTCTATTAACACTTATTGGCTGATATAAGGTGGACATACCATCCCCTAATTCATAAAATACATTTAACTCATATTTCGCATTTTCAAAATATTCGAACAATTCTCTAAGATTATTCACTTGAACTGCCTTGCATCCGTTATATATAACGTTGTCCAAACGTTGTCCTTGGCCAGAATTGTTGCTTCAGTTTCATCTTTAATTCGATCCGTGTTGGGTTATTGCTGAGGTCCTGTAGCGTCTTCGCTGGTTCTCCTCTTATTTTTTCATTTATTATTATGTTGAGCCCGAAAGATTTCAATTGCTCGTTGCTGTCACATAGCTGCTTCACCTGCTCCACTGACTTGATGAACGACGTCAAGTATGTTGAATCTGCTAGGGCGATCCAGGCCCTGAATTGGTTTGCCACATCTTTTGGGGACATTCGCAGATTATTAAGTTGAAGATTTTGCAGCATTTGAGCTTGTTGCATCTGTTGCTCCTGCTGTTGTTGGCGGAGGTTGTTAATAAGTTCTTCTTGTTGTTGAATGACCAACTGTAGCTCTTGGTTTTGCATTGTTGTCCTTTTTAATGTTTTTTTTTTTGAGTGTTTTTATTTGCTTTTTTTTTCTTTTTAACAAATTTTTTCAAAGAAAAAAAAATAATAATAATAATAATAATACCGCGACTGTGCCACTTATGTAAGTATTGAAAAAGGCAAAAAAACTTGAGTTTCTTTTTATACTTTTATTTTTATTGTTTCCGATAAACTCCAACCTTTTTGGTTGAGGCGAGTCTTAAGACTAAAAATACAGTTACTTATTTGATTACTAAGCAGAAGGCTTTTACAATTTTGCAATGTTTATATATTGTTTTTTTTTCGGACAACGATATCAGAATGTTGCAATTTTTATATATGTCAACAAAGTACGTTGATCTTTTTCATTACGTTGCATCTTTCTGAGTTCGTTGATCGTTTATATATTTTTTTATTATTTCTTCGATATTGCTTGTGTTAACAATATCAGTTTTGTTTACAGGGCGAGTAGTAGGGTGAGTGGTGTTCTCGGTTACAGGGTATGTAATTCGCGTGTGTAAGAGACGACGTTTAACGACTGTTTGCAAAAGTTGGTATAATAAGGAAAATATTAGCGAACGAAAACCACAAAAGTGGTTAGCAAAGCAATCATGCCGAAAATACATGGTTTTCGGTTTCCAGCTACGACTAGATCGCGAACGGAACTAATACAAAGATTAATATACGCTAATGGTGGTAAAAAAATAGATTTTGTAAGGGAAGATACAACAAATTTGCAAAAACAAATTAATGATTTACACGCAAATGCAGTCATGCAGAATGCAGTGACCATTGGTAATGTAAATGTTAATAATGAGAGAGAAACGGTAGCAACGCCAATTTCTATTAATTCAACAATGCTTAGTAGTACAGTTAAGGAAATTGCGGAGACAATTCCTGTGTTTGATCAGTCAAATCAAAATTCGATTACCATTGAACAATTTGTTGATCGTATAAATGCAGTGCGCATAACATATCAGTTTGACAAAAAATGTTTGTTGGTTGCATATCGTCAACAGAAGGGCGCAGCGCGTATGTGGTTTGACGCGTTGTCAGTTGTGCATTCAAATTGCAACGACTTTTTCCAATGATTTGAAATGGGAGTTTGAACATCATGTTGACGAAGCGAATCATGTTCATTACACGATGGCAATTTTTTTTTTTTAATACTATGCATTTATTGAATCTTTCTAAAATACCTAGAAACTATCAATAAGTATTCAAATCTTACAAACTAACTAAAATTATGTAATATTCCCTACATTCCATCACAATTTGTTGATTCGCGAGGTATAGCAATTTCACAGCATATTCAGTGTGTCTTTTCTTTTTAATATTTGACGCCCCGAATCGATGATTGTGTAATTTTTGAATGTAGTTTCTGCAGGACATTGCAACTTCCTCAGAAATTGTGGGTACATCTCGATGGATGTTAACGTTCCTCATATACCAAGGCTCGTTTACAATAATTCGCAGACACTTGGATTGTATTCGCTGCAATTTTTCGAGCTTGATCTGAGTTTTCTTTGCCTCTATATGATTTTTCTAGGTCAGCCTTCTGTCGAGGTGAATACCCAAGTACTTTGTTGAGGAACATTGTGGAACTGATTGGCCATTAATTTTAAGTGGGGGACATGTATTTAGCCTTAGCTTGAAGGTTACATGTACGCTCTTCTATTCATTAACTTTTATGCGCCATTTTGCTAAACAGATTTCGAGAGAATCGACATGAGTCTGCAGGAGTTTAGTAGCTTCTATGTGGTTAGAGCGAGAGCACAATATTGCCGTATCATCAGCAAAGGTCGATATGAATATATAGTTATTGTTGGGCATATCTGAAGTGTATAAGAGATACAGTAAGGGGCCCAAAACGCTTACTTGAGGAACGCCAGCGTGAATATCTAATGGATTTGTTGTGTAATCCTTGTGATGTAGGAGAAATTGTCTTTTCGTGAGGTAGCTACTAAGCAATGAGGAGACATTAATACAGTACTTGTTTTCTTCAAAAGTGTTCCTTATCAGAGTTACAATACGATGGACTTGCTCAATTGTGCCGTGCTGTTTTCTAAATCCAATCTGATGTTGGGAATCAATTGGTTGAGAATAATAAATGGAGTTATATTGATAACAAGTAGCTTTTCGAATACTTTAGAGAGTAGAGGCAGGAGGCTAATAGGTCTGTACGATGCAACTTTTGTAGAGTCTTTTCCTGGTTTTGCTATCATAATAATTTTTGAAGTTGGCAAGTGCGTCGCTAAAAAGCAACGAATTGGAATTGTTTTCGTATGAAGCTGAGTGAATCTGCAATTATAAAATATATTCGTGAGAGGCTACGAAATCGTGAGTTACAATTAGCGATCGCCGCAATTAGGTTTGAATCGGTAAAACAAATGCGTGAAACGTTGAAGGAATATTTTGCGAATTGTAGAAGATCGATTGAAGTAATGCAATCGGAAAAAAAATCGTAACATAAACAAACTGTGGTTGCCAAAATAACAAAGTGAGCGATAATGTCAAAAAGATTACTTGCTTTAATTGTGGGGAGCAGGGACATAATTCCAGAGAAATAAATAATAAACCACCAAATGAAATAATTGACGAATTAGCTTGTTGCCGTGTTAAGCGATTTCAGTGATATGTTTTCGAATGGTTTAATTGGTTTGGGTAAAACCACAGGTAAGGTTACAGCTCAAGCACTTTATAGAATTCCCAAACCTAGAAAGAAAGCTGTTGTGAAAATAATTGAAGACTTATTATATGCCGACATAATTGTGAAATCAAAATCAGAATTTGCTAGTCCCGTATTATTAGTGTTGCCAGCCAAAATATAAAATATAATATATGCACATATGCATATTTTGCCTCGCGACATATTTCCCGAAATTGTGAAATACATATTCATGCTTACACATACCAATCCATATCAATATTACTTATATTATATTAACGGAGTTGCAGTTGGGTGTGAAAAAGCTGACAAAGCACATTCCCACACAACTCGTAGTTCTACACTTACGTAAGCATACCCAGAATGTTTAGACATATCATGATAACTAAAATCACGTGGATTACTCATGTGTGAATATCAAAAAGATGCTTTCTCACATAATGGGTACATACAAACACACGTGTGATATGAATATATTGTTGTATGTTATATGTTGGTATGTGACTAGATCGATATGTGGAAAGTATGAGAAAAATGGTATAGTAGTAGGGCTGAGTCTACTCGAATAGTGAAGTGTAAATACTGCGATCCTCACGAGGCACTATTAGTGAAATAAGTAATTATAATTCAAAGTGAAAAGAACCAGAAATAAAGTGAAGACATAAAAGCGCAAGTATAATTAACCCTGCTTTATTTTCAGCTAACAAGTGTTATAGTCCCGAAAGGACACGCAACACTTAGGAGCTTGGGTTTAGGTGTGAATCTTGTGTGTTACATCCTTGAGTCTAGCCATTAGGTATTTAGTAAGTGTTAAGGAAAAATAATACACAACATTTTGGCACAGCCCGTAGGATACTGCAAAATATTTTGCATATACACGGTGTTTTACGTTCAACGTTTAACGCAGTATAGAATCTAATTATAGTGTGTGTGTGACCCAAAGTCAAATGGAGACTAAAACCTATGAATCATTAGCAAGAAAGCTAGACGTTGCAATAACTGAGTCAATCGACATCGTGTGGAGATTGATTAAGCAACACAGCACATACGAGCAATTGCAGCTCATAAAATCAAAGGCGAATCACGGAAAGGTACTAAATCCAATAAAGGAATTAGATGCCACGTTATCCGACGTAAACGACCTATTGAAAAGCCAGGCTAAAGCATCCTTAAAGCAAAAAGACGATTTATAGGCAGCAGAGATACAAATTATAAGTCTGCGAACTCAGATAGAAACAGAGAGACGACGCGGAACAGCTAGAAGTAGAGATTACTAAGACTGTTAATAGAAATAAGAATTTAGAAGATTTACTAAAAGGAAAAGGCATTTCAGAAGAATTTATGGGGAAAAGGCTTAGAACCTCGGTTGACCCTGAGCAACTAAGTGCACTCCAGGCAAAAGTGAGGAATCTCGAAAGAGAACGCTGCATAGCACAGGAGACACTTCTTCGTCGTCATACACCAGTACGAAAAACACAATCAGAGTTGCAACCAGAAGAAGAACCGGAATTAAAGCTGAAAATGCGTATTGACGAAATAGCACAGACCGTCAGTAGACTACTAACAGTACTCATTGGAGCGAGGTCTAAAGATTTGAGCACCGAAATACACCAATTCATTTCTGGGTACGAATTACCACGAAAAGCCATAAAACCCGACGAGTTCGAAGATTTCGTAGCTTGTATAAAACAGCGACTCTATGGTGATTATTATAACTTGGTGCTAAGTAAGAAATTCGCGAATATAGAGGAACTGTATACACTTCTGCGAGACATATATTTGAAGACCGTTCGCCTGAAACCGCTCACGCATCAAATACAAGTCGCACGCCAACTACCTTAGCAAGATATACGTGTTTTTGCAAGAAGATTAGGTGATTCAAAATCCAGGGAGATACAGTGTATTAAGAGTAGATAAGGTGAAATCGGAGAGCAAGCGTTGTTAAACGAACTAGAGAAGTATGAGAGGACATCTTTTACATAGGGCTTTTGAGACCCAATTCTAAAAACTTATATGCTAGGTAAGACGGGCACATTAGAAGAATTAGCAGAGGAGGTCGTAAACACGGGTATTCTGCTCAAAAGAGGGCAATGGTTCAATCAGCTTGATATGGGAGCACCATGTTCTTACAACGTTCACCAGACTTAGGCCAGTAATACAGTGGCATTTCACCAGAACAGAAATGAAGAGGCGCACCTCGGAATGAACAAATACAAAATAATAGCGTATACCCAAATAACAGAATATAGGATATATAAAAGGTATAACCAAAGGAAAGTTCCTACCTATTCTTCTGCGACAAAAGGGGCACACCAGAGACGAATGTTTTGAGAGAAAAAATATGCCCTATTGCATAAAGTGTAAAAAATACGGACATGAGTTCAATTTGTCATGCACACTTTTTAGCAACAACAGGTCACAAGGAAAAGGCAGTCAAACACTTGCACTTAGTAAGGGAGATCAAGAAAGCAAAGGCCCTAATCGCGCAAATTCTGAGACCAAATGTTTTTTCTGTAAGAAGCCGGGACACAGGATCGCCAACTGTTATAAACGCAAAGATGGGAAAAAACCCAGGGAAATTACGGGAGGGCCAGGTACGGCCAATAAATCGGGAACCCCAAAACTTTGCTCAAAGTAGGCCAGTTGAAATGGAAGGTGTCAGTCATGCGTCCTTAGAGATTGTTGACACAATCTCTAAGTTAGATAGCAAGTTAGATAGCAAGATGACGGAAGTTGGTAGTCAAGCGTCCAGGGGGTTTGTTGAACCACCTTTCCCATCCAGTAATAACAAACATGGCTGCTGTTTGGGAGTCTCTGATGTAGATGATGTGTTCATTGAGTTTCCGTGTGAGGAAGCAAAAAATGGAAAACTCATTTTACTTGTAGACTCTGGGGAAGATACCAGTTTCATAAAGTCATCAGTAATTGATGAATCTGTTAGCAAGAAGCATTTAAGGAAAAATCTTAGTGGTGCATTCGGAGGATTTGTCACCACATTGGGCTCAATAGCAGTCCAACACGAGAGGACTAAAAATTTTATTTTAGAACTACTCTTAATCTCTGAAGAGAGAGGGATACCTGCTGATGGTATTTTAGGTGGAGACAATTTATGGAACCGATCGATTATCAATACTATGAAAAAGAAGCTGATTTTCTTCGGTGAACGAAACAGCATTTGATGACTTTACCTCTCAAACCGTTGAACGAGGGTAATAGAATACTACACACCAATGAGGTTGTAGTACCTGGGAGAACTATAAAGTAGTCCCCGTTAAAGTAAATACAAATTTCAAAACAATTATAGTAGAGAAACAGGAAGTATCTCCTAGAATATATTTAGGTGAGACATTGGGCACAACACAGTTTATGTCCCAATGTTCAATACGAATATAGATTCATATATTGTAAATAATAAGCTTAAAATTAATATAATTAGATTTAATCATTTAGAACACGAAGAATACGACATAGCTCATAAAATAAATAGCATTAAGGAAACGGATAGCCACAAAAAGGTTACCAAAATATTAGAAACAGTTAAGCTAGACGAAAACTTAAACATTGAGGACAAGACATCCGTAGATGGAAAACTTAAATCATTCCACAATTTATTTTTCTTGGAAGGCGACAAACTGTCTCACACCATAGGTATAAAACACACAATACCAATAAAAACAGACCAGACGCCAATCAACCAAAGACAGTACGGGCTACCAGAAGCGCATAAGGAAGAAATCAATAAGCAAGTAAACAAAATGTTGGAAGACGACATAATTATTCCCAGTGGGTATCATCAAGTGTTATTGAAAGAATCAGACAGAGAAAAAACAGCTTTTGGTACAGGTGTTGGGCAATATGAATTTAACAGAATGCCTTTCGGCTTAACAGGAGCGCCTGCCACCTTCCAAAGACTAATGAACCATGTACTAACCTGACTTCAAGATATAGATTGTTTTGTCTAATTGGATGACATCGTCGTCTATGGTCGAAACTTGGCACAACATGAATCGCGTTTACGAAGAGTATTTGGATTTTTAGGTAAACATAACTTGAAGTTAAATACAGAAAAGTGCCAGTTTCTACGAAGGAGCGTTACCAGACCCTGGTAAGGTGAAATGTGTTAAAAATATTCCTGTGCCAAATAATGAGAAAGATGGTCAGGCATTCCTAGGTTTAGTAAATTATTACCGAAAATTTGTTCAGAATATAGCTAGTATGGCACTGCCAATTAACAAACTAATCAGAAAAGACGCGAAATTTGAGTGGACAGAAAAATGTCAGAAAGCTTTTGAAGATTTGAAGCAAGCAATTTGCTCTCCACCAATTTTAGCCTACCCAGATTTTTCTAAACCTTTTGTGTTAACAACAGATGCCAGCAACGAGGTGTAGGTGCAATTCTATCACAAAGTGAAATTGGAAAAGATAGACCAATAGCCTTTGCGAGCAGGGCGCTCAGTGATACTGAAAAAAGGTATTCCACCATTGAAAAGGAATTCCTGGCCATCGTATGGGCTGTGAAGAATTATCGAGCTTATCTACTCGGTAGACCGTTCAAGAGCTACACCGACCACCAGCCACTATGAGGAATTGCAAACCTAAAGGATCAGACATCACGTTTAGCACGTTTCATGCACAAATTATCTGAATTTGATTTTGAAATAATTTATAAACCAGGCAAAAAGAACTTGAACGCGGATGCGCTCAGCAGAGTTCCACAACCGAATCAAGAGTCAACAATGGTTGTGACTCGTTTTATGGCGAGGAATAAAGTCGACGAAACCGCCATCCCCAATGCCTGGAAATCATAGAGCATAAAAATTCGCAATTTTTTTTATGTGTTTATGTTTAATTGTTATTCGATTAAATGATTCGTTAAATCAATAAAATGAAAAAAAAAACATGTAAAATAAACATTTTAAATGGAAGTAGTAGTTAACTAATATTAATACATATACGTATATTCGTATATCAGGAAAATACTAATAATCGTTCCGTTTTCCCCCATCGCAAAGCAGCAATAAATCTTCTCTTGTGCATGGATCGGAAAAGGCCATGCGCAATACCTCAACTTTTCCAAAGTACTCCTAGTAGTGCATCAATAATACGGTGATCCAAAAAACCAAAAAAAAAGCTAGATAATTACCGTGAAACATGATAACTAAAATCACGTGGATTACTCATGTGTGAATATCAAAAAGATGCTTTCTCACATAATGGGTACATACAAACACACGTGTGATATGAATATATTGTTGTATGTTATATGTTGGTATGTGACTAGATCGATATGTGGAAAGTATGAGAAAAATGGTATAGTAGTAGGGCTGAGTCTACTCGAATAGTGAAGTGTAAATACTGCGATCCTCACGAGGCACTATTAGTGAAATAAGTAATTATAATTCAAAGTGAAAAGAACCAGAAATAAAGTGAAGACATAAAAGCGCAAGTATAATTAACCCTGCTTTATTTTCAGCTAACAAGTGTTATAGTCCCGAAAGGACACGCAACACTTAGGAGCTTGGGTTTAGGTGTGAATCTTGTGTGTTACATCCTTGAGTCTAGCCATTAGGTATTTAGTAAGTGTTAAGGAAAAATAATACACAACATTTTGGCACAGCCCGTAGGATACTGCAAAATATTTTGCATATACACGGTGTTTTACGTTCAACGTTTAACGCAGTATAGAATCTAATTATAGTGTGTGTGTGACCCAAAGTCAAATGGAGACTAAAACCTATGAATCATTAGCAAGAAAGCTAGACGTTGCAATAACTGAGTCAATCGACATCGTGTGGAGATTGATTAAGCAACACAGCACATACGAGCAATTGCAGCTCATAAAATCAAAGGCGAATCACGGAAAGGTACTAAATCCAATAAAGGAATTCGATGCCACGTTATCCGACGTAAACGACCTATTGAAAAGCCAGGCTAAAGCATCCTTAAAGCAAAAAGACGATTTATAGGCAGCAGAGATACAAATTATAAGTCTGCGAACTCAGATAGAAACAGAGAGACGACGCGGAACAGCTAGAAGTAGAGACTACTAAGACTGTTAATAGAAATAAGAATTTAGAAGATTTACTAAAAGGAAAAGGCATTTCAGAAGAATTTATGGGGAAAAGGCTTAGAACCTCGGTTGACCCTGAGCAACTAAGTGCACTCCAGGCAAAAGTGAGGAATCTCGAAAGAGAACGCTGCATAGCACAGGAGACACTTCTTCGTCGTCATACACCAGTACGAAAAACACAATCAGAGTTGCAACCAGAAGAAGAACCGGAATTAAAGCTGAAAATGCGTATTGACGAAATAGCACAGACCGTCAGTAGACTACTAACAGTACTCATTGGAGCGAGGTCTAAAGATTTGAGCACCGAAATACACCAATTCATTTCTGGGTACGAATTACCACGAAAAGCCATAAAACCCGACGAGTTCGAAGATTTCGTAGCTTGTATAAAACAGCGACTCTATGGTGATTATTATAACTTGGTGCTAAGTAAGAAATTCGCGAATATAGAGGAACTGTATACACTTCTGCGAGACATATATTTGAAGACCGTTCGCCTGAAACCGCTCACGCATCAAATACAAGTCGCACGCCAACTACCTTAGCAAGATATACGTGTTTTTGCAAGAAGATTAGGTGATTCAAAATCCAGGGAGATACAGTGTATTAAGAGTAGATAAGGTGAAATCGGAGAGCAAGCGTTGTTAAACGAACTAGAGAAGTATGAGAGGACATCTTTTACATAGGGCTTTTGAGACCCAATTCTAAAAACTTATATGCTAGGTAAGACGGGCACATTAGAAGAATTAGCAGAGGAGGTCGTAAACACGGGTATTCTGCTCAAAAGAGGGCAATGGTTCAATCAGCTTGATATGGGAGCACCATGTTCTTACAACGTTCACCAGACTTAGGCCAGTAATACAGTGGCATTTCACCAGAACAGAAATGAAGAGGCGCACCTCGGAATGAACAAATACAAAATAATAGCGTATACCCAAATAACAGAATATAGGATATATAAAAGGTATAACCAAAGGAAAGTTCCTACCTATTCTTCTGCGACAAAAGGGGCACACCAGAGACGAATGTTTTGAGAGAAAAAATATGCCCTATTGCATAAAGTGTAAAAAATACGGACATGAGTTCAATTTGTCATGCACACTTTTTAGCAACAACAGGTCACAAGGAAAAGGCAGTCAAACACTTGCACTTAGTAAGGGAGATCAAGAAAGCAAAGGCCCTAATCGCGCAAATTCTGAGACCAAATGTTTTTTCTGTAAGAAGCCGGGACACAGGATCGCCAACTGTTATAAACGCAAAGATGGGAAAAAACCCAGGGAAATTACGGGAGGGCCAGGTACGGCCAATAAATCGGGAACCCCAAAACTTTGCTCAAAGTAGGCCAGTTGAAATGGAAGGTGTCAGTCATGCGTCCTTAGAGATTGTTGACACAATCTCTAAGTTAGATAGCAAGTTAGATAGCAAGATGACGGAAGTTGGTAGTCAAGCGTCCAGGGGGTTTGTTGAACCACCTTTCCCATCCAGTAATAACAAACATGGCTGCTGTTTGGGAGTCTCTGATGTAGATGATGTGTTCATTGAGTTTCCGTGTGAGGAAGCAAAAAATGGAAAACTCATTTTACTTGTAGACTCTGGGGAAGATACCAGTTTCATAAAGTCATCAGTAATTGATGAATCTGTTAGCAAGAAGCATTTAAGGAAAAATCTTAGTGGTGCATTCGGAGGATTTGTCACCACATTGGGCTCAATAGCAGTCCAACACGAGAGGACTAAAAATTTTATTTTAGAACTACTCTTAATCTCTGAAGAGAGAGGGATACCTGCTGATGGTATTTTAGGTGGAGACAATTTATGGAACCGATCGATTATCAATACTATGAAAAAGAAGCTGATTTTCTTCGGTGAACGAAAACAGCATTTGATGACTTTACCTCTCAAACCGTTGAACGAGGGTAATAGAATACTACACACCAATGAGGTTGTAGTACCTGGGAGAACTATAAAGTAGTCCCCGTTAAAGTAAATACAAATTTCAAAACAATTATAGTAGAGAAACAGGAAGTATCTCCTAGAATATATTTAGGTGAGACATTGGGCACAACACAGTTTATGTCCCAATGTTCAATACGAATATAGATTCATATATTGTAAATAATAAGCTTAAAATTAATATAATTAGATTTAATCATTTAGAACACGAAGAATACGACATAGCTCATAAAATAAATAGCATTAAGGAAACGGATAGCCACAAAAAGGTTACCAAAATATTAGAAACAGTTAAGCTAGACGAAAACTTAAACATTGAGGACAAGACATCCGTAGATGGAAAACTTAAATCATTCCACAATTTATTTTTCTTGGAAGGCGACAAACTGTCTCACACCATAGGTATAAAACACACAATACCAATAAAAACAGACCAGACGCCAATCAACCAAAGACAGTACGGGCTACCAGAAGCGCATAAGGAAGAAATCAATAAGCAAGTAAACAAAATGTTGGAAGACGACATAATTATTCCCAGTGGGTATCATCAAGTGTTATTGAAAGAATCAGACAGAGAAAAAACAGCTTTTGGTACAGGTGTTGGGCAATATGAATTTAACAGAATGCCTTTCGGCTTAACAGGAGCGCCTGCCACCTTCCAAAGACTAATGAACCATGTACTAACCTGACTTCAAGATATAGATTGTTTTGTCTAATTGGATGACATCGTCGTCTATGGTCGAAACTTGGCACAACATGAATCGCGTTTACGAAGAGTATTTGGATTTTTAGGTAAACATAACTTGAAGTTAAATACAGAAAAGTGCCAGTTTCTACGAAGGAGCGTTACCAGACCCTGGTAAGGTGAAATGTGTTAAAAATATTCCTGTGCCAAAAAATGAGAAAGATGGTCAGGCATTCCTAGGTTTAGTAAATTATTACCGAAAATTTGTTCAGAATATAGCTAGTATGGCACTGCCAATTAACAAACTAATCAGAAAAGACGCGAAATTTGAGTGGACAGAAAAATGTCAGAAAGCTTTTGAAGATTTGAAGCAAGCAATTTGCTCTCCACCAATTTTAGCCTACCCAGATTTTTCTAAACCTTTTGTGTTAACAACAGATGCCAGCAACGAGGTGTAGGTGCAATTCTATCACAAAGTGAAATTGGAAAAGATAGACCAATAGCCTTTGCGAGCAGGGCGCTCAGTGATACTGAAAAAAGGTATTCCACCATTGAAAAGGAATTCCTGGCCATCGTATGGGCTGTGAAGAATTATCGAGCTTATCTACTCGGTAGACCGTTCAAGAGCTACACCGACCACCAGCCACTATGAGGAATTGCAAACCTAAAGGATCAGACATCACGTTTAGCACGTTTCATGCACAAATTATCTGAATTTGATTTTGAAATAATTTATAAACCAGGCAAAAAGAACTTGAACGCGGATGCGCTCAGCAGAGTTCCACAACCGAATCAAGAATCAACAATGGTTGTGACTCGTTTTATGGCGAGGAATAAAGTCGACGAAACCGCCATCCCCAATGCCTGGAAATCATAGAGCATAAAAATTCGCAATTTTTTTTATGTGTTTATGTTTAATTGTTATTCGATTAAATGATTCGTTAAATCAATAAAATGAAAAAAAAAACATGTAAAATAAACATTTTAAATGGAAGTAGTAGTTAACTAATATTAATACATATACGTATATTCGTATATCAGGAAAATACTAATAATCGTTCCGTTTTCCCCCATCGCAAAGCAGCAATAAATCTTCTCTTGTGCATGGATCGGAAAAGGCCATGCGCAATACCTCAACTTTTCCAAAGTACTCCTAGTAGTGCATCAATAATACGGTGATCCAAAAAACCAAAAAAAAAAGCTAGATAATTACCGTGAAACAAAAATGTAATTCTTTATTTTCGAATCTAACCGCTAAAGTAGAAACAATTAATTTCCCTGTGAGGTTAATATATGCGCACCATTGCAATGGTATTGTTATTCCCACACAAGTTAACTGAAACTTTCCTATATAACAGTACAACTCTAAAGGTCGAAAGGACGAACAACTGGTGTTCTGTCTTCGCTATTCCGTTAGAATACATTACGACAAAAAGTAGAAAAAAAAAATAAATTTTCGGAGAACCGAATCTTCGGTTGCCCCACGTTGGGCGCCATTTTTTGTAATGAATGTTATCTTAATTTCGTGCTCGGGAGTCGGAGCATCACGTCTCATGTGCTCTGCCAAGTGTGCACGCTGGCTGTACTGATGCTAGGCTCAGCCGATTGGGGGGGTTCGAATTTGCAAACCACATAGGAGGCAGATCACTACAAAAAAATCGTGCACTTACCAAAGCCTATTCGAGTCGAAAAAAAAGAGAAATACCGACAAGACCGCCCTTCTCACCATAATGGCCATCCCTACCATGACAAATTGCCGTTTCTTACATTAGGCCCAATGCATCCAGGAGAGAGGTATGCTGCTGCCTGACGAAGGTTAATTTTACCTCGACAAACCATTATGGCGAATCACTGAAATAATTTTTTTTTTTTTAACAAACCTATATACATCTATATTATTCTATTTTTTTCTTTCTTTATTTAATTCATATCTTATCTTCTTCTCTCGTTTTTTTTTTGACAGAATGTTCTTAAAACTATACACTGTTGTAGCATATAACATATGATGGTTCTTTTTTTTTTTTCTTTTGGGGGGGTTGCATGTATTATTTTCTCCCAAGACAGATAAGATGCGGGTGCACGTATTAAATATCGGGCTAGCTCGTCGGCAATAGGGGTGGTTCTTGCACTCTTATCTTTCTTAAATTTAATTTTCACCACAGTGTAATACAAAAAAAAAATTACGTGCAAATGAAAGAAAAAGGTAGAAACTAAGAAAAAGAGAAATAATGAAAGAGGATGAAAAGAAAGTGGGAAATGGAAAATTCAACACGAAATTACTTAAAGGTTATACTATGAGGCATTGCCTAGATGGACCTGCGTTGCCATTTCCCACCGTGCCATGATTTTGGTACATTTCCATCTTTCATAAAATTACCCAAAATCCCACAAGCCACAACACTATCAAGGCAGAGAAGTCATATCAGTTATCTAGCAATGCATAATAATATATAATATATTTATAATCATCATTTCAATATAAAGCTAATCATTTAGATAATAATATACAAAGAAATAAAATTTATGTAAGAAAAAAAAAATTTTTAAATACTCGAAGAATGCCAAATTGTTGTTTGTAATTACTCTTGCATATGTGTATACAAAATAAAATTGAAAAAAAAAAACAAATTAACACGATGTGGTATATAACCATTAACAGATGTAAATATTGCAAACAAAACAAAGAAAAATTACTCTTTTAAAAAAATGAATATAACAATAAAAGATAGATAAAAAAATGCATATATGTTTTTCTCACTCACCCAATAGAAAGCGTTGCTCCCACGTTGAAAGATCTTTCAATGCGTATGCGAAACAACTGCTGTGGAATGGAAGTTAAAAATGTTTCACAATTTTAGCAACATGTTGACAAAAGAGGTTTGGAACATGTTCTGAATATGCACTTTTTCCCTCAGCTTTACATTCACTTTTTGATCTTTTGATCTTTTTGACCCTTTTGATCTTTTCTTTTTTTTTGTATGAGTAAATTAAAAAAAAAACAATTTTACATGCACAGATATTACCTATAATACTAACACTACTTTAGAATTCTTATAATTTCACTTTCATTACACAAAACTAATTTTAATAAGGTACTTATTTAATAACACATTATCCCCATGTGCTGTCTTTTCCTCGACTGAAGTTCTCACTAATATAGAGAAGGTCCGCTATATCTCTGTTTGTACCGAATAATGAAGTTTATTGTTTGCTTCTTCTTCGTCGTTGGAAACCAATAGAAGTCAGCAATTGCTCACGTTTTGCTATATGCATAGATGTACGACTTTGGTTTGACAAGATCATACTAAATTAGGTCGTGTGCATCTCACTTTTTCCTCATACTATACAAGTATTTATGCCATTTGTTGGTACGAATCCTACTCACAGCTGCATACATAAACACTCTTTTTAAAATTTGGCAATAATTATCACAAATTATTAGGTGCCAATTCTAAATTGAATACATTAAAAAAGAAAATCAACATATATGACAAAAGAAAGAAAATTAAATTTGAAATTTACCCTTTATGGAAATTGACACCGCTTACAAAATTGTATGTCTAGTAGTAACGTCTTGTCGATACTTAGTTTGAAATGAATCTAACAAAAAAAATTACCTGTTAAAAATGAAATTAAAATAATTTTAAGCAAAAGAATATCTTACGTTGTGCGCTTTGCACATAAATTTTCGGTGCTTTAGATATATGAAATGAATATATATCTAGGTAACTATACGCGAACAACAAGTAACTTTCTTTTATATTTCACTGCACTTGTATATGGATATAATGTGGCTATACCGCTTAGAAACTGTACCAAGAAAAAATGATTGTGTGTTCTATGATTTGTAGGCAAGAGACCTCGTATTGCAAGATAACTTGCAGTAAATCCCGAAACTAACATTAATTTTCCAATCGAATAGCTGAACTTTTGGAGATAATTACCTCAACAAAATTTGTAGATTCCTTCAAATTTTACTTCCATTTGCCACTTGATGGCGGCACAAACAACCGTTAAGTTGAAGGAATTTAAAATAATTATAAAACAACGAATGATAACCACATACATGCAAATAATGTCATCATGCTGCAAGCGCTACTACATTTCCCCCCCAACCAAAATCAGACTTTGGGGGTAAAAAACACGCAAAATCTGATCACAAGATTGCAGCAACAAAGGCATAATGAAATCGAATATGTAAATAGGTTTGTAACGATTTTCGTCATTGACGGATATCCTTCGCGTGATATGTGCCCACAATTTGTCCTCGTAAATCCTCAAGCTCATAGTAACAATTTCCTAATTTCCTACGAATTCGTGCTTTGATAAATGTGGGCGCCAATTTTGCACTGTAGCCGTGCTTAAAATTGCTTTGCTTGAAGTTGCGACGGTATACTTCTTGACCAATGTCAAATGAAACAGCTCTTGATCTCAAGTTGTAAACACGCTCATTTCGATCTTGTTGCTTTCTCATCAATTCACCAGCACGTTTACGAACAACCTCAAAAGTATCCTCTCTATTAAAGTTTATACTTCTGTCTTCCAAGAAATGCAACTTCTTTAATAAATCGTAAGTAGAACCATTAGTGATCATATGTTGACCAAAAGCCATGAAATATGGCGAAGTACCTATTGACGAATGTGCAGCAGATCGCAAGGCACAACAAATGCCGCTTAAATGTTCATCCCAGTCTTTCTGATCGGGATTTACATATGACTTTATTGCTGATAACACTGATCTGTTCACTCTCTCTGATGCATTGGCTTGTGGTGAATGTACAGCGGTGTATACATGTTGAATACCATATTTTTGAAGTAACTTATTGAAGATGTCTGACTTGAATTGGGTGCCATTGTCAGAAACGATTACTTCCGGAACACCAAATGTATGGAAAAGATCCTCCTCCAAATACTTGACTATAACATCTGCAGAAAACTTCTTAACAGCTTTTAAAAATGGGAACTTAGAGAAATGATCGAGTCCAACAAAGATACCAATATGGCCAGAACGAGAACGAGGATATGGTCCTAAAAAGTCAACATAGACTCTCTGAAAGAATCTATGTGTATCAATATGTTTGCCCATAGGTGGTCTCAACACGAAATTAGGGTGTTTAGTACTTTTACAAACTTCGCACGCATTGATGTAATTTTTAACGTCATTTACCAAGCCTGGCCAAAAATAATATCGTCGAATTCTTTCTAACGTTTTGTTAATCCCTCCATGTGATGCTAAGTGACAGTCATGAGCTTTGTATAAAATATCTGGAACTAAGATTTTTGGCAACCATAACTTCCACACCAAATCATCGTGCAGTTGCTCGCCTGTCGAGTGTTCTGTCCGTCTATAAACAAGTCCGTCAACAACTCTAATATCGGGGAATTTGGTTTTATTTTCTTGTATGTTCCTTATTAGTTCCTTATATTCGTCCAATTGAAATGCAGTCGACTTCAAATCAACGAAAACCCCAGAGTCTAAAGCAGACAGATCATCATTGTTAACTCTCGACAACGCATCTGGAACAATGTTTTGACTACCACGACGATGCTGGATTTTAAAGTTGTATCCCTGTAGCTTAAGTGACCACCGAGCTAAACGAGAGCTTAAGTCGGTTTGTGACATTAACCATTTAAGGGAAGCATGGTCAGTGATTATAGTGAAATCGTGTCCCTCTACATATGCCCTGAATTTCTTGACGCTGAGAATTGCAGCTAAGCATTCTTGCTCTGTAACTGAATATCTCCTTTGAGCTGCGTTGAGCTTTTTCGACATGAATGCAATGGGATACTCATCACCGTTTTCGCTTAATTGCACAAGCACGCTACCAATACCTGTAGAACTGGCGTCACAGTGAATATAAAAGGGCTTTCCAAAATCTGGACTATGCAACACTGGAGCATTACTTAAAATGTTTTTTAATTCTTCGAAAGCATGCTGTGCCTCCTCATTCCATCTAAACTTTTTGTTACCCCTGAGAAGATCAGTCAGAGAGGACGTTACTGCGGCATAATTCTGAATAAACTTCCTATACCACCCCGTCATACCCAGGAACCGTCTGAGTTGCTTAACAGATCCTGGAGTCGGAAATTCTGTTATTGCGGATACTTTATCGGGATCTGTTCGAATGGTACCCTTACCAACCATATGACCAAGATAGCGGACTTCGTTCAGACAAAATTTACTTTTTTCTATATTAATTGTCAAGCCTGATTCTCTAACACGTCGAGCAACAACACTAAGAACTTCCATGTGCCTTTCAAAACTTTCGGAGATCACCAGTAGATCATCCAAATACACAAAAACCTCCGAACGAAGATGAAAAGGCACAACCTTGTCCATTAATCGCGACATTGTTTGTGGTGCATTACAAAGCCCAAAAGGCATAACCTTGAACTGGTATAAAGGTCGACCTGGAACTGTAAAAGCCGTTTTATCTTTAGAAGCAGGATGCAAAGGAATTTGCCAGAAAGCATCTTTTAAGTCCAAACTAGTAATATATTCAGCTCTTGGCAGTCTACTGAGTATACCATCAATATTTGGCAAGGGATATGCATCTTTTACAGTGACAGTATTTACTTTCCTACTATCTAAACATAATCGTATCTTCCCTGGTTTTCGTACCAAAACAATAGGAGATGACCATGCACTATCTGCTTCTTCAATGACCCCCAAACTTAGCATCCTGTCAAGCTCCGCATAAATCAGCTTTTCCACCGCTGGAGACACGGGAAAGTGTCTCTGTTTAATTGGCTTGGCCTCACCCACATCAATGGTATGTACTATCAAATTTGTTCTGCCTAATCCTTCTCTGGCGAAGGAAGGAAACATTTTAATGACATCTTGGAGACGACTCTGTTGCATATTGGTCAAGGTATGTACCGCAGGATCGTTTGCGATATCAATAGCGTTTATATCGCAATGTACAACGTCAGGAAGTAAGTCGAATTCATGCCAAAAATCAACACCGAGATACAAGTTCTGTGATAATGACGGAATTATAAATAAATTTATCTTCTTGTTCATACCACGAAAGGTAATATCAGTTTCTATTAACCCAACAACCCTTTGGGGCTTTCCATCAGCAGTTCTGACATTCGATCTGATTTTTTTAAAAGGAGTGTTGGATTTCAGAAACTTTTGAGCCGCATCAGAACCAAGACAACTAACCGAGGCACCAGTATCCAGAAGACCAAGAATAGTCTCGCCAAACAATTGAACTTCGCCATATGGACGGATGTCTTTAGGCCTATCAAGAACACTGTCAATAAGTCTCTTTTGATTTTTCTTAACATTATCCCAGTATATTCGCATTCTTTTGGATGACCGTGTAGATGAGTTTTTTAAATTAACTAAAGGGTGCTTGCATATTTCTTCAAACTCCTCTATGTGCTTATGCAATGGTTTGAAACGGTCATTACATAAATTAATATTTATCTCAGACTTATCATTTCGCAATTCAACCCTATCATATGAATGCTTGACACATTTATTAAATAAATCTTGGTTCCGCATACGACCGTTTACGTTTGATCCGTGTTGGTAGATTGGTTCCTTTGTGTTTTCGCAAGGATCTGTTTGGGTGCCCCTCTCATAGCACCCTTCGGTGAGTTTTTTGAATTGCTACAATTCAAGCAGGTCGGCTTATATCTGTTTGGAATACCACAACCGTAACAGAACACCTTACGCTCGCTTAAGCAGTCTTGATAACGGTGTCCGCCCTTGCCACAATTCCAACACAGCAACGATAAAGCTGCAATATTATCGGTAGTATCATCTACTTGAGAATCCAAGTTATCATAGAATTCACTTTCGACTTCTGCTACTCGTTTTCTGATTGGCAAATGTTTAGTATAATTATGTTTCTGCGCCACATCTTTGATGAAAAACTCACGTCTGCGACAGAGTTCCCTTAATTCAGAGACGGTAGATACTTTTATATTAAGGATCTCATGTTGAATCTCCGGCAATAAGTTTCTTCGCAAAATCTCCACAAGATCCGCTTCTGATATTTGTTGGTCAAGATTATCAGTAAGCTCAGTAACAGCTTCATAAAAAGCGTCGAAACTTTCATTCATTTTCTGCTTTCTGTCCCGTATCAACTCTCGATAATCCATGTCTGTTCGATTATCCTTGTACTGTTTTCTCATAGCACTACACAACTCATGCCAACGGATTTCACGAACAGATTTATGGTAACGCCAAAACCATTCAGCCGCTTTAGAATCGAATAGGGTACTGATATAGCGACATAACAACTCGAAATTACCACCCAACGTTTGGATAGTAAGAGACTCTACTCGATAAATAAAGTTGTCAACTGATAGTCCATTCGAACCACCAGAAAAGCGTATCTTCCAATTCAGTATCACTTGACTTACTTTTGATGGATTGAGAATATCATGTGAAGTTGCCTGGGAAATCGGTGAATTTCTAAGCTGCATTTGCGGATTCACATTACTATTTGGACCTGGTTCAGTCACTGTAGGTAACCCTAATAATTGCTCAATGGATTGACCTTCCATTGGCTGTATAGGTGACGCCGTTGTAACTGCAGCTGTTAATGGTCGCAAGCCCAAACGTCCAAATCCAGCATTAATAGTTGATTCAATCACCTGCGTGAGCTGCTGATTTAAAGTCGCAAGCATTTCCGCTTGTTGAGCTCCCACTGCTGTTGCAACCATGTCTCTGATTTGACCCCTTTGCTGAGGAGACAACTCCACCAGCGGTATCGCCTGTTCACATGATCTTTCTGACACGTTACTATCCAGTGGTCTCTGCGCTTGAGACCTGGTATTATGACTGGGACCAGCTGCCTTAGAAGGTGTGATGTTTTTGACCATGGCAGTATGAGGTGTGTTCAGCGGCACACATACTGTATTACACACAGGGCATGTATCCGTCGTCTGCAAATATTTTGTGATACATGACTTGTGGAACGTGTGGTTGCAAATAGTTTTGACCAAGTGACCCGTAACCGTAATAGGATTACCACATATGTTGCAATTTGAATTTGTGGACCTACTACCACTCAAATCCTCAGTACTGCGCCTGACAGACATATCTAATTAATAGCAAATAAATTCAGAAGCCCAAAAAGGTATGTTCAAATATTCTACGAAACTTTCGACTGAAAGTTCCACAAAAATAATACAAAATCGATAGAAAAATTGTAATCACGAGAAAAATAAGGAAAAATTATATTATTATATAACCTATCAAAACCTCTATCAAAACCTATCAAAACCTCTATCAAATTTTTAAATTAACCCAAATCCAGAAGAAAACAATAAACAAATAAGCCAAAAAAAATATGCACACCAAATAAATATATAATAAAAACAAGGGTAAAAAAAAATAAATGCAAAAATGTAGAAATATAACATATGTGTATAACGACTTCTCTACCCATTAATAATTTGTTGTGGAAACTTATTAAATAAGCAATTTCAATGTTGACATCCAAACGTAGATCGAAAGAATGAAGAGTGTAATGTGTCGGTATGTAAACAGCTGAGTGCCTTTTCTCTAGCCCACAAATTTCCAACTACACAAAACGGAAGAGAGTAAATGATCAAGATCAGCCCTCTAAGCGCGGTCAGATTTCAGCTCTATTGTCCAAATGTCTGCATTCCAAGCAGGAAAATCTAATATTGATCATTCACTGATAGCCTAATAGAAGTAAGAAATATATCGTATCTACATGTGAGTTATGAGCTATTGTCAGTTAAAAAGCTGCACAAATTCCAACCAAGCACGATACGACACGTAAAGAACATATTTCAAAGTATACAAAGGAAGCCTATAAACAAAGTCAAATGATGGGCAAACCTAAGTGATGGAACTTTTAAATTAATTATTACAAAATTCAAAAGAATTAATACGCGAAGTTATTAAATGGCATGTAACTTGACGAATGTTTGACTGTATGTTCCAAACAAACTAGGTCGAGCCCCACGTTGGGCGCCAAATTTTCTATATTTTCTGTAGCATATAACATATGATGGTTCTTTTTTTTTTCTTTTGGGGGGGTTGCATGTATTATTTTCTCCCAAGACAGATAAGATGCGGGTGCACGTATTAAATATCGGGCTAGCTCGTCGGCAATAGGGGTGGTTCTTGCACTCTTATCTTTCTTAAATTTAATTTTCACCACAGTGTAATACAAAAAAAAAATTACGTGCAAATGAAAGAAAAAGGTAGAAACTAAGAAAAAGAGAAATAATGAAAGAGGATGAAAAGAAAGTGGGAAATGGAAAATTCAACACGAAATTACTTAAAGGTTATACTATGAGGCATTGCCTAGATGGACCTGCGTTGCCATTTCCCACCCTGCCATGATTTTGGTACATTTCCATCTTTCATAAAATTACCCAAAATCCCACAAGCCACAACACTATCAAGGCAGAGAAGTCATATCAGTTATCTAGCAATGCATAATAATATATAATATATTTATAATCATCATTTCAATATAAAGCTAATCATTTAGATAATAATATACAAAGAAATAAAATTTATGTAAGAAAAAAAAAATTTTTAAATACTCGAAGAATGCCAAATTGTTGTTTGTAATTACTCTTGCATATGTGTATACAAAATAAAATTGAAAAAAAAACAAATTAACACGATGTGGTATATAACCATTAACAGATGTAAATATTGCAAACAAAACAAAGAAAAATTACTCTTTTAAAAAAATGAATATAACAATAAAAGATAGATAAAAAAATGCATATATGTTTTTCTCACTCACCCAATAGAAAGCGTTGCTCCCACGTTGAAAGATCTTTCAATGCGTATGCGAAACAACTGCTGTGGAATGGAAGTTAAAAATGTTTCACAATTTTAGCAACATGTTGACAAAAGAGGTTTGGAACATGTTCTGAATATGCACTTTTTCCCTCAGCTTTACATTCACTTTTTGATCTTTTGATCTTTTTGACCCTTTTGATCTTTTCTTTTTTTTTTGTATGAGTAAATTAAAAAAAAAACAATTTTACATGCACAGATATTACCTATAATACTAACACTACTTTAGAATTCTTATAATTTCACTTTCATTACACAAAACTAATTTTAATAAGGTACTTATTTAATAACACATTATCCCCATGTGCTGTCTTTTCCTCGACTGAAGTTCTCACTAATATAGAGAAGGTCCGCTATATCTCTGTTTGTACCGAATAATGAAGTTTATTGTTTGCTTCTTCTTCGTCGTTGGAAACCAATAGAAGTCAGCAATTGCTCACGTTTTGCTATATGCATAGATGTACGACTTTGGTTTGACAAGATCATACTAAATTAGGTCGTGTGCATCTCACTTTTTCCTCATACTATACAAGTATTTATGCCATTTGTTGGTACGAATCCTACTCACAGCTGCATACATAAACACTCTTTTTAAAATTTGGCAATAATTATCACAAATTATTAGGTGCCAATTCTAAATTGAATACATTAAAAAAGAAAATCAACATATATGACAAAAGAAAGAAAATTAAATTTGAAATTTACCCTTTATGGAAATTGACACCGCTTACAAAATTGTATGTCTAGTAGTAACGTCTTGTCGATACTTAGTTTGAAATGAATCTAACAAAAAAAATTACCTGTTAAAAATGAAATTAAAATAATTTTAAGCAAAAGAATATCTTACGTTGTGCGCTTTGCACATAAATTTTCGGTGCTTTAGATATATGAAATGAATATATATCTAGGTAACTATACGCGAACAACAAGTAACTTTCTTTTATATTTCACTGCACTTGTATATGGATATAATGTGGCTATACCGCTTAGAAACTGTACCAAGAAAAAATGATTGTGTGTTCTATGATTTGTAGGCAAGAGACCTCGTATTGCAAGATAACTTGCAGTAAATCCCGAAACTAACATTAATTTTCCAATCGAATAGCTGAACTTTTGGAGATAATTACCTCAACAAAATTTGTAGATTCCTTCAAATTTTACTTCCATTTGCCACTTGATGGCGGCACAAACAACCGTTAAGTTGAAGGAATTTAAAACGAATGATAACCACATACATGCAAATAATGTCATCATGCTGCAAGCGCTACTACACTGTGGTTAGTACTAAGTCAAAAAGAGAATTTAAAACAATTCGAAATTTCCCTTTTCTAAATTATCTTTTCTAACAACTTATTTTTTTTCTACATGTACTTATATAGGCCAGTCTATTGGCAAAATTAATTGTAACCCCCCGTAATTCCATAATTTCATACCTTACTCTACCCTTCGCCATGGCGTTGTTGTTGCCAGATCGATGTGTTGAAATTCTCGAATCGTTGATTTCCTTACACCCCTTCTCTCATTTTTTTTTGTTTAGAACTGTACATAATTTTTAATTCTTGAATATTTTATATCTTGTAATTCATTGATATATATATATATATATATATATATATATATATATATATATATATATATATATATATATATATCTTCTTTAAGTAATTTTTGTGGGAATTGTATTTCGTGCGTGGGCGGCTCCAGGTGGACTGTCTTCAAACATGTATTACGCAGAAGTGCATAAAATTCACCAAGTTATTAGCATCACCATATAGTCGTTGTTTTATACAGGTTACAAATTCTTCTAATTTTCAAATTGTCTTCTTGCGCCAAACAAATAATATCAAACAAAAAACACAAACTATAATTAGATCCTATTCTGCGTAAAGTGTTGAACGTAAAACACCTTGTGTATACAAAATACTTCGCAGTATTCTACCGACTACGCCAAATATGTTGTGTACTATTTTTCCACAACACTTTCTAAATACCTAACGGCAAGACTCACAAATATTCACACAAGGTATATTCCGCTATGGCACTTAAAACGAGACTAGGTCCATAAGTGTTGCGAGTGCTTTTGGGACTATAACACTGGTTAGCTGAAAATAAAAGCAGTATTAATTATACTTGCACTTTACTTTATTTGTGGTTATTTTTCACTTGTACAATTCTACCTTTTAACCTTAAACACTAATACTGGAGGGCCTCGTACGGATCGCAGTATTCACTTATGCCCTAGTCACTGTTAAAACACAACTGGTTCTGCCTTCAGAAAGCTGGCAACTTATATGGAATTTTTCCTAAAACTATCCACATAGAAATCCACCCACATACCATCCTACAATCCACAATTAATTCACTTGTAATACTTGTACGTAGGTACTCATTGTGTGGGTAACTTTGCAAAACCATACACGAGTAGTCCACGTGACTTTAGTTATTGTTGTGTGCCTAAACATTGTTGGTGTGCTTACATAAGTGTAGAGCTACGAATTGTGTGAGAAAATGCTTTATCAGCTTTTTCACACCCAACCAAAAAATTAAACTAGTTTCAAATTGCTTAATTTGTAGTATTCTTTTGGCATACTTCGACCTGAATCTCTTTTTAGTCAATCTTAAAATCCTTCAAAATGTGCGCCAATAATTTTTATGGCGATTGCCATCACAAGGCAAATTCATAACGGTATAGACACAAAATTGTCACCTGTATGCAAAATGTTTAGTTCAACACGATTTTATCATAATTACTGATGTCAAAACGTAATCTAATCCATCAAAATGGCAAAAACCAAGCAGATGTTAAAACGAAAAACACCTCAAATTGAAGGTGGCAGTATGATGGTTTGGGATTGTTTTTGCTTTATATATATACCTAGTCAAGTCATAAATATTGGTACACAGAAAAATCGACGCCAAATGAAAATGAATTAATATTTTTCAAAACTTATTTTTCTTTTTATAGGGTCATTCAATGGCTAAAAATCTTAGAACTTATTCGAAATGATTTCCATTTGCCTTCCAGCACGACTTGAGACGATCTGGCAACTTATCGATCGCGAGACGCACTTCATGCGTGGGGAATTGTCCACTGCATGGACAAGGGCTTGCTTCAACGACTCAATATTTGGGTGTCGAGTAGAGCAAGCCATGCCTGTAATATGGACCACAACTTGTAATCCAGCGGGTTGAGGTCTGGACTAACAGCTGGCCAATCATCCGTTGATACGAAGTCCGGAATGTTGTTTTTTAGCCACAGTTGAGTTGTTTTTGCCTTGTGACGTGGGATGGTAGCCTCTTTGGATCCTGGGGATGAGTTTTGATGCTCTCTGGATGACCGAGCATACACACGATCTTTCTGTTTATTGAACGATTCTTCTACGGTAAAGATTTTCTCGTCAGTAAACAGAATTTGTCTGTGGGCGTACCGGCTGCGTAATGCTATCGATTATCGCTTGCGTTTACCCTCCAATGCTGCCAGTGTGTCGCTGGTATGCGCTGAGTCCCAAACCTTCATGGACATGGATTTTTGAGAATCCTGCATTTCCCGCGACAATATTTCCTGTTTCCGCAGCGGTTTTCGGTCGATTCGGTTTCTTCACAGCTTTGATCGCTTTCGGAGTTCTCACAATACGCGCACGGCCAGATCTTTGACGGTCTCTTACTCCACCAGTATCCTCAAACACCTTCACAGCACGATACACAAAATTGCGAATGATTCCAAGCGATCGCAACGTCGGAAAGATATCGTCTTTTCACATGTTACATTTTGATGAAATGGATGCGCCCAATATTGCATTCGTAATGAATGCGTTTAGTTGTGTACCAATATTTATGACTTGACTAGGTATATATATATATATATACATATACACGTATATATCTACATATATACATATATATATACATATATATGTATATATATATATATATACATATACACGTATATATCTACATATATACATATATATATATACATATATATATATATATATACATATATATATATACAGTGGCTCACAGCTTATTTCGTACAGTGTATATATTTTTATGTACATGGCTGTAACATCGAAACTAAAAAACTTATCGATAAGTTTTGTATGTAGATGTCTGTGTATGTGTTTAGTAAACCTAATAAGAAAACGGGGAACCCCAAAAATTGTTCTTTTTGTCATGCAAGAGAGAAAAACTATTGATCAGCTGATTTTCAGCTCACATCTTATTTCGTACACAAACTTCAATGTAAGTAATTTTCATTCTGCCGCGCAGTTACAAAGTTTTTTTGAATTGTATGAGTTTTTGGACCTTTTTAACTATTATAACAATTTTTATTATTATTATTTTAAATAGTTAAAGTGCTGTAAATTAAACATTTAGCGTTATGGGTCGTCGTACAACGATGGAACAGCGTAAACTGGTAATTAACCATTTTAGGAAAGGTCAGAGTGTGCGAAAAATTGCTGAAATGACAAATTTAAGTGCCTCAACTGTCCAATACATCATTCAACGCTTCGTTCGCGAAAATCGGTTGGAGAACAAGGGCAGAGAAGCACCTAATAAGATTTTCAACGCATCAGACGAGCGTTATATTGTACGAAAAATTAAGAAAAATCCAAAGTTATCCGCTCCGAAGTTGGCTGCAGAGGTTCAGCGTGAAATAGGAAAATCATCCAGTGCTGAAACTGTCCGACGTGTGCTGCGCAATCATGACTTGAACGGTCGAGTAGCCCGAAAGAAACCATTCATTTCGAAAATGAATATACAACGCCGACTTGACTTCGCCAAAGAGCATATTATTAATACTCCTGCGTTCTGGAATACCGTTATTTTCGCGGATGAGTCTAAGTTTAATATTTTTGGCTCGGACGGAATGTCATATGTTTGGCGTAAAGCTAATACCGAGCTAAACAAGGAGAACCTTAAGCCCACAGTGAAGCATGGTGGCGGTAGCGTGATGGTTTGGGCCTGTATGTCAGCAGCCGGAGTAGGTGAATTGGTTTTTATTGAGGGAACAATGGACAAAATGAAGTACCTCGAGATTCTGAAAAACAATTTACTTCAAAGTGCAGACAAACTGGGTTTGCGGGAAGAATTTCGGTATTACCAAGATAATGACCCAAAACATAAATCTGGGATTGTGCAATCTTGGCTTATTTGAACTGCTCACACTTGATGTCTCCACCACCACAGTCACCTGACATGAATGTGATTGAAAATCTTTAGTCTATTTTGGACAATAAAATAAGAACACACAAGATTTCTAATAAGTAAGACCTAAAGAAGGTACTGATGGAGGAATGGAAAAAAATCACACCAGACATCACTCAAAAATTGGTGGATTCAATGCCAAGTAGACTCCAGGCTGTCATTAACGCTAACGGATGTCATACTAAATATTAAAATCAACTTACTTTGTTTTTAGTTTGAACTTAAAGAGACTGTACGAAATAAGCTGTGACATGAATTTTCTTATTTTTTTTTTATTTTATTTTTTTATAGTGTCAAACACTAAAATTTTGAAAAAGTAAATTTTGGAAAATAAAAAACAAACCTTCCTTTCAAAAATGGCATTTATATTTTGTTCAAATTTTTGCTATATTAGGAATTACGACTGCAGCAATTTTTAAACTGTCACTGTACGAAATAAGCTGGGAGCCACTGTATATATATATATATATATATATATATATATATATATATATATATATATATATATATACTGCCTTCTGGTTGAGTTGGATGTACAGCTATTAGCGACGGTGACTGTGAGACTCGTTGTTGTGGCAACACAAAACACTTCTTGTTCTTTTGTATATATTTATTGTATATATTTAAACAATTTAACACTTAATTTTAACTCTTGTTTAAAATTAAATATATTTCGTGTAATTAAAGGGAATCGAGTTAATACATCGAGAGGGAAAAATATCGCGCACTGCTCGAGAAATTGGGGCTGTTTTTATTATTTTCAATTTTAATTTTAATATTCATAGGAACACGCACTTGTTCTATCGAAGGAGTTAGTATCAACAGTGTAAAAATATATAAAAATGGAAAGTGAAGAGTATAAAGGAAAAGGAAATAGTTGAAGAGAACGGGAGAGAGAACCTCCACCCGAGACGGAGGGAATGAGAAAAAAAATTAAATAAAAAGTAAATACAAATAAAAATACGGTATTTCATATACTTAAAGTTAATCTTAAAAATAATTAAAATTAACTATAAAGTGTTCGGATTTTGAATCCAATTCGTATTCAGGTTGATCAGCATCACCAGTGAGGGAGTTCAAGCCGGGATTCGAGATTTTTACTTTGGTAAGAGTGAGAAAAGGCATCAGGGAAATATGACAGATGTTGATTGCTGATTCGGAACGAGTATTGATTGTTGATTGTTGAATGTTGATTGTAGAGTGTTACTTTTAGAGTGTTTTCCAATGTTGATTGGTGTGTGGATCGGGGTTAGATCGCACCATCTTAGGTGAATAGATTTTCAGGGCTGGTCGTAGACCAGATCAAGGGTTTCGAAAAGTCAATTTAGTTGACAAACCTCGAGCTCGGAGAGCACTTGCAACATTAACAAATTCAGCTTGTCGGGAGTGCCAGAATATACAATGCTCGTGACACGTTCTAAACTCGAATAGAATCTGCGTGTCTTGGGTTCATGATGACTCGACTCATGAATATGTAGCAAATAATGTGAAAATAACACATGGGATTATTCACACGCATATACACTATGCCAGTGCATAGTTCCATAGAAGCTTCGTAGAAGTCCGGGAATTAAATCTGGCAGTTACAGTGAACTGAACGATGTGAGAGAGGGATGCGTATGACGGTCAGTATCGTATAACCTGACAAAACGTTGCTACATAATACGGATGTGGCATCAGAGGCTTATATGTTGCTCAAGCCACAATCTTCAAATCACCTTTTACGTGACAGCAATTTTGGGGGCCCAGTATTAGGCGGGATCGAATGTATTGCTGTTCGAGTACAAGTCCTCTCGTTGATTGAACGAGCCTTTTGTGGGGAGTGATACGTAGAACTCGATAATCCGTTGAATATCGCTGTACGACAAGAATTTCGGGTGGGAAATGCATTTGACGGGAGATGTCCTCTTCTTGGATACGATCTATAAGATCGAACTTTTGCATCTGGGTGGAGCATTGCATAACGGTGAACTTTCCGCTTTGCTCTCGGGTCATGCCGTGCTCTGTGAAGCAGGGAATGATGTTGCTTCCCACAAAGCCGGCATGAAAACTCACTGTGGCATTTTGCAAGGTTATGTGAAATTGCCAAGCAGTTTATGCAAATCATCTGCTGACGCACAAAGATTATTCTCTCTTCAACCGTAAGCTTGGAGAACTCTGTACATTGTCGTAGCGGGTGTATACCTCTACATAGTGGGCAGCATGTCTTCGTGACAATAGTATGCAACGATCTAACATCTTTAGTTGTTGTGAGGGGTTTTTCTGGACATTTGGGGTGTTTTCTATTAATACTTCGTGTCGGGTGCTTATCGCATTTAGCATGAGGTGATGAATGCGGGAGTTTGTCGAAACGGATTCTGCTGTGGAACGATGAAACCGTTCTGCGGGATGTCGAATTCACTGGTGGGAGGATTGTCGTGATTGGAGCTGTATCCAAAGTTGTATTGCATTTTTCCTTTGCGACAACTCGCTGCTGAGAACATTCAGCTGATGTTTCAGAGGTAGTTGACTCGGGAGTTGCCTTACAGTGAGTGCTGGAAGCATTCTCTAGCCTGTGAAGTAGGGAATTGTGTCTTTGTTTACAGGAGGAGCACGTGTATCGGCTCTTACAATCACTGTAATCGTGAGAGTTGGCCAAGCAATTGGTACACAGTTTATGTTTGTTAACTACGCTGTAGCGTTCATCAACCAACAACTTCAGAAATTCGGGACACTGGCGAAGAGGGTGTGTCTTTCGGCACAATGGACAACCGTGATTGGAGACACTGGCATGATAAATGCTAGTTCCGTGTGAATCTACCCGAGGTTTATTTGTACGCTGGGGAGGGTTGAATCGACCGGGTTGCTGATTCGATGGTTGCCTGAGTTGCCGAGTTGGTGATTGGCTGGATTGCCGAGGACCACTTCGGATATCTGCAACTGATTCCAAAGTCTGATACCGATCTGTAAGAAAGGCATCGAAGTCGCTCCAATTAGGGATTTCACGTTTATTTTTTAATGATTGCTCCCAAAGACACAAGGTGGTATACGGAAGTTTTGTGGAACACAAATAAACAAAAATAGCTTCCCAGTGGCTTGTGTCAACTCCTAAGAGCTTCAAATTCATAATGCAATCGTTTAGTGTGCGCTGTAAGCGCTTCAAATGCGGGCCGGTTTTTTAAGTTACCGGTTGGAGAGTGAAAAGGGATTTCAACTGTAAGTTGACGAGAATCCTCTAATTTTCATATCTCCCCTCGAGATTATGCCAAGCTAGTGCGAAGCCATCATTAGTCAAAGGAGTAGACTGAATGATGCTATGTGCTTCACCTCGGGTTTTTTGTAGCAAGTGGTATAATTTTTCCACTGGCGACAGACGGGGGTTATTACGGTATAATGCCGTAAACAAGTCACGAAAACTTGGCCACGATACATAATCTCCTGAAAAACATGGGGTCTTGCATGGAGGCAGCTTAATAGCGGGAAATGAATGTTCATTTTTTACTTTCTCAACGGGTATATTCGGAATTGCCGAAGAAGAGGAAACTGCGGAGGATGCCACTTCGGATCTCAGCTCGTGAATAACAGCAGGAAATGAATGTTGATGAGATATGTTTACATCGGGAGCAGGGGGAATTTCGGGAGACAACACCTCAGCGTTCAGTTCATGAAGATGAGCATTAATATTAGAGAGGCACCGGACCGGAGGTGTAACATTTTCTGTAATACGGGATAAAGTTTGAAAACGAGAGAGAATTGCTGGGAAATCTGGAGTTAAGTTGCCTGTTCGCACGATTTATCAAAAAATGGGTTGCCAAAATGTGTCCGGAGAGAGATTAATCCGAAAGACGTAGTCTTCCGTAGCCAAATTGAAGGTTATACTAGTGGGCTGACTTATGGAAGGTATGACCTTGAGCTTATTTTAAATTCGTATTCGATTCCGCTGAATTCCGGAATTGACGTAGGGAGATGTAATATAAATTAATTCACAATCAATAAAATTACTCAATTGTAACGAGCCGGTGTGATATCTACGTATAGAAAATTCGTATCCGATAGGTATAAAACGTTTGGGAACCACTTTATACTACTTCCTTCAATTTGTAACGTATTATCTTGCACAAAGAACTCAATTATTTGATATTCGTTAACACTGCAGCAACTTAGGGTTGAGAGTCACTCTTTTTCACACTGGGTATTTTTCAATAGAAAAGATAGTGTACAATTGTTATTGCAATTATATTTTGTTGCTATTACAGGTATATGCAAAACAAAAATTGGGAGATAGAAATTAAGCAACAATATACACTACCGCTATATTTGTGATCAAACGCAGGTATATTAGTCGAGACAAATCAATGCGATTTATTGTTGCCTATGTATGACCAAATACTTGTATTGCTTACTTTTGGGTGTGCTTGTTGTTGATGGTTTAGAGATATGCATGAACCACGGTAGGTAGTTGAAATTTAACAACAAGTAATCGCATGTGCGTTTGTATAATAACAAGGCGGTTGTTTTTGCAAATGCACAAGGCAAAAGTGTTAAGAAAAAAATGCAATATGTATGAAATATTATTGCCGATATCAGTTTTCGTGGGGGAAAAACAACTTCTATTGGGAAAGTGTAGTTGTATTACTTATGATTTGTTCTTCCTTGATACTAAGGTTGTTATTATTATTACATTATTGGCAATAATGAGGGGTGTATGCGGGGAGATACGACTGATATGATAACACTTGGTGGTTATGTTTGAGTAAAATAACCACACAAAATGCAACAACGATATCTCGGAGAGAGATGCTTTGATGTACTTATATGTGTTTACTGAGAGATGTCCAAGGGATTAGTAAACAAAATTAATGTAATAATAAAAACAAAAATATAAACCAAATTGGGGATCTCTTCGAATAGTGAGAAGAGGAACATAAGCGGGAAATAAAAAAAATTAAAAACAAAATAGATCAACCAAAGTGATTTTGCCGTTGGCAAAACAATATCTATTGTATCACAATATATTATGTTGTAATTTCTTTATTTTTGCAGCTATATGGGAGAGTTTATTAAGCGGAATACCTTATCCGGCTCGAAGGACCAATGTTTCAGCGGGGAGCGAATGTATGCCGGTGGGTTCTCTGAATGTGGTGCACTTGCCTTCTGGTTGAGTTGGATGTACAGCTATTAGCGACGGTGACTGTGAGACTCGTTGTTGTGGCAACACAAAACACTTCTTGTTCATTTGTATATATTTATTGTATATATTTAAACAATGTTGAGCACTTAATTTTAACTCTTGTTTAAAATTAAATATATTTCGTGTAATTAAAGGGAATCGAGTTATTACATCGAGAGGGAAAAATATCGCGCACTGCTCGAGAAATTGGGGCTGTTTTTATTATTTTCAATTTTAATTTTAATATTTATAGGAACACGCACTTGTTCTATCGAAGGAGAAAGTATCAACAATGTAAAAATATATAAAAATGGAAAGTGAAGAGTATAAAGGAAAAGGAAAGAGAAAATCTTGCATAACGCTTTATATGGTCATCTTGTTTTTTGCCTATCTCCAATCTCGCTGTAAGTTCTGCTGTAATCAGCATTATCGTTGGATATCGAATGACATTCTACCGCTTTCTCAATGCTCAACTTTAAAACAATAATCTTGAAAATACAGATTCTACTGTGCTATTTCTCGGATACACCATTCTTGGTCATAGTTTGTTTAAACGCTACACAATCGGTGATTAATTTAAATCTTATATCTAGCAAATAGTGCCAGAACTGCGATATGATATCCTAAGCGCCGAACCATCGCTCTCGAAAAGAGCTAGAGTTATATATATGAACAAATAATAAAATAATGCATAAAAAGTAGCATATTTCAAGGGGATATATTGGTGCCATCCGACGTCACGAATTGACGTCGGATGGCACGCATAAAGCTTGTAGCATGCTTGGACCAAAGGTTATTAATGCTCTACAAGCTAGCTATGGCCAAACTCGCTGAGATTTTCCCCAACGCAAAGTTGGAGGATATCCCAAGGGAAGAAATTCCAAGCCGACCCCGTACACGGATTCGGATTCCTGCAGAACCCTCCGACCCTGAGAAAGTCCTTAAACTCCTTCAGAGAGGCAATGAGCTTGGAAGATAGCGAAACTGGAGGAACCAAGTGACTACAGGCAGATTTGCCTGGTCATAAACAAAGAATCGTAGGAACTTCTATCTAAGACCGGAGGTGTGATCAAAGTTTATAAGCAAGATGGAGAACCTGATAAGTTATCTATTATATATTTTTTGGTGGAAAATGTGTAAATCTACATACGTATATATGTACTACGTAATGAGATTTGTTATGTCATAAATTGAGAGAAAATGGGACGAGAATTAGGAAGTCGCATCACCTGGGAGTGTAGCAATGTACCATCAAACTCCGAAATTCTTAGCGACATCTTTCAGTTACAACAGCATGGGACGAGGACTACCTGCTGCTGTAATGGCACTTGTAGCAGAACTCCAGAGTATAATATCTACTTGTAATTTCCCTTTTGTTTTACTTGACGTTAAAAAATTTGAAAAACTAAGGAAGATCAAAAAGAAACTAATAGAAAAACTTGAGAGAATGGATGAGAAATTGAAGAGATGAAAATTAACATTTGCAAATATTAAACAATAAAAAGTAAATTAGTGGAAATTAGTTGAATAATTAACAAAAAATTGACAAATTGAAATGTTAAATTAAAAATAATTAAAAAGAATGAAAAATTGAAATGAAGTTATTACTCAATATAAAAATATGGAATGTAGACAAATAAAGAAATTACTTTAGTCGTCTGGGACCGACCAAATTATACCCTGCATATGTATATATATATATATAAAGTTTGGTCGCGTACCCATCTTTTTTTTTACACTACTTTGTATAGGAGTTACATTAAGAAGTACGCGTGGCTCACCAATTTTTTGAGGCATAATTTCGGCCTATAATACTAATGTACACCTAAAATATGGTTGTCCTAGGCGTATTATTTTGGAAGTTATGGGTGTTTTAAAATTTAAGATAATTCCGATTCTTTGTATGGGAGCTATATATAGAAAGTGGGGGTGACTTGCCTCATTCTTGTAAATCTAATTATCCTACGATGAATAGGTTAAGTTAGGGCGGTTTTGCATTTTTTTAAATTTCCGCAACTTTGTATGGTGGCCCCAATATTAATTTAGGTGTTAATTATGGTTATTCTAGATAAAAGACTACCGTAGCTACAGCTATTTCAATTTAAAAGAAATTCAATCATTTTGCATGGGGACTACTATAAATAGTAGGCGTAGCGCGTCCATTTCCTGTAAATCTATTTATCCTTACAATACTAATTCGCAAATTAATGATGGTTGTTCTAAGCTAAATAGTTTGTAAGTTTTGGGGCTTAAAAATTTGTGTTTAATTCCCTCAGCTTTGTATGGGAGCCACATAAAAAATAGGCGTGGCCTGCTGATTTTATGCCAGATTATATCCGACTATCATATTAATCTAAGTGTCAAATATAGTTCTCTTAGACCGAAAATTGACGAAGTTACGGCGGTTTAAATTTATATGAAATTCAGGCACTTTATATGGGAGATACTATAAAAAGTAGGAGTGGCTTGCCCATTTCTGGCAAGATTATATAACAGTAATATAACTCTACGTATTAAATCTTGTTACCCTTAAACGTAGCACCTGCCCACCCGTAAAACTCAATGATGTAAATATTCCGCAATGTAACGAAACTTGGAGAACACATATCTTCACCAAACGTAAGGCGTTAGGAATCAAACTCAAAAATTTGCTAAATCGAAACTCCCAAGTCTCACTCGAGACTAAACTCTCACTCTACTCAGCTGTCCTAAACCCAGTATGGACATATGGCATACAGCTGTGGGATACTGCGGCGACTTCCTATGTCGAAATTCTCCAAAGATTTCAATCTAAAACCCTACGTATGATTGTAAACGCCCCATATTATGTCACAAACAACCAAATCCATCGTGACTTGAAAGCTCCAACAGTTGCTGAAGTAATCAAAAAGCATGCCAAATCACACAATCAAAGACTCCAAACCCACCCTAACCCACTAATATCGGATCTCAATTCTAATTCTATTAAAAAAAAAAATTTTGTCCCAGATGGTATAATAAGTAAGTTATAGCAAGTTAAGGATTTTGAAAATTCCGAGGTTGTTGTTTTGAATGCTTGGTGTGGGCGTGGTTGTTGACCAATCATACTCAATATCAATACTCTCCGTACCCTTGAATCATAGGTTACTTATGCCAAATTTCGTCAAAATAACTCAATATTTGCTCAAGTTATTGTGGGAACCAACCAGCTTACAGACAGACGGATGGACAACGTTAAATTGAAAAGCGACTCTGACCACGCTATATATATATATATATATATATATATATATATATATATATATATATATATATATATATAAATATATATATATATATATATATATATATATATATATATATATATATATATATGTTTTTTGTTTGTTAATTTCTTTATTCTTCTCACACCACCACCTTTAACTTATACCCTGAATAATATTCATATATGCAAGGTATATATATTTCGGTCAGATGTTTGTAACCACTTGAAGGAATCTTCGGAGATGTAGATATATATATATATATATATATATATATATATATATATATATATATATATACATATATATATATATATATATATATATATATATATACATATATATATATATATATATATATATATATATATATACATACATATATATATATATATATATATATATATATATATATATATATTATAACTTTTTTGGCGAAAAATGTCTAAATTTACATACGCATATATGAAATACATAATGAGATTTGTTACGTCATAAATTGAGCGAAAATGCGGCAATCATAAAGATTGGGCATTATCAGTGTGGCTTCAGACCTGGTAAATCCACTATCGACCAGATTTTCACACTGCTCCAAATCCTAGAGAAGACCCAAAAAAATAGACCGACATATTATTTGTTGATTATAAAGCCGCTTTCGACAGTCCGGTAAGGAGTAAAGATCTAGTGTCAACAAACAAAGAGTACCGGCGTCTTGGGCAGCACGTCACTGTTGACAACTACGCTTTTGAAGTAGTAAGGGACTTTGTCTATCTTGGAACCAGCATTAACAGCAGTAATGACGTCAGCTTGGAGATCATGCGTAGGATAACTCTACAGGTGTTACTTTGGGCTGAGTAAGCAGTTGAGAAGTCGAGCCCTCTCTCGAAGAACGAAAACTACACTCTACAAGTCTCTCATCATGCCTGCCCTAACATATGGCGCTGAAGCCTGGACAATTTCCACCTCGGATGAGCGAATGCTTGGAGTTTTCGAGAGAAAAGTCCTACGCAGGATCTTTGGACCTATTTGCGTTGGTGGCGAGTACCGAATAAGGTACAACCATGAGCTGTACGAGCTGTATGCCGATATTGACATAGTAAAGCGCATCAAAATCCAGCGGCTGCGCTTGCTAGGTCATGTCGAGCGAATGGAAGAACACGCTCCAGCTAAGAAGGTGTTATATTCGGAACCCGCTGGAGGACGACGCAGAAGAGGAAGACCAAACCTCCGGTGGAAAAACCAAGTACTGGAGAACCTGACGGCGCTTAGAATTTCTAACTGGCGCCAGCTAGCGAAGAACAGAGATGGCTGGGGAAGCATGTTATTTTCGGCCTAAATCGATATTCGGTTGTTATGGCCACATAAGTAAGTAAGTAACTGTAAAAGATGCATATCCATTGCCCATTATTGATATTATTTAAGTCGATTGACAAAAGCCGAATTTATTACAAGTTTAAATTTGAAGCAAATCTGCATTTAATATGCCTGGTAGGCCATTGTATCATTTTAGAGTAATGCCTTTTAATTTCTGTAATGCTCCAAAGACGATGTCACGTTTAATGCACCAAGTAATTCCGTATAACCTGAGATCTGACATATTTATATATTTGGACGATTTAGTAATTGTTTCAAGTGATTTCGAGAGGCATTTGCAAGCTGTTCAAGAACTAGATCAACAACTTCAGAAGCCTGGTTTATCAATTAATGTCCAGAAAAGTAAGTTTTGTATGCGCGAAGTGCGAATTTTAGGTGATGTTGTCGGTAATGGTACCATTTTTACAGATTACTGAATTCGCAATTCCATGTGAAACAATTTAGACGCGTTTTTGGGCATGAAATTTATTAGAAATTATGATTCAGCTACTAATCCTTTAATGGATTTGTTGAAATATAATCGAAATTTAGGTGGAATGATGAAGCTCAAAAATCGTTCGATGAGCATTGTTAACAATGGCTCCCGTTTTGCATAGCCCGGACTTTACGAAAACATTTTATATTAATTGTGATGCTAGCAAAACTGGAGTGGGAAGCGTACTGATACAACTCAATGAATGTAAGGAAGAAACTCTTATTGCGTTCATGTCGAAGAAGCTAAATCAAGCGCAAAGAAATTATTCAGTAACAGAACAAGAATGTCTAGCGGCCTTATGAACTTTAAAAAAAATTCAGCCTTATGTTGAAGGACATGAACTTACTATCGTCACCGATCACACATAATTAAAATGGTTAATGTGCAAGACAAACTTAAATTCTAGTTTAAAAAGATGGGCATTGAAATTACAGGGTTTAACTTTCAAATTTGTACATAGGAAAGGAAGTCAAAATATAGTCCCCGATGCTTTATATTTATCTGCCATTGACAATGATAGAGATTTTTTTGTCGATTTAGGTTCACCACATTTTCAGTCTGTAGAATACAAAGGTCTAGTCGGAAGAATTAACTCCAATCAAAACAAACTTCCTGAACAAAAAGTTATTGATAATTTCGTTTATCGTCATACTGAGCACTTATATGATGATTTGTCGTGGAAATTGTGGATAACACAAGGTTTAGTTAAAACAATTCTAGAGAAAGCTAGCGTATACGACGTTATTATTACTGGCCTAAATTAGTAGATGATGTCAAGATGTTTGTAAATTCTTGTGACGTCTGTAAAAGCACAAAATATCCAAATTATACACACAAATTATACGTCCGCCCATGAATGAAACTGCTTAGATTCATATGGTTTTTTAAAAGCTGTATGTGGACTATCTTGGACCGTATCCATGTTCTATATCTGGTAATATTGGTGTTTTTATAGTTGTCGACCACTTTTCATAATATCTGTTTTTGAGAGTTGTTAAGAAATTTACTACAGATATCACATGCAAGTGCTTAAAAACCACTGTCTATGATAATGCAACTCAATTAAGGTCTAAAGACTTTAACAGTCTTCTTCAACTCTATAACGTGAATCACGTTTATACAGCAGTACTTTCGCCACAGGCAAATGCTTCAGAACGAGTTAATCGGTCTGTTATTTTTGGTATTAAAGCTTATATAAACCCTAACCCTGAATGAGTGCCTTAGTAGCATAAGTTGTGCTTTACGTTCGGCAACACATAGTGCTATTGTTATATCACCTTATTTTATGGCATTTGGTCAGCATATGATTACCAATGGTTCCATTTGTAGCTTGTTAAGGCATTTGCAAATGTTAGATGATAGATCTGTAAATTTTAATCGTAATGATTCAATGGGAAATTTTAGCAGTAATGCATGTAACCTGATCAAATGATAACAGGAACGTAACAAGCGTACATACAACTTACGATCTATATTAGTAAACGCTGATGTAAATCAAGAAGTTTGTCGTAGAAATGTTCAGCAAAGAAATTTCGAAAAAGGATTCAATTCCAAATTTGCTCCTACTTCTGTAAAATCTCGCATTAGACGTAAATTAGGCAACGGTTATTATGAGTTAGAAGATCTTCAAGGGCATTTAGTTGGCGTATATCACAGTAAAGATATTAAGCAATAATGTAATTTTTCGTTAATGCTATAAGTGGTATCAGCTTTTGTTTATTTGATCCACAAAATCTGTTTTTGACGGCACTTGTAGCAGGAGTACAGAGAATAGTATCTACCTGTTGTAATTTACTTTAATTTTATTTGGTGCTAAAAAAATTTGAAAAACTATGGAATATGAAAAAGTAATTAATAGAAAAAAATAAGAAAATTGAATTCGAGGAGTTTTTGTTGTACTTGAGAGGGAATGGATAAGAAATTGAAAAGATTAAATTGAACATTTGCTTACATCTTATGCATTATTATACAGATAGGTGCAGCTAACATCTTATGCTTAAGTAATACGAATTAATGTTAAATGTTAAATGAAATGTAAAATGTTAAAATTTAAAATATTTTTGTGCAATAATGTTTATAAATTGGTTAGTGTGCAACACAAATATGTGTTTATGAAGTTTCTAAGCTAAACTGTATACATGTATGTACAAAAATGTTAAATATAAAATAATGTTTTGTGCTTTTTTAAAATAAACAGACGCCCCTAAAGAAGCTGACGAAGAGCAGCGAAACGTCGGGTAAATAAAAAAGATTGAATAGTTTTTTATTCGCATCCACTTATAATTGACCAAAAAGCATAAAAAAACTTAAATAGTATTGTCTATGATTTCTTCTTCTTCTTATGTGGCCATAACAACCGAATATCGATTTAGGCCGAAAATAACATGCTTCGCCAGCCATCTCTGTTCTTCGCTAGCTGGCGCCAGTTCAAAATTCCAAGCGCCGTCAGGTTCTCCAGTACTTGGTCTTTCCACCGGAGGTTTGGTCTTCCTCTTCTGCGTCGTCCTCCAGCGGGTTCCGAATATAACACCTAGCTGGAGCGTGTTCTTCCATTCGCTCGACATGACCTAGCCAGCGCAGCCGCTGGATTTTGATGCGCTTTACTATGTCAATATCGGCATACAGCTCGTACAGCTCATGGTTGTACCTTATTCGGTACTTGACACCAACGCAAATAGGTCCAAAGATCTTGCGTAGGACTTTTCTCTCGAAAACTCCAAGCATTCGCTCATCCGAGATGGAAATTGTCCAGGCTTCAGCGCCATATGTTAGGGCAGGCATGATGAGAGACTTGTAGAGTGTAGTTTTCGTTCTTCGAGAGAGGGCTCGACTTCTCAACTGCTTAAAAAAAAAAAATAAATAAATATGTGGCACTTAAAGCCCCAAAGGGCTCATTGGCCGAGCTTCTCTTCCATTACTGTTGTGCGTCTTAAATTTGGACAGTATTAGAATGGACCTACTTATTTAAGCCGGTTCCGAACGGTAGAACACTTGTGACATCACTTTTTCTGAGCTTTGTCACAGAGTTCTTTTTAGAAGCTTTTTCATGGCAAGTTGTTACTGTCGGAAGAATTGCCAATTGCTTGCCGACAGGTGGGTACCGTTCGAAAGAAAAATCTTTTCAATATTAAATTTGTTATGCATCAGCCGGGTATTGAACCACGACTTACAGATCAGAAGGCGAACACACTAACCACTGAGCTACGGCACCCATTCTCAACTGCTTACTCAGCCCAAATTAACACCTGTAGAGTTATCCTACGCATGATCTCCAAGCTGACGTCATTACTGCTGTTAATGCTGGTTCCAAGATAGACAAAGTACCTTACTACTTTAAAAGCGTAGTTGTCAACAGTGACGTGCTATCCAAGACGCCGGGACTCTTTGTTTGTTGACACTAGATACTTCGTCTTGCCCTCGTTCACCATGAGACCCATCCGACGCGACTCTTTTTCCATCTCTGAGAATGCTGCACTGACTGCTCGCGTTTTCATGCCGATTATGTCAATATCGGCGGCATACGCTAACAGCATGACACTTTTGTTGAAGATAGTGCCATTATGTCGTAGATCAGCAGCTCGTATTATTTTCTCCATAATAAGATTGAAGAAGTCGCATGATAACGAATCACCTTGTCTAAAACCCCGTTCGGTATTAAACGGTGCAGAGAGGTCCTTCCCAATTTTCACTGCACAACGGGAGTTATGCAGTGTCATTCTACAAAGTCGAATGAGCTTTGCAAGAATACTGAACTCAGACATTGTTGCGTAGAGGTAATCCCTTACCGGACTGTCGAAAGCGGCTTTATAATCAACAAATAGGTGGTGTGTGTCGATCTGTTTTTCTTGGGTCTTCTCCAGGATTTGGCGCAGTGTGAAAATCTGGTCGATGGTGGATTTACCAGGTCTGAAGCCACACTGATACGGTCCAATCAGGTTGCTGAGCATAGGCTTCAACCTTTCACACAGTACGCTCGATAGAACTTTGTATGCGATGCTCAGGAGACTTATTCCACGGTAGTTGGCGCAAATTGTGGGGTCTCCTTTTTTACGTACAGGACAGAGAACACTGAGCCTCCAATCATCAGGCATGCTTTCATCCGACCATATTCTGTTTATGAGCTGGTGCATGCGGGTGAGCAGCTCATCGCCTCTGGTCTTAAACAACTCGGCTGGCAGACAATCAGCACCTGCAGCTTTGTTGTTCTTCAGCCATAAAATGGCCGTTTCAACCTCGTCATAGTCGGATGGTGGAACATCAACACCATCATCTGTAATTGGGGTTATCGGGCAATCTCCTCCTCCTAACGTGGAGAAGTGTTCCCTCCATAGGCTCAGTACACTCTGGACATCTGTAACCAGATTCCCATTTCCATCACGACAAGAAGAGGCTCCGGGATTTAAACCTCCACTCATGCGCTTGATCTTTTCTAAGAATTTTCGAGTCTCATTCTTGTCGGTACACATCTCTATCTCCTCACACTCGTGTCTTTCTTGCTCTCTTTTCTTGCGCCTGAAAAGACGTCTCTCTGCGCTCCTTTTCTCTCTGTACCACTCCTTAACAGCTCGCGTTGCGCTTGCACGCAGGGTTTTTCTGTAGGCGGCGCCTTTCTCTGCGGTAGCGTCGTGACACTCCTGATCATACCACTCATTCCTCAGAGGCCGGTAGTAACCGATTACCTCCTCGGCAGCAGTAGTCATGGAGTGGGATATATGTGTCCACCGTGCGCATGTATCATCAAGTGGGGGAGTGTTCTGCATAAGCAGATCCGATAGCCGAGTGGAAAATGCATCTACTGTCTCTGGTGATCGCAGCTTACTGACGTCGAGCTTTTTCTGTGTGTGACTTCTCTTATGAACGCACATAAGCGTGTGCGCACCTTAGCTGTAACAAGGTAGTGATCCGAGTCGATGTTGGCAGCACGGATCGATTTCACTTCCATCACACTGGAAGCATGCCTTCCGTCAATCACCACATGATCAATTTGGTTTCTTGTACGTTGATCTGGAGACAGCCATATCGCTTTGTGGATATCGAGATGCTGGAATCTGGTACCACGAATTACCATGTTTCGTGCTGCGGCGAAGTCGATCAGCCTCATTCCGTTATCGGAGGTGTTCTGATGGAGTCTGAATTTTCCGACAGTTGGACCAAAGGTACCTTCCTTGCCCACCGTAGCATTACAGTCGCCAAGCACGATTTTGATATCGTGGCGGGGGCAGCGGTCATAAGCTTCTTCGGGGCGCTGAAAGAAGCTCTCCTTGGTCACATTGTCCTTCTCAACCGTCGGAGCGTGGACACATATAAGGCTGATGTTCAAGAATTCTGTCTTGATGCGGATTGTGGCCAGCCGCTCGTTCACATGCGTGAAATGTGAGAGGAGATGATGTAGTCTCTTGCTGACCAAAAATCCACATCCTAATTCGTGCCTTTCAGCATGGCAACTATAGTAGATGTCACAGGACGCTCTTTTGGAACAGCCCTGTCCTGTCCATCGCATTTCCTGGAGAGCGGTGATGTCAGCTCTGTATTTTTCGAGGACATCAACCAGCTGGATAGAGGCACCCTCCCTATAAAGGGACCGGACATTCCAGGTGCATATCCGTAAATCATTGTCCTTTTTTCGTTTGCGGGGGTCATCAACAAAAGCGGTAGTCCTTATCCGAGGCATATTTGTTTTTTTCATTGGGGGGGGGGGGTTTTTTATGTGGCGGGTCCCAAACCCAACGCACAACCTCTAACCGAGGAGATTTTCGCCACTCACTTCAGCCGCCTCCCAGCGGGTGCCAGGAAGACGTTGCCCGGTGGTCGTCACATGGAGGGCCCCCATTAATAATAATGAAAGCGCCATCACATAGTAAGCAGAGCAAGCTATATGACTACCCCTCATTAACAAATAAAGGTATCATCACATAGCGCTCAGATCAAGCTACATGACAGCCAGTGAGTTGACTTGCGATGAGTTCAACAAGGATTGCGCTAGCCCCACCCGGTTGAGGCAGTTAGACACGTTACCTTGCGAAAACACCACCAGGTTTACGGTTATATAATATTTTTTCTTTGGTAAACCGTAATAGCTCAAAGCATTGGCAATGAGTATTCGGTACATTAAGTTCAATTTTGTAATACAAGGAATTACAAAATGTTAATGTTTTTTTTATTGTTAGTTCTTATCAGCAGTTAGAAGTTAAAAAACAATTTATCAGAAAGTATAACACACACACTTGTGCAAATGTTTTAGTATTCTTGTAGCCGGCATTCTATTATAGTGTGGTTTTAAGTTATTGAATTACATGTTTTAACTTAATTTCATAATTAAATGTTTTTTTGTTTGTTATATAGCATTTTTCTATTGTGGCATCTTTTAAAGTGGAATTCTATTCAATGTACGTAAGTTTTGCTTGTGTTATTTTAAATATTTTAATTACAGACAAATTCATCATTAGGTTAGATTAGGTTATGTGGCTTCCCTCTCTCTGAGACACACTTAGGCCAGAAAGGTCCATTGTGATACGTGTACGTGGTAAATTTGGGCAGCATTAGAAGGGACTTTTTTATATTAGGCGGTTCCAAGCGGCAGAACCCTTGTGACATCACTTTAACTTAGCTTTGTCACACAGCTCTTTTAAGAAGCATTTTTGGCAAATTGTTACTGCCAGAAAAATTGCCAATTTTTGCAGGCAGGTGGGTACCGTTCGAAAAAAATCTAAAGACGCTAAATAAAATCAACCAGTTATTTCTGTGTTATAGTTCAATTTATTGTGCATACAGATAAGTAAAAAAGAAAAATAAAATCCAGCAAACTCAATCGCCTGTTAATGTGAATGTAAATCATAATTTGCAATCATCCGCGCAAACCTCGCCAGTAAGTGCATTATCAAAAAAATTAGTTGATACACACTGCACAAGTGAAAGTAACAGTGCAAATCTCTTGCCAGCACATATTCCTCACTCTAACACTACATCAAATTTGGCAACAACAAACTCATGGCCAATCCCATCAAATAGAGGTAAACAAAATAATATGTTCTCTCTTGATGTACTATCTCCCTCTATACCGTGGAGTGTACAATGCGCTTCGCCTGCTGTAACACCAACAGCTACATAATCAAAACAAACAAAAGTTCATGACCCAGTAGTAAAGGAAACTAGTGCGATGACTATTACAGAACCAGAAACTGTTCGCTACATTACTATAGTAAAGCGAAAAGGAAGTGCCCAAAATTCAAAACAAATGAATTCAACAAAAATTCAGAAGCAAAACACTGCCCCTATTAGTTCGGAAAACAGATACGCACTGCTTTCAGGTGATGAAAGTGACGAAAATATTATCCCCAAGAAAAATTTAAAACCCCCGCCCATTTTTTTAAGGGAACGCAACTCAGATAAGTTAATTTCCAGAATAACAAGCCTTATAGGACCAAAGAATTTGCACCTTGTTCCTATTCGAAAAGACCAAATTGAAGAAATGAAAGTGCAAATCTATAGCGAAACCCATTATCGCAAAGTAATTGCAGAATTTGATGCCGGAAAAAAGAATTACTATATATATCGGCTAAAAAGTATTAAGGGCTTAATCGTTGTACTCAAAGGAGTACGAACCCAACATTGGTATTAACGAAATCAAACTCGCCCTTTAGGAAGAAGGGTTTCAAGCCAAAACTGCATTCAATATTCTCAATAAGAGCAATATACCTCAACCGTTATATCGCACTGAACTTCAACCTGAAACAAAATATATATATAAAATATTTGTTATTTATTGCATCGCAAAATCACAATCGGAGAATCCCATAAGAGAACTGGACCTCCTAAGTGCAGCAACTGCCTAGAATATGGACATACTAAGACATATTGTACCCTGACAGCTGTCTATGTGATTTGTGGAGATCTTCATAAATCAAACATATGCCCAAAGTCTAAAGTCTATGATGGGACGAAAAAATGCAGCAATTGTGGAGGTAATCACGAATTATAGAGGTTGCGGCGTATATACAACCCTAAAGCTAAATTTCTCCTCCAGCAAACAACCTCTAAAAACAGTTGAGCAAACTCAGATAGCCAACTCAAGTCAGAGACAAAATCATATTGCAACACAATTCTTCTCTGCAATCACAAAAAAGAATCAAACCAATTCAATGCAATGTAAATAATGAGAAGCGCTCACTGCCCACTCAGCAGCCAAATACCCTTGAAAATTTGCTTCAAACACTAATCTTAAACATGAACCAATTCATGAACTCAATGCAAACAATGATGCAAGAAATGATGAAAAATCAATCTATGTTACTTTAAACATTGCTATCCAGACCATAAATACCATGAGTCGTCTCAATATATGCCACTGGAACGCCAATGTCTTAAGCCAGCACCGTTTGGAGCTAATTCAATTCCTTAAATCCAACCAGATCGACATAATGATGATATCTAAGACCCATTTCACTGGCAAAAATTGCTAATACCACATTACCACGTTACAAACTGTACACCACAAATCATCCTCATGGTAAGGCACGCGGAGAAACTGCTATATTGATAAAAAAGCAGAGTAAAACATCAGGTTCTCGAGGATTCCAGTAGTTTCTACTTGCAAGCAACATCTTTATGCCTGGAAAAATACATCTCGAAGCTAGTAATATCTGCGATATACTGTCCCAAGATACATTATTACCGGACAGCAATATAAATAAATTTTCTCAACTTTTGGTAACAAATTCTTGGTTGCTGGTGATTTCAACGCCAAACACACTCACTAGGGCTCCGGCTTATTAAGTCCAAAAGGCAGAAGACTATGTTCAATCATTATTAACCACGGCTACGATGTAATCTCAAATGGTCGACCGACATATTGGCCAAGGGACAAGAAGAAAATATCCGATCTCATAGACTTTGGAGTCGCCAAGGGTTTGCAAATGGAAAATATCTCCACAGAGTGTAATTATGATCTATCATCTGACCACTCACCCACGGTAATATCTATAAAATCACTAAGCCCCGAAGCAATTGCGTTAGAAATAAAATAGACTGGTTGAAATTCAAGAAATATGTAAATTCCCATCTTCCTCTGAGTACTGTATTAAGAAATGGACACGATGTAGACTCAGCACTCGAAAAATTCAACCAGCTGCTCTCATTAGCTCTCAGCTCAGCCAGCTGCACAAAGGTATGTAAGCAATCAAACTATAGCCCATACACACCAGCCGATATTGAATTGCTAGTAAGACCGAAAAGAAGACTCCGAAGACAATGGCAAGAATTCAGATCACCGAATCTGAAAACACAGCTACAGCACTGCACTCGAAAGTTAAAGCAAGCCTTAAAAAATAAAAACAACAAAGAGTTAGAAGAGCACCTAGCGAAATTAACACCTGGTGAAGCGTCAGACTACTCTTAGTAGAAATCAGCAAAAAACTCAAATCGGCCAATTCTCACTGATTCCCCCATCCGGTTGAGTGACGGTAATTGGGCTAGAAGCAACTGTGAGAAGGGTTTGGCTTTTGCAAACCACCTAAAAAGTGTGTTTACACCCAATCCACCCTCTTCACAGTCCTCATTACCAAAATTAACTTCTCAACCTTGCTCAATAACGCTCAAAATTAAAAAAAGGACATATTCAAAGCAATTTATAAAGATTTAAACCCAAAAAAATCACCTGGTCCAGATAAAATTACCGGTAAAATGATAAAAGAGCTACCTCCGGCTTCAGTACTTCATCTGATGCACATTTTCAATGCTATCCTTCGTATTAAACACTATCCCAAATGCTGGAAAACTTCAAAAATTATTATGATAGCAAAACCAGGAAAAGACCCTACAAAAGTTGCATCGTACAGACCTATCAGCCTCCTGCCTCTACTTTCTAAAGTATTCGAAAAGCTACTTGTCATAAATATAACTCCATTTATTAATCTCAACCAACTGATTCCTCAACATCAGTTTGGATTTAGAAAACAGCACGGCACAATAGAACAAGTCCACCGCATTGTAACTCTGATAAGGAACACTTTTGAAGAAAAAAAGTATTGCTCAGCTGTCTTTCTTGATATCACTCAAGCTTTCGATAAAGTATGGCACGATGGCCTTATTTACAAACTCAAACTATTACTGCCTGCAAATGTCTCCTCATTGCTTAGTAGCTACTTCACGAAAAGACAATTTCTCTTACATCACAAGGATTACATAACAAATCCATTGGATATTCACGCTGGCGTTCCTCAGGGAAGCGTTTTGGGTCCCTTACTGTATCTCTTATACACTACAGATATGCCCAGCAATAACTATACATTTATATCGACCTTTGCAGATGATACGACAATATTGTGCTCTCGCTCTAACCCCATAGAAGCTACTAAACTCCTGCAGACTCATATCGATTCTCTCGAAATCTGGCTAGCAAAATGGCGTATAAAAGTCAATGAATCAAAGAGCGTACACGTAACCTTCACGCTAAGGCCAGATGCATGTCCCCCACTTAAAATTAATGGCCAATCAGTTCCACAATGTTCCTCAACACAGTACTTGGGTATTCACCTCGACAGAAGGCTGACCTGGAAAAATCACATAGAGGCAAAGAAAACTCAGTTCAAGCTTAAAATGAATCAGTTATGGTGGCTGATACACAAAAGATCAAAGTTGAATCTCGAATACAAAGTGCTATTATATAAAGCAATCCTGAAGCCAATCTGGACTTATGGTATTCAGTTTTGGGGCACCGCATCTCCCTCAGATTCAATAAATCCTTAGTATTTAAAAAAAAGAAAAATTCCTCGTAGGTGGATTGATGTGAACATATTATTCATTCCTAAGGCATGGAAACATCACAGTGCATATCCAAAGCCCTTAGATTTATAACCTTATCGCCTTTCCTTTTAAAAACTTTAGAAATATTGATTAACACTTCTATTTGACAAATTATTAACCAGAAATGATTATCGAGGGCGCAACATGCATACTCGAAAGGCAAATCTGTTGGGAGAAATCTGCATTCTATGGTATCGACAATAGAAAAGTCCTGAAGCTTCAAGAAGTCCATAATGGTCGCCTTTATTGGTATTGAAAGTGTCTTCAATAATATTACTCCTGGAGCCATTATCGAAGCTCAATCCAACCTTAAAGTTGATCATTCCCTAAGAAAATTAATAGACCCTATGTTGATATTTGGGACGATCAACGCGAAGCTGAGTAATTGCAACACCAAAAAACTAGCCCACAGAAGAATCCAGTAAGGAGGAGTTATCTCACCCTTGTTATGGGTACTTGTAGTCAATGAATTATTGCTGTCCTTCGAAAACTCGAGTCGCAAAACTATAGCGTACGCCAACCATCCCGCAATAATGGTGTCCGTAAATACAATAGCAAACTAAGCGAAGTCATGCAGCACGGCCTTAACATTCTAATTAGACCATTGGCTCCAAGACGCCATCGTCAAATTACTCTCAAATTGGCTTCGGTCAACATTGCGAAGATTGTATCAATATTTCTGAGGTGCTCATCCTGATCCCTTCCGATCATATTTTGTTGTCTATGTAAACGTAGCATAATCTTGAAATGAATTTTTCAACACTTCATCATTCATGCGTTGGATTATTGCCGGTGCATTCTTTAATCCGACGTCTTAATATTAAAAGGACGTCTCTAAATTCTTATTTACCATTCACTGTAGGCAATGCCGTTTTTGGTATATCGGACTCCTTTATTTAAATTTGGTGGAACCCCAAGGTATGATCAATTACTATGAATAACTTGGATGCTCCAAGGCTATCGAGGGTTGTGTCGATGTCGGAAATCGGGCATGTGTCTGGGACCGTCACCGCTTGAGTCGTTTGAAATCGATCATCATTCTATATTGTTTTTCTCCATCTGGTTTGGGCTTCTTCGGTACAATCCATAGTGGAGAGGTCTATGATCTGCTTGAAGGATGAATTATGCCCTCATCCAGGAGCTCTTTGACCTGTAACTTTACGTATAGATCGGCTCGTTGGTCGTTGTCCTGGTGTCTGCGCGAAATGTAATGCTGGCACTCGTTCCCATACCTAAGGTTCAAACAATATAGAGTATTTTCCTAAAAGGTTGTATAGTCTACAAGGCTGACGTTGGTATAACCTGCCATAGGTACGTAATGTACGGCACGCAAGATATATATATATATATATATATATATATATATATATATATATATATATATATATACATATATATATATATATATATATATATATATATATATATATATATATATATATATATATATGGCACTTATAAGCCTCGCAGGGCTCTTTATCCGAGCTTCTCTTTCATTACTGTTGCTCCTGTTAAATTTTGGACAGTATCACAATTTATTACTTATTTTGACCCGTTCACTTTTTATGAGCTTTGTCACAGAGTTCTTTTTTCGATGCTTTTCCATGTCAAATTTTTACTGCCGGAAGAATTGCCAATTGCTTGCTGACAGGTGGTTACCGTTCGAAAGAAAAATCTTTTCGATATTAAATTTGTTATGCTTCAGCCGGGGATCGAACCCACAACGTACAGATCTGAAGGCCAACACACTAACCACTGAGCTACGGCACCCACATGTGAAGTATAAGGGGTTATCCATTTCGCGGTTTCAAAAGTATAGGGCTAGAATTCGACATCTGTCAAACTGAGTTGTTAAAACAATTTCTTTCTTTTTCAGTTCAAAGTCTGACATTTGCGAAAATGGATCGCTTAACTATCGCACAACGCATTAAAATTGTAAAAACCTACTACAAAAATGGTGAATCTGCCACAGCCACATATCGTGCTTTAAGAGGAGATTATGGTTTACATAATCGTCCAACTAAGCAAGCAATTGGCAAAATTGTGAAGAAATATGAAGAGACTGGATCGGTTACAGATATTTTAAGGCCTGTTCATCATCGTTTCGCTCGTACCACCGAAAATATCGCTGCTGTAAGTGAAAGTGTTGCCGAAGACCCGAATGTGTCGATTCCTCGTCGTTCTCAGGAATTAGGACTGTCTTACGGCACATTATGGCGTATTTTGCATTTGGATCTAGACCTACATTCATATAAAATCCAGCTCACACAACAACTGAAGCCAGCTGACCATTCACAATGTCGTAGATACGTCGAATGGGTACTTGAACAACAGGCGGTGGACGGCGATTTTTCGAACAAATTTTTCTTCAGCGACGAAGCACATTTCTCACTCGGTGGGTATGTTAACAAACAAAATTGTCGTATTTGGGGTTCTGAGAATCCTCAAGTAATTGAAGAGAGGCCACTACATCCACAAAAAGTCACTGCTTGGTGCGCTCTTTGGTCCGGAGGTGTGATTGGACCTTACTTCTTCGAAAACGACGATAGAACGACTGTCAGCGTCAATTCGGAGCGTTATGGTCATATGATAACCGACTTTTTTTTGCCTGCTATTGAAGAATACGACTTAGAGAATATGTGGTTTCAACAAGACGGTGCCACATGCCGAGCGAATATGGCTTTATTGCAAGAGAAATTTTCTGGCCGCGTAATTTCTCGTCGTGGCGATATCAAGTGGCCACCAAGATCATGCGATTTGACACCGCTTGACTTCTTTTTGTGGGGCTACGCGAAAGACCGTGTTTATACAGATAAACCTTTAACTCTTGAGCACCTAAAAACCAACATTCGTCACGTTATGGCTGAGATACCGCCCAATATGTGTCAAAAAGTGGTCGAAAATTACCTTAAAAGAATTGATGCTTGCAACAATTCGCGTGGTAGTCATTTAAATGATGTAGTATTTCACACATAATGTCAACGTTCAAACTTTATAATAAAAAAGAAATATCATGATAAAAAATATTTTATATGTGTTTTATTTACATTTACTTTTGAAACCGCAAAATGGATAACCCTATATTATTCCGTAACGTTAAGTTTTACATATCTAGACAGGCCGAATAAGCTTTCGGCAATATTTTAGGTTTTTGTATGATCAGCAAGAAAGATAGTTCTCCGTTCAGACCGCGCATAAAAACGTATTTCTGTATGTTTCTACAAGAACGTCGACAGTCTTGTCTGAATAGTTTTCACTTATGATTTTGTTAACAATCAACCACAGCTGATGATTTGCAGTTGCATAGAGCTCGTCCAGTTTTAATCCTTTCTGCGCCAGCTGGTTCATTTGGTGATGTAGTGTCCGGATGTCTCTTTTATCGGCATAGTGAAGAGCTAATACATTTTCATTTCCAACCAGTGATTGTCAAAAATGTTGTACGAAATAAGCGCCGGATCCGCCTTTCCTCGCACTTTCTGTCTGATGTGCTGCAGAATCGATCGATAAATGGGTTTTTCTTTTATTAACTCATAGCCTTTTAGTATGAATTTTATGCTATGTACAAGCTTAAATCCGCTGTTTTTCGTTCAAAAATTTTTTTGAACCTTCCCCATGGCTCGTAAACGCATGGAAATGGCTTATTGAGTAACACCGAACTGTTCGGCAAGCATTTTTCGCGATTGGGTGTCGTCCTCATCCAAAAGAGCCTGCAAATAATGGTCCTCAACTTTTCTGGGTCTATTTTCACGCTTCTTGTCACTCAAGTCAAAATGGTTCTTTGAACCGACGAAATCAGTCTCTGCAAGTGGTTTCCGATAGCGCACTGTCACCATAGGTCTCCACAAGCATTCGATGCGACTCAGCAGCAGATTTCTTTAAATTGAAGCAAAAAAGTAGAGCTTCCCGCATATGCTCTTTTTCTGGCACGAAACTAGACATGATTATACGAGGAAAAATGTATGTTGTATGAAATCACTGATGATGTTTACTAATTTATGTAAACAGGTGTCGAACTCATAAAAAAAGGATGCACAGTCGATAATAGCTCAATATGCTCACTAACGACATCTACTAGCAAACAGCGGATTTAAGCGTTATAGTACGTTATAGTACTGTAATAATGGTGGTGATAACAAAACTGATTTTATTTGTTGAAAAGCATCATAATTAACAGAATCCCAAACCCAAGTGACATCTTTTTTGATTAATTGCCTCAATGGTTCTGTAAAGGAAGATAAATTGGGAATAATTTTATTCAAATAAATTACCATTCCCAAAATCCGTTGCAATCTCCTTTGGTCTCTTGGAGTTTCCAAGTTTGTTATCGTTTCAATTTTTATACAAAAACTTTATTGACGTTTGTTCGAATTGACATTTTCCCAAATCTAATGTCAAATCAGTTTCATGTATTTTTCTGATTACTTTTTCCACTTTTTATTTGAGATCAGTATTTGCATAAACTATGATATCATCCTTAGCACTCTCAGTATCTTCTAAACCTTCCAATGTATGAGTAATTAATTCACTGTAAACTTCTGGAGCCGATGATATTCCAAATGGCATACGTAAATAACGATATCTGCTGACTTTTATGTACCAAAATCCACTACGACAAAACAATTTGGTGAAGAATTTTGTCTTTACGATCTATGCGGATATATCTTCGAATGTTTTCATTGGATATCTACGTCTTTTTATATTTTTCCTCAATTCGACAGGATCAGTGCATATACGAATTTTCTCATTTTTACGTACGATTAACATTGGACTAACTGCTGGTGTTGGTTTACTAACTGGTTCAATAACACAAATTTTAAACATTCTGTCCAATTCTTCTCTTCACGTCAATACGAATAGCAAACGGATCTACGCGGTAGAATTTTAAACGTTGGATTATCAATAAAATCGATATCGTATTCATAATCTTTTAAACACCCTAGAACATTAAAAATCTCATTGTTAGCTTCAATTTGATGAATTCGTTGAATTAATCCCAATATTTCACATGTTTTTCTTCCCAAAATCGGCGATAATTCAGGTTCTACTAGTTTGAAATTAACCATTGAACACTGTTCCTTGAATTTACACTTGGCATTGAATTCACCAATGACACCAATTTTATGTTGTCTGTACGAAGTTAACCTATTCGTTTTTGTTGGCACTAAATCAATTTCCAGCGATTTTGCAATATTTTCTGAAATATCATTGCATTGTGTTCCCATGTCTAATTTGAAAACCATTGGAACGTTCTTAATCATAATTTTTTCAGTCCAATCGTCATTATTTTCACCCTTTATGTTGCAAGCATACATATTGAAATCACCATTTTCTGATTCAGCTATTTCACTTTCACATGTGTCGTTCACTTGTTTTGATATTTTTGATTTGCACAACTTATAAAAATATCCCAATTTTTTGCAATTCTTGCATTGTTTTCCATAAGCTGGACATTCCTTTTTCTTTTATGAAGTACCACACCGACTACATTTGTATGATTTGTATGGTGATGTTTTATTTTCTGCTTTTTCACTTTTTCGAATCGCATTTACTTGAACTGTTGGTATTTGTTGTATTTCTTGCAATTGTTTCTTTACCTGTTCACTGATTCGACAAATGTTGATGGCTTTTGTTAAATCCAAATCTGCGTCACTCAACAATTTTTCTCGCATTGCATCACTTTTCACTCCAATTACCAACTCATATTTGATCGAACTTTCTTCCAATGTTGAAAATTCACATTTATTAGCCTAAGTTTTAACCTTTTTGATGAATTCTTCAATCTATTTATAGGTTGTTTTCTTCTTCTTTTTGAACTACTGATTAAAATTCTCAATAATCAACTTAACATAATTTTTTGAGCTGGTGTCAAGTTAAATGTTTCGAATGTTCCTAATGGATCTGGATCAATATGTCACAATATTGATGCTGCTTGAATTTCGGCTGGTTTCATTGTTATGCCAGCTGCCAATGTATACCAATTGTAATGACGAATCCACTTTTCCCATTCTTGTGAGATATTTTCATCAACTACAAGTGGTTTTGGCAGTTTTTCTGAAGAAATTCAACTCGACATAATTGGAGTTGAAATAGAAGCCGTTATATTTGTTGTTGTATTTGTAGAGTTTGTTCTCGATGTCGTTGATGTATTTGTCATTCAATCTTATTCAATTTTTATTTTTTTCACCAACCCTATTACCTTCAACCGAAAAAATATATATTTTACACGATTACTTTTCTTTTTAAGACGAATTGGACAAACAACGTGTTGGACAAATTCTCAAAGTTGATGAAGAAAAAATTAAGTGATACTTTTTTTTACTTCTGACACCATGTAACGAGAGTTAAGATGAAAGGCGTGTTATTGTGTGACGTTCTATTGTGGAATGTCGTTTATTGAAAGTAACCAAATGACATTTATGTGTGAGTGTGCTCAACACCTTCACACTTTTAGAAGCTTTTCCATGGCAAATTGTTATAGTCTAGACAGACAGCAGCTTAATTCCGGATTACCGAGTTAATTCGAATTAACTCGGGCATAAACTGCAGCTAATCAGCATTAACTCTATAATAGCCTAGACAGAGTGCAGCCTAATTCCGGATTACCGGCGCACTTAATCCGAATAAAATAATAACCTGACAGACGGTAGTATTTCGGATTAACTAAACGGCTGATTGCTGTTTTATTAGGTCTGCTCACTTACATTACTATCACTATCAATTTCTGTCATCTGTCACTCTCGATATGAGAAAATCTACAAGAAGTATGTGAACTGAAAACTATCAGAAACTTGTAAATTGACATTCACCGTTCGTAATTGACAACTGGATTTATTTGTTCTCCAACGCTTTTCATGTTGAAAACTGTTAACAATTGTTAAAATTTTTTTGTTGCGAGCAGACCTAATATTTTGTAAAATGGATCGAGAAAAATTCACAATAGACAATTTTCGGCAGTGTTGCCATAGCAAATTGCCCTAATCCTCTTTTATTTTGAGAATTAACTCATAGAGTTAATGCGGATTAGCTGCAGTTAATGCCCGAGTTAATTCGAATTAGCTTGGTAATCCGGAATTAGGCTGCCGTCTGTATAGGCTATAAGTTAATTCTCAAAGTAAAAGAGGATTAGGGCAATTTGCGATGGCAACACTGCTGAAAATTTTTTATTGTGAATTTTTCTCGATCCATTTTACAAAATATTAGTGTGTTCGCTTATAAAAAACTTTCAACAATTGTTAACAGTTTTCAACATGAAAAGCGGTGGCGAACAAATAAATCCATCTGTCAATTACGAACTGTGAATGTCAATTTACAAGTTTCTGATAGTTTTCAGTTCACGTACTTCTTGTAGATTTTTTCATATCGAGAGTGACAGATGACAGAAATTAATAGTGATAGTAATGTAAGTGAGCAGACCTAATAAAATAGCAATCACCCGTTTAGTTAATCCGCAATACTGCCGTCTGTCAGGTTAATATTTTATTCGGGGTAAGTGCGCCGGTAATCCGGATTAACTCTGCCGTCGGATCAGAAGGCCAAAACACTAACCACTGAGCTACTGCACCCACCTTTTTATAAACCCCAAAATAGCTTTTTTATCAATGCTCGATTGTTAGTTATCAGATTTATTAAAATGATAGTTTGTTGCAAATATCTCAAAAATTTATCCATCGTCAAATTAAAGCTATTTAAAACCAATAAAGCTCCCTCTTTAAAGTGTGAAGCTAACTCTAAAGGGAGTAATAATGAAATAAAGTTTTCATTTAGTAAATGTAAAAATATTAAAAAGAGTCTCTATAGCAGGCTTTGATATTTTTACGACAATTCTCAAGTATGTTTTGTTACTCATTTCTTTGGCATGCAAAAAGAGGCAGGAGTTGGGCCTGCAACATTGACTCATCAACTTATTGCCTGTGAGATATATCAGGTAGACTTAAGTTGTTCTTACAACTAATATATATACACATTAAAATTATTTTCACTAATTAGATTAAGTATTAGTAAAATTCAAGCCAATTCCAATGGATGTTATGCCCGGTACTATAAATGACTGAAGTTTAAGAACCGCCTACTATTTTAGTGAAACTGGTCCGTTCTGGTTCCATGTGAATAATAAACCACAAGCTATTCATGGAAGTTATCACGTTTTCAACATGACATACAAAGTGTCACTCGTCCGACAATAGAAAACAATGCTTTCTATTTTCATCCCGAAAATAATTTGTTGTTAATCGACTCAAATTAGGCTAAACGAGCACAAATTTTTTACAATATTAGAGCTACGCGAACTGCAAAACTTCGCGAATTGCATATGCCTAAACAAGGCGTAAAAAAGTTTGATTGTGATGCATACAGAAGGATGATATGTTGGAACAAACTTAAAATTACATGGCCGCCTTGCATATAGTTCAACGAGGATGACGAATTAATATCATTTCAATATTCAACTAATAAGGTTGATACCTAGGTAAATGGTATGTAGAACAACTTGTTAAATGTAATGTGTTTTATAGAATTTATAGAATTTTATAGAATTTCTATGTCATTCACAAAATACCGAACGCTGAGCACGATTTTGAGTGACAACCCGCGCTGTTACCGATTAAAAACGACTCGGATATATAAGATATCGATATTTAATTTCTTATTTACAATCACTTTGCAATACGATTACAGACAGGAACGGACGATTAGGATAATATGATGCTTTTTTTTATTATTTTTTATTTATGAGTAAGCTTCCCTCGATGTACTTTCCGATCAAGTAATTGACGTTTCTACTAGTTGAACAACAACAAATAAACACAGATATTAACCCGTAATGAAAATTACATTTCGTTATTACTCCTTTAGTTTTAGAGTTAGCTCCCCCGAGACCCTTTTAACAAGCTATAATTTTCTAAAATCGGACATAAAATTAAAATAATTTTTGGCGGTTCTAAAAGAGTTAAAAAAAACATTTTCTATTTGTCCTAGGAACCTTTCAACATTATTTTTCAAACTATGGGCCAAGCTTTGAAACTTTATTTTATTGTTTGGGGAGCGATCCATCGTAATGTGTTCATGTATTTAATTCATTTTTATTTCATTTTCATTTGCAGCTGTTAACAAAATTGCATATCATAGATTATTGCCTGCTCGTGGGCATTCATGAATGCGTTCGTGTTGAGGAAGAAGCTCTACAGGGTGACAACTCACAGCCGACCGGACTTAGCGAGAATAGTGACAGTGAAAAATGTGATAGTGGCGAAAGGTAAAACTTATGTTATTTAACCCGTTTAATAATATGAGCAAAAGTTTGATATTCTGTAACGAAAACATAAAAAATTTGCATACCCTATACTCGAAGAGTTAACATCACATTGGGACAGTAGCTCCTCAAAGTAGTATCAACCAATGAAACTCTTTTTTCCTAAGCAGTGTAGGATAGGAGCATGGAATATGTGTGTCGATACAAAAGTCATGCATGAGATGGCTGAAACCAAGCAACATGGCCATACACTACTCCTAAAACGTCTGGTTTATTGAGATTAGTGAGTATGTAGGCGATTGTTGACTTGCAACTTCGCCATCCTGCTGATGGAAGTAATTTCCTCCAGTTTATATTTACATGGGGCTGTAGGAATCTATAATATTTTGTCTGCGTTAAGCACTGCAGTTCCGCCTTGTCATGTGAGCTTGTCCGCTTTATAATTTCGCTCAACACCCCTGTGACCTAGGTACCTGTTCACAGATGTACCTGCCATCTCATTAAAAGTTTTGCTGCAATCAATAAAGGTTTGCGATTTAAACAAGAATTATTCCAGAGTTTTAATGACATTTTGGCTATTACTCAAGGTGCAAATATCTTTCCGATAGACATTGTTGTGCGCGATACAAGACGGTGCGGTATGGATAGCTTTGACTGACTGCTAGAAGCACATTGAATGAACCCAACTAAATGAGTTAAAGTTGATTTTAACTATATCTTTGAGGACTTCTTATCTTATTATTATTATTCTTATTCTTATCTTATATATAACTTATTTATCGGTTACCGTAAGTATAAATAATCTGCGTAAGCTATCACTATGCACCATTCGTTTATATTTCCGTCAGCAGTTCATTGACTACTGAATTCCTTAAAACATATAAGAGAACACTATCTTGCGAAGTTTCTTCTAATACTGGATTATGGATTCACTAGGATCGGATGTAAAAAGTCTGCTGTCTTCGATCCATATGCATAGTAACCAGTCCTAGGGGAATTCCATGATTGCCCTTTGATAAACATTCTTAAAGGCTCTCTCAATATCCAGCTGCAGTGAAACGCTGCATTGATTAGACAACTTAAGACAACACAATTGAAAATATGTAAATATTACTTGTCAAAGAAGATAAAAATTGTTTGTGTAATATAAGCATCAAGATAATCATAAAAGCAAATACCACTTTTCAGCAACCGTTGGTGTCGTTTCGTGTGAATTTCGTGCTTTTATTTGGTTTTGTTTCTGTCACGTCACCGAATTATCCAATTTATTGTCCAATTTACAGTCTTCGAAAAATCAAAGACAGTGGTGAAGACAATGAGAGAAGTGTAAATGTAGTAGTAAAAAAGGGTGTATGTATTGCTATTGGCTTGTCAAAATTGTCTTGTGTAAACCCCAAGTAAGTATGATGAGGCGATTAAGGCACATGTTTGCCTATGATGAGTCTTTATTGTGTTTCGAATAGAGGAAGAGCGATATATAGGTCTGAGGTTCTTTGGTTTAGCTTGGCAGGATTTCCCAGCCAAAACAGCCTTTACTAATCTCTTTACTTTGGATATATAACATAGGCTGTTGCAAGCTTTGTAAATCTGTTTCACCCAAAGTACAATTGTCTATTGTTGTAATTGAGTCAGTTTTATTTTATCAGGTCCTCCTAATTTGTGAGGTTTAAAATAAATCTGATGTAACAATTGAGTTGTTAAACGGAAGCTCGTTGTAGTTTTGGAGGGTATTGCATAGTTTCAGAATTATCACAGGGAAAAGTTTGTTCAGTAATAGTTGAAGATTATTCGCTACTTGAAGTGCAAGTGCTGTTTGATTTCTCTAATTGATTATTATACGATCAAGTGTAAAGAATTTTAAAGTCTAGATTCTTCAGACACATCTTAAATATTGCTACAGAAATCTCCGCAGGATTCTCTCTGTGAGGTTGTGAGGCCATATTTACATTTTCTGACGTCTTGTATTTTATTTGGCCAGTTTCTAGGCGTATATTTTTGATTTTTGGTAGAAAGCTTCTCTCGCAAATTAGTGCTTTGGTTTCCACCATAGTGATTTTTGTTTTATTAAATTTACCTTCATTAAAAATTTTATAAAACGATTCTTGGAAAGTATATTCTAGAGCAGGTGGGAAAGTAACACTGCGGGCAAGGCCATTGAAGGAACCAGATGAATGCACGGCAACAAAAAATACTGCGCAATTGTTACACTAGATGTGAAAAACACGTTCAACTCGGCGAACTGGCAGCACATTATGAGAACATAACAGGTAGCTATTTGTCCGACAGGCTGCTGCTGTACGACACAGACGAAGAACCCAGGAGCTACGTTGTGACAGGTGAAGTGCAGCAGGGCTCGGTAATTGGGCCGTTGCTGCGCAAAGTACTCTACGACGGGGTGGTGCACCTTTAGCTGCCAAGAGAAGCAAAGATAATTTGTTACGCAGACGACATTGTTGTCACTATTGTCGCGAAGAAGCTACACCAGATCCAGAGCGTCTGTAACGAGATGGTGACGAAAAGTAAGGAGTGGCTCACGGCGACGAAGCTACAACTTGCGGGTGAAAAAACGGAGGCAGTGCTCATCACGAGCATAAAGAAGTTAGTGACGGTCACCCTCAACATCGATGGCTACAATGTCACAACGCAGCCCTCTCTTAAGTACCTCGATGATCGATGCGAGATTAAATTTCAAGGCACATACAAAAAAAGCTTGTGGTAAGGCGGCCAAGGTGACTGCTGCTCTATCAAGAATCATTTCCAATATTGGTGGCCCCAGTCAGAGCAAGAGAGCACTCCTGGCTAAAGTTAGCCAGTCCGTACTAATATGCGGCACCAATATTTTAGGAAGCCCTACGCTAAAAGACGTATGCCAAGATGGCGAAATAAGTCTACAGGCTGAGCGCTATGAGGGTCATATCCGCCTTCAGAACAGAGTCGCACGATGCTGCAGGTGTTATATTTGGCACCATGCAACCGCATATCATGGCATCGGAGCTGCACAGAGTCTATAGCAGGACTTAGAGTCTGCGCAGACATCTAACAGATGCAGAGCGAAAAGCGGAGAGGCCGGCGAGCCTGGATGAATTGCAGCAACTTTGGGACGCCGCAAGTAAAGGAAGGGGACGCACAGGCTCATCAAAAACATCCAAACCTGGGTTGAGAGAACTCACTGTGAGACTGACTACTACCTGACGCAGTTTTTACCGATCACGGGTGATACAGGGAGTACCTCCTCAGGTTCGGAAATGACAATACCACAGAATGCTCGTGCTTCGGTAGTGTCTGCGAAAACGCGGGGCAATTCTTTTTCTTCTACCGGAGATTTGATGAGGAGAGAGCAGCAATCGAGGAACTCTTTGGAGAGAGGATGACACCAGACAACATCGTGGGCCATATGCTACAATCAAGGTTGGTGTGGTCACAGATGAAGGCGTGGTCAGCGGCAGCACTCCAAGAGCTCAGAATGAAGGAGCGCTAGCGAAGAACTGCAACCGCAGAAACGGTGAGTAGTACTGTTGTATGTAAATAGCCTTAATGGCTAAGGCAGGCCCTGCGACGTAATGCTTAATGTCATTCCCCCTCCGAATTAAAAAAAAACCCATGAGGTCTCTCATATACCTCGACATATATATACAAGTATTTATATATACAAGTATTTGTACATAAATGCAAACACACACATGCCCACATACATATATGGACATGTATTAGTAACCATACATATACACATCCATATGCATGCCTATCTGCACATCCATGTTACACACATAACTTTACCCCATGCATACCACCGTATACCCTTCTATAACATCAAGGAGGAACTTTCCGTCCGGACGAGAAGTGGTTTTAGGGAGTTAAAGTCTCGCACTGACATAGGCTTTCGATGCTTTTATTACATTCTTCCTAATATAAAACCCCTACAAAAGGGTAATAGGTGTGTGTCTACACTAATTATTTTTAATTAATTTATATTTATATCACAATAGTTGGTAATATACCAACTAACAAATTGATAACAACAAAGTATTGTACTAGCAATGTAAATAGGAAAAGAACAGCACTTTCAGCTGTTTTTCCTATCGTATACTTTCTTCACAAGTCAATATTGTATTTGAGACACTTATCTTTAAATTCCGGATTCACTATGCTATGAGCAGGATACTTCTACTCGCACGACCTCGCAGTCCATCCCATCCGATACATGCGACTTCCAATATCTTTCCACATCCCAATATTGCACACAAAAACAGCGGAGCGCTCACTGACCATGTCACGATATTCTAAATGATTTTGAGTGAATTTGAACAGTACACGTTTTGTAATAATCTATCGATATATCATTCTAAATTTTAGAAAAATCGGTAAGAATGGAGGAGATGAGAAATCGTTAAATTATTGACGAACGGTTGGTGGAATTTTCGCCAGAAGAAATTCAACATCCAATTCTTTACGGATTTCGACGTTAACTTAAGTCCATAGAAATTTTTAGTAAATTCATTTAGTATTCATTTGTTCAATAATTGGAATTGGAATTTTATTTTCTATATTTAAAGTTCTGATTTTTTCTGTGATAGTGATAGTGATAGTGTGATAGTGTCTCTCGGCATCTGCGTTTCCTGTGTGGCTATTAGGTTTTGTGAAATGAAACTCAACATTCTCCTGTGTTAGAAATTCTTTTACGTTTACATTATTAAATTAGTTATCGAAAACAAACTTTTTAATTTTGCGTTTGATTGCCATGAATTCTTGGATTTTAGATACTAATGTACGGCTATTTCTATCCATTAACGGAAAGCAGATTGTATGTTTAGAAAATTTGTCAATGAAAATAATAAATGTTTGTTTACTGTTTATATAGGTGTCAATATGGACTATTTCTTTTGTGGTCGTTGAGGTATCAGTCAGGTAAAACTTGTTTTTAATGGGTTTCTGTCATACTTTCCACCATTACATATTCCGCAATTATTTATGACTTTGTGTATATTTTTTTTAAGTGTTGGGTTATATATTATAATTTTGATTCCTTCATATGTCGGTATGATACCGGCATGACCTACTTCATCTTTGTGGAAAAATGATATTTGTTTTAAAATTTCGTCCTCATTTTCTATGTCTACTGCTATATAAGAACACTTTACAAATTTATACTGATTATTTTGAAATGTTGATATTAGTATTTGTTGGAGCTTGTTGTACTCATGATCATTAATTTGGGAGTAAATGGCTATCTTTCCCCCAGAAAAGTGCTGAGGAAGAAGATTCGGAATATTTCCCTGCAAACAGTCATTTCGGTCAATGAAAATTCTTTTATTTCCGAATATAGTTTCATATGGTTTATCCTTTTCATTCTGTAGGATAATTTGTTGTCTGAATCTATTAACGATCGTGTCCAATATAGGGATGTGGTTATTTAGCTCCTCCTCTTGAGAGTGGACTTTTTCTACACTCAATGAGCTCTTCATTGTCATTGAGTGGTAAATCATTCAGGCAATTTATTTCCGAGGTACTGGCATTTATTCGACTTAAAAAGTCCGCAATTTTATTATCTTTCCCTTTTATATAGTCTATCTTAGCATTGTATTCTCCCAATTGTAATAAGCATCTTTGCAATCTAGGGTTTATATATTTTCCTGAAAGTTTTGTCTGGAGCCACTTAAATGGTTTTGGAGGTCGAATTCTCGGCCATAGATATATGGTCTAAAATATTTGACCGCCCATACGTTGGCAAGTAACTCTTTTTCAACTGCTGAATAATTTCATTCGTGATTATTCAGTGTCCGTGATGCAAAAGCTGTCGGATGTCCATCTTGGGTTAACACTGCTCCCAGAGCGGAGTTACTTGCGTCGGTGATCAATTTGAACCGACATGCAGAATTGGGGTATCTAAGGATTGGTGTTTTGGTAACAATATCCTTTAATTTTTCGAAGGCATAAATATAATTCGGATCGTTTTTGTTTACTTTTTCCTCTTTCTGAAGGTATTTTATCATTGGATTCGCTATTTTTGCGTAATCTTTAATAAATATTCTGCAGAATCCTGTCATGCCTAAGAAAGACTTTATCTGTTTCTGGATACTGGGAAGTTTTAAATTTTGAATTATTTCTATTTTTTTGGGTCTGGCTTAACCTCTTGTGGAGTAAGGACATGACCTAAGAAAAGTGTGTCTTTCTTAAGAAAGTTACATTTGTCCGGTTGGACAAATGTAACCGGTTAATTGTGCATGTCTAAGTATTGTCAAAATACATAGATTTAATACTGTTTATATGCTCTTCAAGGGACGTACTGAATATAAGTATGTCGTCCATATATACGACGCAAATTCTATTAATGTGTTCCTTTAGTACAGAATTTATTAATCGTTGAAGGAGGGTGCATTCTTCAAGCCGAAGGGCATTCTTACGAATTCGTAATGCCCTAGCGATGATGAAAACGCGTTCTTGAGCCTGTGTTCTTCCTTTACTTCTATCTGGTGGAAACCCTTTGCAAGGTCCAACGTCGTGAAATATTGTGCTCTTCCTAAAAAAAAAAATAAATATGTGGCACTTAAAGCCCCAAAGGGATCATTGGCCGAGCTTCTCTTCCATTACTGTTGTGCGTCTTAAATTTTGGACAGTATTAGAATGGACCTTCTTATTTTAGCCGGTTCCGAATGGCAGAACACTTGTGACATCACTTTTTCTGAGCTTTGTCACAGAGTTCTTTTTAGAAGCTTTTTCATGGAAAGTAGTTACTGTCGGAAGAATTGCCAATTGCTTGCCGACAAGCGGGTACCGTTCGAAAGAAAAATCTTTTCGATATTAAATTTGTTATGCATCAGCCGGGTATTGAACCACGACCTACAGATCAGAAGGCGAACACACTAACCACTGAGCCACTGCACCCACTCTTCCTAACTTGTCTAAAATGTCATTCAGGTTAGGGATTGGGAACTTGTCGTCTATGGTGTTTTCGTTAAGAAGCCTATAGTCCACGACAAGGCGTCATTTTTGCTTTTCTGAATTATCAATTTTTTTGGGGACGATCCAAAGCGGGCTATTGTATTGAAAGCTACTTGGTCGAATAATATTGTTATCTAACATTTCCTTTAATTGTCGTTCTATTTCCTTTCCGTGAATTTGCGGATATCTGTATATTTGAGAGTACAATGGTTTATCTGTTTTTGTTATAATTTCGTGTTTAATTCCACCTGCGGACATTAGCTTATCACCCTCTTTGAAAAAGGTATCATCAAACTCAATTTAGAAAAATCTGTTACTTTCCAAAAAACTGTTCCCTCTATTCCAAATTCCACCTGTATAGGTGTAATGTTGTGGTGTGTTATTTCGTTAACACCGTTTATACTGCTAAAATGTAGTTTATTTTAGGGGTTGTGGCTGAAAACCGCTAAGTGCTGTTGGCTTAATAATGCTGGTATCAGATCCAGTATCTATGAGGCACTTCAAAATTTGTTTTTTGATTTTTATTGATATTATTGATAACTTTGTTCTGAGGCTGGTGTCAGAAAATTTACTTCCTCGGTTGTGTCCTGGTTATGTTCTTGAATAGTGTCTATCTCTATATATTGTGTCGCAGAGGTTCGCCGTGTTTGGTCGACACTCATATGTGGCTGATTTCATTGATTAGACCCGTAATTTTGGTTTTGTCTGTTGTTACTATATCGATTGCCCTGATAGCTTTGGTTGTTAGTGATGCTACGATTGCCCTGATAGCTTTGGTTGTTAGTGTTTTCGTTTTTGTTGGCTTTTGGTGTGTTGTTGTTATAATTTTAGTAGTTTTGTCTATTCGTATTAGGCTGTTCATTGTTTTGTTCGTAAGTATTGTTATAGTTCCTCTCTCTATTTTGTCTATTTTGCCTTGGCTTTCTATGATTGTAATCTATCGCTCTTACGTTGCCAATAGATTTAACTTCTCTCAACTCATCACCAATGTGCGCTCTAACCGTATAATCTAATTTTTCGATGAGTATGTCCACCAAGTCTCTATTAACACTTATTGGCTGATATAAGGTGGACATACCATCCCCTAATTCATAAAATACATTTAACTCATATTTCGCATTTTCAAAATATTCGAACAATTCTCTAAGATTATTCACTTGAACTGCCTTGCATCCGTTATATATAACGTTGTCCAAACGTTGTCCTTGGCCAGAATTGTTGCTTCAGTTTCATCTTTAATTCGATCCATGTTGGGTTATTGCTGAGGTCCTGTAGCGTCTTCGCTGGTTCTCCTCTTATTTTTTCATTTATTATTATGTTGAGCCCGAAAGATTTCAATTGCTCGTTGCTGTCACATAGCTGCATCACCTGCTCCACTGACTTGATGAACGACGTCAAGTATGTTGAATCTGTTAGGGCGATCCAGGCCCTGAATTGGTTTGCCACATCTTTTGGGGACATTCGCAGATTATTAAGTTGAAGATTTTGCAGCATTTGAGCTTGTTGCATCTGTTGCTCCTGCTGTTGTCGGCGGAGGTTGTTAATAAGTTCTTCTTGTTGTTGAATGACCAACTGTAGCTCTTGGTTTTGCATTGTTGTCCTTTTTAATGTTTTTTTTTTGAGTGTTTTTATTTGGTTTTTTTTCTTTTTAACAAATTTTTTCAAAGAAAAAAAAAAATAATAATAATAATACCGCGACTGTGCCACTTATGTAAGTATTGAAAAAGGCAAAAAAACTTGAGTTTCTTTTTATACTTTTATTTTTATTGTTTCCGATAAACTCCAACCTTTTTGGTTGAGGCGAGTCTTAAGACTAAAAATACAGTTACTTATTTGATTACTAAGCAGAAGGCTTTTACAATTTTGCAATGTTTATATATTGTTTTTTTTTCGGACAACGATATCAGAATGTTGCAATTTTTATATATGTCAACAAAGTACGTTGATCTTTTTCATTACGTTGCATCTTTCTGAGTTCGTTGATCGTTTATATATTTTTTTATTATTTCTTCGATATTGCTTGTGTTAACAATATCAGTTTTGTTTACAGGGCGAGTAGTAGGGTGAGTGGTGTTCTCGGTTACAGGGTATGTAATTCGCGTGTGTAAGAGACGACGTTTAACGACTGTTTGCAAAAGTTGGTATAATAAGGAAAATATTAGCGAACGAAAACCACAAAAGTGGTTAGCAAAGCAATCATGCCGAAAATACATGGTTTTCGGTTTCCAGCTACGACTAGATCGCGAACGGAACTAATACAAAGATTAATATACGCTAATGGTGGTAAAAAAATAGATTTTGTAAGGGAAGATACAACAAATTTGCAAAAACAAATTAATGATTTACACGCAAATGCAGTCATGCAGAATGCAGTGACCATTGGTAATGTAAATGTTAATAATGAGAGAGAAACGGTAGCAACGCCAATTTCTATTAATTCAACAATGCTTAGTAGTACAGTTAAGGAAATTGCGGAGACAATTCCTGTGTTTGATCAGTCAAATCAAAATTCGATTACCATTGAACAATTTGTTGATCGTATAAATGCAGTGCGCATAACATATCAGTTTGACAAAAAATGTTTGTTGGTTGCATATCGTCAACAGAAGGGCGCAGCGCGTATGTGGTTTGACGCGTTGTCAGTTGTGCATTCAAATTGCAACGACTTTTTCCAATGATTTGAAATGGGAGTTTGAACATCATGTTGACGAAGCGAATCATGTTCATTACACGATGGCAATTTTTTTTTTTTAATACTATGCATTTATTGAATCTTTCTAAAATACCTAGAAACTATCAATAAGTATTCAAATCTTACAAACTAACTAAAATTATGTAATATTCCCTACATTCCATCACAATTTGTTGATTCGCGAGGTATAGCAATTTCACAGCATATTCAGTGTGTCTTTTCTTTTTAATATTTGACGCCCCGAATCGATGATTGTGTAATTTTTGAATGTAGTTTCTGCAGGACATTGCAACTTCCTCAGAAATTGTGGGTACATCTCGATGGATGTTAACGTTCCTCATATACCAAGGCTCGTTTACAATAATTCGCAGACACTTGGATTGTATTCGCTGCAATTTTTCGAGCTTGATCTGAGTTTTCTTTGCCTCTATATGATTTTTCTAGGTCAGCCTTCTGTCGAGGTGAATACCCAAGTACTTTGTTGAGGAACATTGTGGAACTGATTGGCCATTAATTTTAAGTGGGGGACATGTATTTAGCCTTAGCTTGAAGGTTACATGTACGCTCTTCTATTCATTAACTTTTATGCGCCATTTTGCTAAACAGATTTCGAGAGAATCGATATGAGTCTGCAGGAGTTTAGTAGCTTCTATGTGGTTAGAGCGAGAGCACAATATTGCCGTATCATCAGCAAAGGTCGATATGAATATATAGTTATTGTTGGGCATATCTGAAGTGTATAAGAGATACAGTAAGGGGCCCAAAACGCTTACTTGAGGAACGCCAGCGTGAATATCTAATGGATTTGTTGTGTAATCCTTGTGATGTAGGAGAAATTGTCTTTTCGTGAGGTAGCTACTAAGCAATGAGGAGACATTAATACAGTACTTGTTTTCTTCAAAAGTGTTCCTTATCAGAGTTACAATACGATGGACTTGCTCAATTGTGCCGTGCTGTTTTCTAAATCCAATCTGATGTTGGGAATCAATTGGTTGAGAATAATAAATGGAGTTATATTGATAACAAGTAGCTTTTCGAATACTTTAGAGAGTAGAGGCAGGAGGCTAATAGGTCTGTACGATGCAACTTTTGTAGAGTCTTTTCCTGGTTTTGCTATCATAATAATTTTTGAAGTTGGCAAGTGCGTCGCTAAAAAGCAACGAATTGGAATTGTTTTCGTATGAAGCTGAGTGAATCTGCAATTATAAAATATATTCGTGAGAGGCTACGAAATCGTGAGTTACAATTAGCGATCGCCGCAATTAGGTTTGAATCGGTAAAACAAATGCGTGAAACGTTGAAGGAATATTTTGCGAATTGTAGAAGATCGATTGAAGTAATGCAATCGGAAAAAAAATCGTAACATAAACAAACTGTGGTTGCCAAAATAACAAAGTGAGCGATAATGTCAAAAAGATTACTTGCTTTAATTGTGGGGAGCAGGGACATAATTCCAGAGAAATAAATAATAAACCACCAAATGAAATAATTGACGAATTAGCTTGTTGCCGTGTTAAGCGATTTCAGTGATATGTTTTCGAATGGTTTAATTGGTTTGGGTAAAACCACAGGTAAGGTTACAGCTCAAGCACTTTATAGAATTCCCAAACCTAGAAAGAAAGCTGTTGTGAAAATAATTGAAGACTTATTATATGCCGACATAATTGTGAAATCAAAATCAGAATTTGCTAGTCCCGTATTATTAGTGTTGCCAGCCAAAATATAAAATATAATATATGCACATATGCATATTTTGCCTCGCGACATATTTCCCGAAATTGTGAAATACATATTCATGCTTACACATACCAATCCATATCAATATTACTTATATTAAATTAACGGAGTTGCAGTTGGGTGGGAAAAAGCTGACAAAGCACATTCCCACACAACTCGTAGTTCTACACTTACGTAAGCATACCCAGAATGTTTAGACATATCATGATAACTAAAATCACGTGGATTACTCATGTGTGAATATCAAAAAGATGCTTTCTCACATAATGGGTACATACAAACACACGTGTGATATGAATATATTGTTGTATGTTATATGTTGGTATGTGACTAGATCGATATGTGGAAAGTATGAGAAAAATGGTATAGTAGTAGTGCTGAGTCTACTCGAATAGTGAAGTGTAAATACTGCGATCCTCACGAGGCACTATTAGTGAAATAAGTAATTATAATTCAAAGTGAAAAGAACCAGAAATAAAGTGAAGACATAAAAGCGCAAGTATAATTAACCCTGCTTTATTTTCAGCTAACAAGTGTTATAGTCCCGAAAGGACACGCAACACTTAGGAGCTTGGGTTTAGGTGTGAATCTTGTGTGTTACATCCTTGAGTCTAGCCATTAGGTATTTAGTAAGTGTTAAGGAAAAATAATACACAACATTTTGGCACAGCCCGTAGGATACTGCAAAATATTTTGCATATACACGGTGTTTTACGTTCAACGTTTAACGCAGTATAGAATCTAATTATAGTGTGTGTGTGACCCAAAGTCAAATGGAGACTAAAACCTATGAATCATTAGCAAGAAAGCTAGACGTTGCAATAACTGAGTCAATCGACATCGTGTGGAGATTGATTAAGCAGCACAGCACATACGAGCAATTGCAGCTCATAAAATCAAAGACGAATCACGGAAAGGTACTAAATCCAATAAAGGAATTAGATGCCACGTTATCCGACGTAAACGACCTATTGAAAAGCCAGGCTAAAGCATCCTTAAAGCAAAAAGACGATTTATAGGCAGCAGAGATACAAATTATAAGTCTGCGAACTCAGATAGAAACAGAGAGATGACGCGGAACAGCTAGAAGTAGAGATTACTAAGACTGTTAATAGAAATAAGAATTTAGAAGATTTACTAAAAGGAAAAGGCATTTCAGAAGAATTTATGGGGAAAAGGCTTAGAACCTCGGTTGACCCTGAGCAACTAAGTGCACTCCAGGCAAAAGTGAGGAATCTCGAAAGAGAACGCTGCATAGCACAGGAGACACTTCTTCGTCGTCATACACCAGTACGAAAAACACAATCAGAGTTGCAACCAGAAGAAGAACCGGAATTAAAGCTGAAAATGCGTATTGACGAAATAGCACAGACCGTCAGTAGACTACTAACAGTACTCATTGGAGCGAGGTCTAAAGATTTGAGCACCGAAATACACCAATTCATTTCTGGGTACGAATTACCACGAAAAGCCATAAAACCCGACGAGTTCGAAGATTTCGTAGCTTGTATAAAACAGCGACTCTATGGTGATTATTATAACTTGGTGCTAAGTAAGAAATTCGCGAATATAGAGGAACTGTATACACTTCTGCGAGACATATATTTGAAGACCGTTCGCCTGAAACCGCTCACGCATCAAATACAAGTCGCACGCCAACTACCTTAGCAAGATATACGTGTTTTTGCAAGAAGATTAGGTGATTCAAAATCCAGGGAGATACAGTGTATTAAGAGTAGATAAGGTGAAATCGGAGAGCAAGCGTTGTTAAACGAACTAGAGAAGTATGAGAGGACATCTTTTACATAGGGCTTTTGAGACCCAATTCTAAAAACTTATATGCTAGGTAAGACGGGCACGTTAGAAGAATTAGCAGAGGAGGTCGTAAACACGGGTATTCTGCTCAAAAGAGGGCAATGGTTCAATCAGCTTGATATGGGAGCACCATGTTCTTACAACGTTCACCAGACTTAGGCCAGTAATACAGTGGCATTTCACCAGAACAGAAATGAAGAGGCGCACCTCGGAATGAACAAATACAAAATAATAGCGTATACCCAAATAACAGAATATAGGATATATAAAAGGTATAACCAAAGGAAAGTTCCTACCTATTCTTCTGCGACAAAAGGGGCACACCAGAGACGAATGTTTTGAGAGAAAAAATATGCCCTATTGCATAAAGTGTAAAAAATACGGACATGAGTTCAATTTGTCATGCACACTTTTTAGCAACAACAGGTCACAAGGAAAAGGCAGTCAAACACTTGCACTTAGTAAGGGAGATCAAGAAAGCAAAGGCCCTAATCGCGCAAATTCTGAGACCAAATGTTTTTTCTGTAAGAAGCCGGGACACAGGATCGCCAACTGTTATAAACGCAAAGATGGGAAAAAACCCAGGGAAATTACGGGAGGGCCAGGTACGGCCAATAAATCGGGAACCCCAAAACTTTGCTCAAAGTAGGCCAGTTGAAATGGAAGGTGTCAGTCATGCGTCCTTAGAGATTGTTGACACAATCTCTAAGTTAGATAGCAAGTTAGATAGCAAGATGACAGAAGTTGGTAGTCAAGCGTCCAGGGGGATTGTTGAACCACCTTTCCCATCCAGTAATAACAAACATGGCTGCTGTTTGGGAGTCTCTGATGTAGATGATGTGTTCATTGAGTTTCCGTGTGAGGAAGCAAAAAATGGAAAACTCATTTTACTTGTAGACTCTGGGGAAGATACCAGTTTCATAAAGTCATCAGTAATTGATGAATCTGTTAGCAAGAAGCATTTAAGGAAAAATCTTAGTGGTGCATTCGGAGGATTTGTCACCACATTGGGCTCAATAGCAGTCCAACACGAGAGGACTAAAAATTTTATTTTAGAACTACTCTTAATCTCTGAAGAGAGAGGGATACCTGCTGATGGTATTTTAGGTGGAGACAATTTATGGAACCGATCGATTATCAATACTATGAAAAAGAAGCTGATTTTCTTCGGTGAACGAAAACAGCATTTGATGACTTTACCTCTCAAACCGTTGAACGAGGGTAATAGAATACTACACACCAATGAGGTTGTAGTACCTGGGAGAACTATGAAGTAGTCCCCGTTAAAGTAAATACAAATTTCAAAACAATTATAGTAGAGAAACAGGAAGTATCTCCTAGAATATATTTAGGTGAGACATTGGGCACAACACAGTTTATGTCCCAATGTTCAATACGAATATAGATTCATATATTGTAAATAATAAGCTTAAAATTAATATAATTAGATTTAATCATTTAGAACACGAAGAATACGACATAGCTCATAAAATAAATAGCATTAAGGAAACGCATAGCCACAAAAAGGTTACCAAAATATTAGAAACAGTTAAGCTAGACGAAAACTTAAACATTGAGGACAAGACATCCGTAGATGGAAAACTTAAATCATTCCACAATTTATTTTTCTTGGAAGGCGACAAACTGTCTCACACCATATGTATAAAACACACAATACCAATAAAAACAGACCAGACGCCAATCAACCAAAGACAGTACGGGCTACCAGAAGCGCATAAGGAAGAAATCAATAAGCAAGTAAACAAAATGTTGGAAGACGACATAATTATTCCCAGTGGGTATCATCAAGTGTTATTGAAAGAATCAGACAGAGAAAAAACAGCTTTTGGTACAGGTGTTGGGCAATATGAATTTAACAGAATGCCTTTCGGCTTAACAGGAGCGCCTGCCACCTTCCAAAGACTAATGAACCATGTACTAACCTGACTTCAAGATATAGATTGTTTTGTCTAATTGGATGACATCGTCGTCTATGGTCGAAACTTGACACAACATGAATCGCGTTTACGAAGAGTATTTGGATTTTTAGGTAAACATAACTTGAAGTTAAATACAGAAAAGTGCCAGTTTCTACGAAGGAGCGTTACCAGACCCTGGTAAGGTGAAATGTGTTAAAAATATTCCTGTGCCAAAAAATGAGAAAGATGGTCAGGCATTCCTAGGTTTAGTAAATTATTACCGAAAATTTGTTCAGAATATAGCTAGTATGGCACTGCCAATTAACAAACTAATCAGAAAAGACGCGAAATTTGAGTGGACAGAAAAATGTCAGAAAGCTTTTGAAGATTTGAAGCAAGCAATTTGCTCTCCACCAATTTTAGCCTACCCAGATTTTTCTAAACCTTTTGTGTTAACAACAGATGCCAGCAACGAGGTGTAGGTGCAATTCTATCACAAAGTGAAATTGGAAAAGATAGACCAATAGCCTTTGCGAGCAGGGCGCTCAGTGATACTGAAAAAAGGTATTCCACCATTGAAAAGGAATTCCTGGCCATCGTATGGGCTGTGAAGAATTATCGAGCTTATCTACTCGGTAGACCGTTCAAGAGCTACACCGACCACCAGCCACTATGAGGAATTGCAAACCTAAAGGATCAGACATCACGTTTAGCACGTTTCATGCACAAATTATCTGAATTTGATTTTGAAATAATTTATAAACCAGGCAAAAAGAACTTGAACGCGGATGCGCTCAGCAGAGTTCCACAACCGAATCAAGAGTCAACAATGGTTGTGACTCGTTTTATGGCGAGGAATAAAGTCGACGAAACCGCCATCCCCAATGCCTGGAAATCATAGAGCATAAAAATTCGCAATTTTTTTTATGTGTTTATGTTTAATTGTTATTCGATTAAATGATTCGTTAAATCAATAAAATGAAAAAAAAAAACATGTAAAATAAACATTTTAAATGGAAGTAGTAGTTAACTAATATTAATACATATACGTATATTCGTATATCAGGAAAATACTAATAATCGTTCCGTTTTCCCCCATCGCAAAGCAGCAATAAATCTTCTCTTGTGCATGGATCGGAAAAGGCCATGCGCAATACCTCAACTTTTCCAAAGTACTCCTAGTAGTGCATCAATAATACGGTGATCCAAAAAACCAAAAAAAAAGCTAGATAATTACCGTGAAACAAAAATGTAATTCTTTATTTTCGAATCTAACCGCTAAAGTAGAAACAATTAATTTCCCTGTGAGGTCAATATATGCGCACCATTGCAACGGTATTGTTATTCCCACACAAGTTAACTGAAACTTTCCTATATAACAGTACAACTCTAAAGGTCGAAAGGACGAACAACTGGTGTTCTGTCTTCGCTATTCCGTTAGAATACATTACGACAAAAAGTAGAAAAAAAAAATAAATTTTCGGAGAACCGAATCTTCGGTTGCCACACGTTGGGCGCCATTTTTTGTAATGAATGTTATCTTAATTTCGTGCTCGGGAGTCGGAGCATCACGTCTCATGTGCTCTGCCAAGTGTGCACGCTGGCTGTACTGATGCTAGGCTCAGCCGGTTGGGGGGGTTCGAATTTGCAAACCACATAGGAGGCAGATCACTACAAAAAAATCGTGCACTTACCAAAGCCTATTCGAGTCGAAAAAAAAGAGAAATACCGACAAGACCGCCCTTCTCACCATAATCGCCCTCCCTACCATGCCAAATTGCCGTTTCTTACATTAGGCCCAATGCATCCAGGAGAGAGGTATGCTGCTGCCTGACGAAGGTTAATTTTACCTCGACAAACCATTATGGCGAATCACTGAAATAATTTTTTTTTTTTTAACAAACCTATATACATCTACGTTATTCTATTTTTTTCTTTCTTTATTTAATTCATATCTTATCTTCTTCTCCCGTTTTTTTTTTTTGACAGAATGTTCTTAAAACTATACACTGTGGTTAGTACTAAGTCAAAAAAAGAATTTAAAACAATTCGAAATTTCCCTTTTCTAAATTATCTTTTCTAACAACTTATTTTTCTTCTACATGTACTTATATAGGCCAGTCTATTGGCAAAATTAATTGTAACCCCCCGTAATTCCATAATTTCATACCTTACTCTACCCTTCGCCATGCCGTTGTTGTTGCCAGATCGATGTGTTGAAATTCTCGAATCGTTGATTTTCTTACACCCCTTCTCTCATTTTTTTTGTTTAGAATTTTACAAAATTTTTAATTCTTGAATATTATATTATATATCTTGTAAGTATACGAGAAGTATATATATATATATATATACTTCTCGTGTTCTTATTTTTCTGTTCCATTAGGTTTTTTTTTCTTTCTTTAATCATTCACCTTCTACCTTAGTTCTTTATAATATCGAATTGTTTATCGAATCGCATTATTTTTATCACTACTTATAAATTTTGTTATTCACATTAGTTCTTTCAATTATGTTTTAGGTATGGCGAATTACACGTATTTATTTCTGTTCCCTTTTTTTCGAATTGGTTATTGAACCGCATTATTTCTGCCACTACCCATAAAAACCTGGTTATCCCTTTTAATCATTTTAATTAGGTTTTAGGTATTAAGTATTAGTTGAACGACGAATTACACGCATTTGCGCCCTCAGGTGTCTTCACTGTAGCCTTTTATTTTTTCGCGAACTGTACTTAATCGTATTATTTTAGTTTTCCTTCCCGGTTAATCCTTTTTATATACATTAGTGTATTAAAAAAAAAATAAATATGCGCAACTTAAAGCCCCAAAGGGCTTATTGGCCGAGCTTCTCTTCAATTACTGTTGTGCGTGTTAAATTTTAGACAGTATTAGAAGGAACCTACTTATTTTAGCCGGTTCCGAATCGCAGAACCCTTGTGACATCACTTTTTCTGAGCTTTGTCACAGAGTTCTTTTAGAAGCTTTTTCATGGCAAGTTGTTACTGTCGGAAGAATTGCCAATTGCTTGCCGACAGGTGGATACCGTTCGAAAGAAAAATCTTTTCGATATTAAATTTGTTATGCATGAGCCGGGGATTGAACCACGACCTACAGATCAGAAGGCAAATACACTAACCACTGAGCCACGGCACCCACACTTCCTGAGGTCCAAAAATCTTCAGCCCTCTTAGGGTCTAAGCCCATTTCACCAAAAGTAGCGAAAGCTAAGGGAAATAGACAGGACAAGAAGCGAGATCTTGTTCAAAGCTCATTACAGAAGGATCTATGAACGCCATTAGGGTGCTCCAGGCAAATCTGCACCACGCCAAGGCACGTCGGCCATTGCCTGCAACCTATTTGCCGAAAGATCTTTAGATCTATGGCTTTTTCAAGAACAGTGGATCATAGGTGGCCAAGTCCGAGGACTCAAAACGAGCGGAGGTAAGTTAATCTATGATAAGTCAATGGCTATGCCACGCACAGCTATCTCAATTGACGAACCAATCAATCACCTTCCACTAATAAACTTTATTTCCAGAGACCACACAAATATAGAGCTCGTTTTTGACAACAGGACCCAGGAAATTGTTCTGGCGTCAGCATATTTTCCCGGTGAACATATGGATGCACCGTCGGCCGAAGTTCAACAACTGGTTGAGTATCGTCACCGCTTGCGACGCAAATGTGCACCATATTGTGTGGGGAAGCAGAGACAACAACTCTAGAGGTGAGTCACTTCTTAATTTTCTTATGACTAATAATGTAGACATAGTAAATAGAGGAGGTAAACCCACCTTTATCACCACCACTAGCAGCGAGGTACTGGATCTCACTCTTGCAAGTGGCATACCGCCTGACCATATAGAGGACTGGCGGGGGTCAGATGAGGCATCCTTATCTGATCATTAACACATACGTTTCAATCTAAGAGGGCGGGTAGAGCCAATTTCTTTGCAAAACCCACCCAGAAAAACAAATTGAAATGTCTTCAGAGCCTTCATTCACTCTGAAGTTCATATATGTCTACACTTTCTGAATATATCATTCTGATCAGAAAATCAAAACGTAACTCTTGGAGAAGACACTGTGAAGAGTTACACACTCTTTCCCAAGCGTCACGACTTCACAAAATATTGTCCAAGGATCACTCAAATAGCATCGGTCTTCTAAAGAAATCGGATGGATCTTTCACACAAAATCGCAAAGAAACCCTGGAACATTTATTGCAGGTACCTTTTCCAGGATCTGTAACACAATCCAATACGCTACCTGCCCCCTATTCTACAATTGTACATCGGAACTCTAGTAGATGAACAAGCAGTCTATCCGGTGATATATTCGACAAAGACAAAGTCGAATGGGCAGTGTCATCGTTCCTACCTTACAAAGCCCCGGGGGGTGGTGGGATCTTTCCAGCTATCCTTCAAAATGCCTTAGATGAACGCGGGAACGGCTAATTAATCTCTTCCGACCCAGTTACAAATTTGGATATATTCCAAGCGCGTGGAGGAAAGTAAAAGGAAATAAACCAACAGAACTCCCGAAATCGTTCCGTCCCTTCAGTTTAACTTCTTTTAATCTGAAGACAATAAAACGACTAATAGATCTTCACATCAAGCAAAGGCTTGAAACTTCCATCCCCCTACACAAGAATCAATTCGCCTACACTAAAAGCAAATCAACCGAATCTGCATTACATTATCTCGTATCCAAAATGGAAAAATCCTTCGAATCCAAAGAACTAGCCCTTTGTGCTTTTCTGGACATAGAAGGTGCTTTCGACAATACTGGGTATGAGTCTATCACTAGAGCTTTGGCACGTAGAGGTATAGATGAATGCTCAGTGATTTATGTAAAAACTATGGTGGAAAACCGAGATATTTCAGCAAATTTAGGCAATACCAAAGTGAACGTCAGAGCTGTTAAAGGTTGTCCCCAAGGGAGCGTTTTCTCGTAATAGAGGATCTCCTAGTCAAACTCTCCTCAACCGATTTCGATGTAATCGGCTATGCAGATGACTTTGCTATCCTTGTTTCAGGAAAAACTGGTAGTACGATATTAAATCGCATGAAGTGTGCTCTTCAAATTACTGATCGATGGTGTGCCACAGAAGGCCTCCGTATAAACCCACAAAAAGCTGTTGTTGTTCCTTTCACAAGAAAGTACAAACCCGATTTCGGCGTAGTGCGTCTCCAAAACACTACTCTCGAATTCTCAAATGAAATCAAATATCTAGGCATCATCCTGGACAGAAGACATAATTGGAATTCCCACTTAAGCTACACGCTAAATAAGGTGATTAAAGTTATGTGGACTTGCAAATGAATTTTTGGCAAAACATGGGGTTTATCACCAAAAATAGTTTTCTGGATGTACACCACCATGGTTAGCCAATTGTAACCTACGCTGCAGTAGTGTGGTGGCCAAACGATACCAAAATATCAGCAATCCGCGAATGCAATAAACTTCAAAGACTGGCGTGTCTATCTCTAACCGCGGCTGTGAAATCTTTTCCCTCGGCTGCACTAGAGGCTCTGGTAGGACTACTAACGCTTAACATTCATATTCTTCTCAAAACAGAAATACACGTCATTGAACTTTGTGCACGTCTGACACATGACAAAGCGCTCAAAGGAGCGCACATTCTTATTTGCTCAGCCAGCCAAGCTGTCATCAAATCTCTCTACTCATGGGAGTTCTTCTCAAAACTAGTCACCGAATGATTCCTTATCCTACAAAAACTCTCTATGCGAAGCAAGGTCACATTGTGTTGGGTGCCGGAACACAAAGGAATTGAGGTCAATGAAATGGTGGACGAACTAGTGAGAGCTGGCTCGTCTTCTCCACCGACGGGCCCGGAACCTTTCTGCGGTATAAGCTGGGCATCGGCCAAAGCTATGATAGAGAAACATTATCACGACAAATACCTTCCACAATGGACAATTTCGCTTTAATGCAGCTTTTGACAGAATTAGTCTTAGCAGGACAAACCTACGCCTAATAACCGGCTATCTCTCAGGATATAACTGGTTAAAATACCACCTCCACAAAATGGGACTATCCTCTGACACGGAGTGTAGACTCCGTATAGAGGAGGATGAAACATCCCTCCACATACATTCCGAATCTCCGGCCCTGGCCAGACTACGCCTCAAACACTTTCAGTTGAGTTTCCCAACACCAGCTTCAATCATCAAAAGTTCGACAAGATCAATTCTATCCCTCATTAAAAATGTAGAGGAGATTTTAGTGTCGTAAACGGGCTCGGGTACAAACAAAAGATCTCGTTTGATCGCAGTGCCCGTAACACTTGTGGTTGGCCCCCAGAGGTATCAGTTATAAGCCTTATATCCTCAAACAGACCTTGGCCTGGTTTCGCTTGATCCACTTCATGAACAAGGATTATGGCCTTGTATATATATATATATATATATATATATATATATATATATATATATATATATATATATATATATATATATATACATATATATATACATATATATATATACATATATTTAGATATATATATATATATATATATATATATATATATATGTGTGTGTGTGTGTGTTTTCAGTGCACCCTGATGTCCTTTTAATGGTGAATCGTGCAAATCGCGTAATACCTTCATTATGTTCTTTTCATGGGTTATCAGCTTCCCATTTTCGTTTTCTGTATTTTTTGCTTCCTTAACCAAGTCCTTATCTCCGTCGGAATTTTCTTCAGGTTCTTTTGTATTTTTGTCTTCAACTTTTTTTCTTCCCATAGAACGAGTCTCATCAATAGCTACTTCAGGGTTTGGCTGTGGTACTCTGTTGAGTGCGTCTGCATTTAAATTTCTTTTACCTGGTTTATAAGTGGGTGCCAAAATTCAGTGGTTAATGTGTTGGCCTTCTGATCTGTAGATCGTGGGTTCAATCCCCGGATGAAGCATAACAAATTTAATATCGTAAAGATTTTTCTTTCAGTACCCACCTGTCGGCAAGCAATTGGCAATTCTTCCGCTGCAATGGGAAAAAATAACTCTGTGACAAAGCTCAGAAAAGTGATGGCGAAAGAGTTCTGCCGTTCGGAACCGGCTAAAATAAGGGGGTCCCTTCTAATACTGCCCAATTTATGAAATTTGTATTTACTTTAATGGGCTCTACCTTTATAGTTCTCCCAGGCACTAAATCTTCAATGGTGTGTAGTATTCTATTACCCTCGTTCGGCAGTTTCAGAGGTAAAGTCATCAAATGCTGTTTTCGTTCACGAAAGAAAATCGGCTTCTTTTTCATGTTATTGATAACCGGTCGGTTCCATAAATTGTCTCCACCTAAAATACCATCAGCAGGTATCCCTCTCTCTTCAGAGATAAGAGTAGTTCTAAAATAAAATCTTTAGTCCTCTCGTGTTGGACTGCTATTGAGCCCAATGTGGTGACAAATCCTCCGAATGCACCACTAAGATTTTTCCTTAAATGCTTCTTGCTAACAGATTCATCAATTACTGATGACTTTATGAAACTGGTATCTGCCCCAGAGTCTACAAGTAAAATGAGTTTTCCATTTTTTGCTTCCTCACACGGAAACTCAATGAACACATCATCTACATCAGAGACTCCTAAACAGCAGCCATGTTTGTTATTACTTAATGGGAATGATGGTTCAACAATCCCCCTGGACGCTTGACTACCAACTTCCGCCATCTTGCTATCTAACTTGGAGGGTGTGTCAACAATCTCTAAAGACGCATGACTGACACCTTCCATTTCAACTGGCCTACTTTGAGCTAAATTTTGGGGTTCCCGGCTTATTGAGCGTACTTGAGCCCCACGTAGTTTTCCTGGCCCTGTGGCCCAGCTTCTTACAGAAAAAATATTTGGTCTCAAAATTTCCGCGATTAGGTCCTTTGCTTTCTTCACCTTCCTTACTAGGTGCAGGTGTTTGATTGCCTTTTCCTTGTAACCTGTTGTTGCTAAAAGGTGTGCATGTCTAACTGAACTCATGTCCGTATTTTTTACACTTTATGCAATAGGGCATATTTTTTCTCTTAAAACATTCGGCAGATATTCTGAGTTCTCATATTAGGAACCGTGCACCTCCACGGCCATGCATCTATCGGCATTTGTTGTTGTACATTAGATTTGGATTTTTGACTAGGGTAGCCGTGGGACACACCCGGCACCCTCTTATGGAGGATGCCCTGCGAGATATATATATATATATATATATATATATATATACATATATATATATATATATATATATATATATAATTATATATATATATATATATATATATATATATATATATATATATATATATATATATATATATATATATATATATGGCACTTATAAGCCCCAAAGGGTTCTTTGGCAGAGCTTCTCTTCATTACGGCAGAACTCTTCCGACATCATTTTTTCTTTGATTTGTTGAAGATTTATTATTATTATTGTTAATGGGGATGCAGCACCACGACCTCATGACTTATAAGATCTATCGTGCTCCCTTCATTTAAATCAAAGTATTTCTTTGTGTCCAACATCCTCTATGAAATTTTTTCATACAATCGTCAAATCTACTTAGGTTGTTAGTTCCTAAAAGCGACTTTGATTGTAGCAACCCCGGTAGATTGTCCCAATATTGCTTCCTTTGTATATCTTCTGCTTCCCTTTCCCAATCCGCCGAATGGTTCCTGGCCTACAAAAGGGGTTTCTGCTCTCTTTCTAGAGAGTTCATCTGCCTTTTCGTTTTCTGCAATTCCCACGTGACCTGGAACTTATAGTATCCACACCTGATTGCTTTCACCCAGGATGTTCAGCTTCTCAACACACTCCATCACCAGATACTATGTAATTTGATGAGATTTAAGTGCCTTGATTGCCGCCTGGCTGTCAGTTAGGATAACTATTCTTCTGTTCCGATAATCACTTGAGAGATTAAAATAGACGCATCTGTCAATAGTGTAGATTTCCTGTTGAAAGATGGTCATGTTTTTGCCAAGAGCTTTTGAGTATCTTGCCCCTGGCCCAAATACTCCCACTCCGGCTCTTTCATCTGTGAGTGAGCCATCTGTGTACCTTGTTATCATGTTCTGGTTTATCTCACAAGTTTTAGGTATGCCGTCCCAGCTCTTTTTATTACTGAGTTCAGTTTTATACCTTTTTATGAAACTGAACCTTGTATGCATAGTGTTCCTCGGCATCATGATTTCAGGTAGCCGTTTCGCAAGAATATCAAACTTCCTGCGAGCAAGGTGCCCTTCTATTTCGATGTTTCCTTTAGACATTCCCACAATCGCCCTCCCTGCCTGGTACTGGATATAAATATAAATGAGTGTGAATTCCAAGAGAATTTCCAAAGATGCAGTAGGACATGTCCGCATTGCTTCTGTGATGCATACACACGCTAATCTTTGTATCCTGCTAAGTGTGTTGTTGATCACTTGCTGCATTATACATTTCTCCCAGACCACCGCCCCGTATGAGATCATAGGTCTGACCACTGCTGTGTAAATCCACAGCATAATTTTTGGTGTACAGTCCCAATTTTTTCCTGCGATGGCTTTACATGTCATGAATACTCTAGTAATTTTCTTTACCGTTTCCTCAATATGTGTTTTCCATAACAGTTTATGGTCGAATATTGTACCCAAGAATTTTACTGTCTTCTGCAGTTTTATCTCTGTTCCGTCTAGGCGAATGGGTTTGAGGTTGTTAAGTTTATATTTCCTTGTAAATGGTACAATAGTGGTTTTTGCTGGGTTAATACTCAGCCCTATTTTGGTGCACCATCTTTTCGATAGTCTTAATCCTAATTGGATACTATCACATAAAGTTCCTTCAAATTTTCCTCTACATTTTATAACTATGTCGTCAACATAGCCTTGTACTGATAAACCATTCAGATAGCAGTTCATCTACAACAATACTCCACAATAATGGTGACAACACGCCACCTTGCGGACATCCTCGTTTGGTGTTTGCAGTCACACTTCCTGTAGAAGTTGATATTTCTACGATCCTGGAACTTAGCATGTTCCAAAGGCCAAGGGTATTGTTAACCCCTCTTCTAGCTAGAGCTCTATTTATGGCTTCAAGAGACGTGTTGTCAATTGCACCTTCTATATCTAGAAAGGCACCTATTGGTATTTCTTTCTTTTCCAAGAGGAGTAATTTTAGAAGCATTTCCATGGCAAATTGTTACTGCCGGAAAAATTGCCAATTGCTTGCCGACAGGTGGGTACCGTTCGAAAGAAAAATCTTTTCGATGTTAAATTTGTTATGCTTCAGCCGGGGATTGAACCCACAATCTACAGATCAGAAAGCCAACACAAAATTGTAAAAAATGCCAAATCAACAAAAGTTCAAGGCTTACGCAAATTCCAATGATATTAACCGACACACCTTCAAGACCATTTGAAAAGGTTTATATGGACATGGTGGGAATCCTCCCAGAAACTGCATCGGAAAATAAGCGCATTCTTACTTTTCAGATGATTTATCAAATTTTTTAATTCGTCTAGCACAGTATCAAACGCTTTCCACAACGAGGTTATTACACCCTACAATATTCCAAAAAATTTGGTCACAGATAATGGTACAAATTTTACATCAAAATTGTTCTCAGAAACATACAAGATTCTAGGTGTTAAAAAATTACATATAACGCCATATCACCCACAAGCAAACGGTTCTCTAGAAAGAAGTCACAGACCCTTAGCGGAATATCTGGTTCAAGTTGGGACCAGTGGTTGGCGTCAGCAATGCATGTTCACAACAATACAGTACATACTACAACCAACCGAACACTTTTTAGGATACTATATGGCTTTAACAGCGACATGCCAACAAATCTGAAAACCAAAAGGACACCATTGTACAACGCAGATCAGAACAAGTTATTAAAATATCAAATACAGAGGTCCCACGAACTAATTAAGGAAAACCAGGCAAAGAAAAACGCCAAGAGGCGGTATGACAAGGACATACACTCGATCATTTTTAGAGTAGGAGAAAAGATTTTAGTAAAAAATATGTTAAGGCGTAAATTTGAAATATTGTTTTAAATTACCGAAATATATTGATCTTCCTTTTGGCTCCACGTTGGGTCCCTTTATAGATCACTACAGACAAATATCATTCAGTCTACAGGTATATATTCATTCATTATATGCATTCATATTTTGTTGAATAGGCATGAATGCAAACACATATACACACACGCTATACAACAGTGTAGCCTTCTACACTAGAGCACGAAGTGTATGATATATGGCAGGCTTAGTTTTGTTTGGGCGCCATTATTGTGCATCCATCATTTTGCACTATCAAAGGCATTGCTCCAGCTGGCCATGGTAATCAGGGCGTGGTCCTCAACCCGCCACTGAAGAGCGATGGACGAACAATAATGCCCACCATTACAGCAGACACACACAATTACGATATTTCACGACACCAGATACTTCATCCAAAATACCAAAAAAAAAACACACGATACGTCACCTTGCCTTCACACTCACACACTCACACTTCGTAACACGTACCAAGAGACAAAAATTAAGAGGAATGTGAACACGCATATAAAAAAGATTACAATCACCAAAAAAAAAAAAAGGACCACCCTAATTATGCCCTACTCCTATTGAGCTCAATGGGGGCGATTATTGGGGGTATTACTGCACTTGCCTAAACCAAAGTGCCAGCCGTATATTTCTCGCACACGCAATATCAAAAAAAAATCCACCTCAACTTGGACTCTCTTGTGCACTACGTCGCGGAACGCTTACAATCACAAAACCGTAACTTTTGGTTCCGTTAAAAACCGTTATTTTTCTTGACTAAAATTTTTGTCCGAAATAAATTTATCTATAAGCATCCAAATTACGCAACATAAGATATATAAAAGATAACAAAATAAGCATGACACAAAATTTGACGCTACAGAAATAAAAAAAAAACTTATATATTAAAACTATGGCAGCACGGTACTGCTAACTTGTGGAGACTCTCGCAATTCTGGTCTTAAGTACCACTTCTAGCTGTCGCTAATTTGTTTACATTGTGTATGGTATTGACAAAAACAATGTATTTAATTTTAATTGTTTGTGTTTGTCCAAGATTCGTTGTGTTTCCACTTATGGAATATTTCATAAGAAAATATGTAAGTAAGTGTTATTTCCCATAAACAAAAATTACGCTGTCTCGGTGTGAAGTGATACCAAAATTAGCTTGTGTTGTGTCCTTGTTTTAATTGTTGTTAATGAAACTGAGTGCTTAATCGGGTCGAACGCACTTATGAATTATCCATAAGTTGTTTTTTTTTTATATAAAACTCGTTTTACTCCGCGTGCGTCGTGGTTCTACCCAAAAGTTTATATTCCATGTGCGGTATGGTAAGTACCCTTTTATGTTCCGTATCTATTCTCTTCTAGCACACAGGAAATCACAAGACCCCACACTTGGAGCAGCTTTCTAACGGTAAGCCCCAAGAAATAAAATAAAAATAAAAAGTTTAGTACTTATCTGTTTTTTCTTTCCAATAAAAATTATCTTCTAGCTTTATCGCTCTCTGGATACCTTCTGTGCTGCTACGCACCAGCGATGTCACCAGGTCACCGTGTCACTACCAGCAGGTACTTCTTCTGAACAGAAAATATACCCTTGGTGGCAAAAAGATATATCCTGGCCACCACCACCGACACAACAGACTACCTGTTTGTGCCGAAGTAGGGCGATATTTTCCGTCGACAAACGGTGGTTGTCTCACACACTCACAACTCTAATCAAAATACCGCAACCGCAGAGCAGCGTCAACGTAAATAGTTTTATACCTCATGCTAAGTCTCCAAGATCAGAGACTTTAGAGGTAATGAGATATCCCACTGTTAATAGACAGCGTTTTAACAGCAAATCTGGCGATGAAACAATGGCCACCTTTTCACTCAAAACCAAAAATGGTTATAGATACACTGGAAACATTTGAGAATGAGCATTTTTATACGTTAACCAACCGCAGCTTCACACAATCAATTTGAGTCGGCATGTCACATATATAAATAATTTCACATGCACCTATGTATGAATCCGACGATGAAGATTCAATATTGAAATTATATTGAATAATTCGAAATTATATTTATACAAGAATATGCGAAATTCAGCATATGTAATACTTTAGTTACTTTTTTATTAGAAATTAATGAATATCAAAATTATATTAAAAATATGTAGGTAATAAGAACTAATTAAATTATCATGGAACATGATTTTTTATTAAAATTTAATTTGTTTACAATAATTAATTGTTATCAAAATGTTTAGCTATCAGGTGGATTTCAATAAGAAAGCATCCCTTATTTGTCTACTACAAACAATCAACTCGATCATCTGTTCGATTTTAATTGGTCTAATTTTTTCGTTTTCTATATATTTTACTACGTCAAATATATATGTACACATACGAAGCAGTCCATTTTTCATTGATAAATACGTGAGATCGGCAACACAGTAATCATGCGATTGGATTTTTGCTATTTTTAAAGATTTTGTCATTTTGCGCTTGTTCAACAGCCAACACGTCAAATTGTTCGTCTTTCGTTGATTTCACTCACATTGATGCACACAACACACATCTACGCCTGCGTATTTGTTGTTGCTTTTGCTCTCGTTTCTTGAGGAAGCAAAATACTCAACAAATTTCTGGTCTTCTATATTGTCTTCCATATACAAAACATTCATGCGCAACAAGGCGGCTCCAATTTGCATGGCGAAATATGCACAGATCACATTTTCGTTACGCTGATCGAGTTATTCCTTTCGTTGTCATTGTGCTGCAGTTCTGCATTTGATTTGGTATAACTTATAGTGTATTAATTGGTTACGCATGAAAGCATATCCTTTCGAGCTGTACTCAATTATTCGCTGCTTACTGTCGTTTTCATTATCGTTGGTTCTGGTGAAGTCAGCCATTTCTCTCGCTCTCGTTTTCATTTTGCTGACAGACTTCCAGATCCTTTTTCATTTAAACACAAGCCACAAGTTGAAGCAGCGAATTTGTCGAATATATAAATTATATATATAGTTTCAAAAAATGAGTAAGCCAAAATCTACTATTTCGAGTCTTTCTCCAAGTAAGGAGACGATTGATTTAAAATCCTTGAAGCGCCAAAGGACAGTTGCATACTACTACGCATAAAAATGGGGCTTCTTGAAAAAACCATGTCACTAGATCCCATCGAATTGGAGTGCCGACTTGAGATACTGAATTCACATAGCGAGAAGCTTATGAAGTATCAGTCGAAGATAGAAGAAATTGATGAGGAAGACATGGCACGTGGAGAGTTAGAGGACATAATTGTCGAAACAAAGTCCATAATTAAATCGATATTGGCGAAAAATAAGTCCTCGATTGCTGAAGCATGATTTATTGCACCCCACAGCTCGCGATTGCCAAAGATGTCACTACCCAAATTTAGAGGAGAATACTCTGAATTTAAAAGTTTTATGAGTTTGTTTGAGAGTTTAGTGCATAACGATCCAACAATCCTGGATATAGAAAAATTTAATCATTTGGTGTCCTGTTTATCTGGTGAGGCCTTGGGCACAGTGAAGTCTTTCCAAATTTCGGAAGAAAACTATCCAAAGGCGCTGGCTAGTTTAAAGAAAGTCTTTGACAATAAATGTCTGATATTTTTTAATAAAAATTTCAAAGCTCTTTGATCTTTCGAAAATTGAGAGACCTTCTGCGTCCTCTTTGCGATCTATGATTGACACAGTGTCTGCGGTATACGATTCGCTTTCATCGCTGGGTGACGATAAACATATTTCAAACGGGATGATAATTCACATGGTCATGTCGAAGGTTGATCCCACTTCTCGGTCAAAGTGGGAGAAGTAACTTGATTATGATTGCTTGCCGCTTTGGGCTGAGTGTGAAGCAATGCTCAATAAGAGATACCAGCACTTATCTCTTGAAGAAGCTTGCTCATCACAGACGCGGCCTTCCGTTGCAGACATTCGACAGAGGGGAAAAACTCAACAAGTGGAAAGATCAAAGGCATCATTTGTCGCGGCAAATTCGAAACAGCCAACTTGCCTTCACTGTGGTTCAGAGAACCACTACATAATATCTTGCTAAAAATGCCAGACTCTTATTGCTTTAAAAGGATTCGACTTCGACAAATCATTATCCTGGTGCATAAATTGCTTGCGCAGGGGACACACCGTCTCAAAGTGCAAAGCAGATCGTTTTCGGCCATGCATACTAGCAGCGTGCCCAACCGAGTAATATTAGCTACAGCCGTAGTCGATGTAAAATCTCGCTCCGGCGATTACGTGCGAGTACGAGCTCTACTTGACTCTGGGTCGTAAGTCAACTTTATGAACGAAGAATTAGCACAAAAATTGCGAATTCAAAGGGAAAAGTCTACTCTAAAGATAATTGGAATTGGCAATGCAAATAAAAGGGTCCAAGGCAAATTAAATACTTATGTGAAATCAAGGATCAACGACTATGAATTTTTGGCAGAATTTTGGGTAATGCGTTCGATATCACCCAGATAATACATTGAATGCTAATGGCTGGAAAATCCCACATAATATCGAGCTGGCTGACCCAAACTTCTTCAAGTGTCAAAAGATTGACATCTTAATAGGAGCTGAAACATTTTTTGATGTGTTGTCGGTGGGTCAGATCAAAACAAGTCCAAAGCAGCCTACGCTGCAAAATACATTATTGGGCTGGATAATTTCGGGCAAGTACGCCACAAACCAAAGCTCCAGTGGACAAGCGAGTAGTACACTATGCCAGTCCGAGAAAATTATTTATTAATTTTGGGCGTTGGAGGAAATACCCTCGGATATAAATACCACAAGGCTGACTCCTGAGCAAGCTGAATGTGAGCAATTTTTCTCGAAAACCACGAGGGTTTCACCAAATGGAAGGCTTCAAGTCAGATTGCCTTTTAAAAGAGAACGTCAGTTACTCGGCTATTCATATGAAACCTGGAGAGAAGGACTCTGAAAGATCCACAACTTCGGAAAATGTATCTGGACTTCATGAAGGAGTACCTAATATTAGTCCATTGAGTCCTACAAACAACCAAATTCCGAATGAGCGGCATTACTTCATTCCGCACCAGTGTGTATTAAGGCCGCAGAGCACAACTACCAAATTACGCGCAGTTTTCGATGTTTCAAGCCGTACATCTACACAAGTTGCTTTGAATAACATCTTGATGGTCGGGCCGACAGTTCAAGAAGAGCTTTTTTCTACACTCCTTCGCTTCCGATTGCACAAATATGCCATTACTGCCTACATCACAAAGATGTATCGCCAGATTTTTGTGCATGAAGACGACGGGAACTTCCAGTTCATAGTGTGGAGACATGATCCATCAGAGCATTTGCAAATTTTTCGTTTAAACACCGTGACATACGGCACTGCGCCTGCACCATTTCTAGCTACAAGGTGTCTGCAAATGCTAAGCGATATGAATACATCACAATATCCAGTCGGTGCCAAAGTTATTCGAAATGACATTTATGTCGATAACCTCCTAACATGATCCGATAACGTGAAGTCACTCATTCAAATTCAAACTGAGGTGAATAAAATTTTATATTCGGCAGGTGTCACACTAGCAAAGTGGTTTTCCAATCACCCCAACCGATCGAACAGTGAGAGTCATGAAAAGTTATTGCAATTTAACGATATCGATTCTACCAAAAAACACTGGGAATGTATTGGAAGCCGAAAGATGACATTTTTCGCTTCATTCTAGAAGATAATTTTAGTGAGCTGAGAGCAACCAAGCGCAATATTTTATCCGTGTCTGCTCGCCTCTTTGACCCTCTTGGTCTACTAGCACCGCTAGTTACGAAAGCAAAAATCATACTGCAAGAGCTTTGGATTCAAAAACTAGATTGGGATGAGTCGATTCCATTTCACCTCGACACTAGCTGCAAAACTTTAAGGCCAATTTGCTGCAGCTTCCATCAAGTAGCATTCCTCGGTATGTAAATACAGAGTCGAGTGCCAGCTGCCAAATTCATGGCTTTTCCAACGAGTCAATAAGAGCGTACGGGTGCTGCTTATATATACGTAGCCAATCCGCAAGTGGTATGAGATGTACGCTGTTTACTGCGAAGTCCAAAATAGCTCCGCTGAAGACTAAATCTCTTCCGCGTCTAGAGCTCCCGGCAGCGCATCTTCTGGCCAAGTTGTAGTCAAGATTTTCGCCAATGTTGAATCGACCAATAGAAAAAGTTAATTTCTGGACAGACTCCGAAATAGTTTTGCATTGAATTAAAACGCACCCATCTGCATTACAAACGTTCATTGCAAATAGTGTGTCCGAAATCCAAGAGTTAAGTGAAAACGTCACTTGGCGACATGTGCCAACAAAACAAAATCCAACGGATCAAGTGTCTCGGGGTTGTAACGTGGACGAATTAAATACATCAATATGGTTTTCCGGTCCGGTGTTCCTCCTAGAAGACCCTGCATTATGGCCACAAAATATAAATTTTAACCTCTCTTCAGAGCAGCAAACACTTGAGAAGAAAAAGCGCGCAATTACTTTAACCCCAATTAACACTATAAATCCACTGCTAGCAATAATTGAAAAGTTTTCATCACACAGAAAGGTGCTTCGGATTTTCGCTTACTTACTAAGGTGGCTTCAAAAAATTTTAGATCGAAAGCTAGAATTTGAAGTGGTACCAACCGCAAAGGAATTACAACTGAGTTTCCTTAAAATTGTCGAAATAATTCAACATTTTGAATTCAGTGAAGAAATTAGTAAGTTATCGAAAAATATCTTACTTCCCTCTAGCTTACAGAAATTAACTCCGTTTCTGCACGAATACTCGGAATCATCGTTATCGTTCAAATTAGTTCGAGTAGGTGGCCGTTTACTAAACCCGCCAATCCCATGCGATGCCAAATTTCCTCTGCTATTAAGCAAGAATTCCCACTTTGTGAAGGCATACATCCGGTTCCTATATTTTCGCAATCACCACGTAGGACTAAAGGCATTATGGCTTGTAAACGCTCGAAAGTCCTGTAGTAGAACTGTCAGAGATTGCATTGTTTCCATTATAAGCCGAAATTTTTAGGTCAGACTATGAGCAATCTGCCCGTCGACAGATTACGAGCCCAAAGGTCATTTACAATATGTGGGGTAGATTATTGCGGGCCCATTCACATTTCTTTGAAAATTCGCGGTCGACCACCCGTGAAAATGTATATTGCCATTTTCGTTTGCTTACTTCAAAAGCAGTGCACCTAGAACTCGTTTCTGACTTAACGGCTGATAAATTTATTTTCGCTTTCAAAATGTTCATTGGACTCCGCGGGATATCAGCCAAAATATATTGCGACAACGCGACAAACTTCGTGGGAGCCTAGAGGAAATTGAGGGAGCTGCGGGAAGCATTTCTGAAACAGAAGCCGGAAATTCTCCAATTCACCGCCGACGAAAGGTTCGCCTTCGCCTTCATACCTCCAAGGTCACCCCACTTTGGAGGACTTTGGGAAGCATCAATCAAGTCGGCGAAACATTTACTAGTTCGGACCGTAGGCAGCGCATTGCTAACCGCCGAAGAAGTAGAAACGCTGCTCATAGAGATCGAAGCAGTGCTAAACTCACGCTCTTTGTTACCACTGAGTCAGGACCCCAACGATGGAGAAGCCCTAACACCAGCGCACCTTCTAATTGGGTGCCCACTGCGGGCGCTGCCACCAGCACAAGTGCCAATGGATCCAATGCGTTGTGGCGACAGATGGCAACTTCTTTGCTGTCTCAAGCAACGGTTTTGGCGACAGTGGTCCAACGGCTATCTCTTGGAAATTCAACAGAGAACCAAATGGCTCTACCCTCAACACAACCTCCACCCTAACGACCTCGTAATCGTTCAAGAGGACAACGTTCCTCCACAGCAGTGGGTACTCGGCCGGGTCGCCACAACCGTCGCAGGGCAAGACGGCAAAGTTCGAGTAGCAGACGTCGTCACCAAAATGGGCACAATAAGACGCCCAATTCACCGACTAGCGGTGCTACCTCTAGAAATTGAAGCATCATGATGCTGTCAAAGTGGACGGTGTTGCGTCAAACATAACATATACATATTAATAATAGACACTGTATATCATTATATTACTAATTTTATCGCTATATATTATTTACATACATAATTACTTACCTCTACATATTTGAATATTAGATATTTGAAATGCTCGTACATACTTACCTCTATTAAATCCGTTATTTTTAGTTTATTGGACCTACTTATTTTAGCCGGTTCCGAACGGCAGAACACTTGTGACATCACTTTTTCTGAGCTTTGTCACAGAGTTCTTTTAGAAGCTTTTTCATGGCAAGCTGTTACTGTCGGAAGAATTGCCAATTGCTTGCCGACAGGTGGGTACCGTTCGAAAGAAAAATCTTTTCGATATTAAATTTGATATGCATCAGCCGGGGATTGAACCAAGACCTACAGATCAGAATGTCAACACACTCACCATTGAGCTACGGCACCCAACCAGAAATCTTGAGTTAAAGTTGACTGTTTTATGTAAATTTTATGTTTATGTATTTTGAAGAAGGGGTAAGGGATAAAAATCCTCAGCACTACAATTTTTCAGGAAATATATTGACGGCTAGTTTTTGGAAACATAATAAACTTGTTGAATTTGGTTTTTTAAAATATTAAAATAATATAAAATAATGTTTTGTGCTTTTTTAAAATAAACATTCATAAAATTCCATGCAATTTTTTTCATATTTCGTTAATCACGACTTTCTGCTATTAGGAGCACATAAAATCTCCTCCGCTTTCGTCTGCTTTTTTTAAAAAAGTAGTTTTTTCCAAGCAACTAATTTGTTCAATTCACGTTGGTTTTCTATAAAAAAAAAGAAATTAACGCTCTATTTCATAGCACGTAAAAAGTTTTAAGAAAATAGTATAAGGCAATAAAAAAAATAGAGTAGAAACGGCGGGTTGAATAAAATTGGGAAAAAAAGCAAACTTTTACATTATGTGCGTGTGAAGAGAAAACAAAATAAGTCATTAATATATATATATATATATATATATATATATATATATATATATATATATATATATATATGTATGTATATATGTATATATATATATATACATATACGTATATATACGTATAAATATATATATATATATATATATATATATATATATATATATATATATATATATATATAAGGTCTAATCAAGAGAGATCCATTATTGTTGCATTAAATTGAAGGTTTTATTTAGCATAGTTAGAATGAAACGATCTAGGTCAAATATACATCGTTTTGTTCGATAACTTGTTGCCATTTTAAAAGTAATTTCATAATGCCACTCTCATAGAAGCCCCCGTCCATATTGGCAAAAAACTGGGACATTCGATTTAAACAAGCTTCTCTCGAGGCGCATTTTTCACTCGCAAAATCATTCGCCATAGACAGGAACAGGTACTAATCACTTGGTGCCAGGTCCGGAGTATAAGTTGTATGCATATGAACATCCCAACCAAGCTCCCGGAGCTTCTGGCGAGACACTATCGATGTGTGCGGCCTGGCGTTGTCTTGATGAAACACAATTCCTCTCCTATTGGCCAAAGCTGGCCGCTTCTGGGCGATTGCTTCTCTCAGACGGTCCAAATGTTGACAGTACAGATCCGAATTAAGAGTTTGGCCGTAGGGGAGCAGCTCATAGTAGATGATTTCCTGCCAATCCCACCAAACACATAGCAAAGCCTTCCTGACCGTCAATCCTGGTTTGGTCACCGATTGCGCCATACATATTTTTCTTCAGTTTCTTTTACTTCTTCGAGCTCTCAAGATTGGGAATTGCTTATGTTCTTTTTCTGGATTCCTTTTGTTTAATTAATACAGACAGGGTTCAAACAAACTTGATAGCTTTTCCAAGAACCCCATTAGTTTTTTGACTCCATCTTCAATTATTCTGCCAAGAACATCTCCGCCATTACAATGTCAATCCTATCTAACTTATTAAATAATCGCTAGTTTATGATTTTCGAATTTTTAAAAGTTGTATTTAAAAGATTGGTTAGGTGCGCTGATTAGAGTCGGCAAAAGCACAGCGTGTGCTTTTCCACAAGCTTTGTCTTGGTCTTGGTCCGTGGTGCTCCTAATATTTGTGCCGCTTCTTCGGATATTGATGTAACTTGTATCGTTGATCACAAGCGATAAGCGCTCGAAGTAATATATTCTGCATTTGCTGATTTCGCTCTTACCTGAGTTGTAGCAAGAATAACTGATGCCAATACTAGCTTTGTGGACACAGATGTTTTTTTCTCCTTTGACTTTAAATGTAGAAGCTCATGATGGTTTTTACATTTCGTATTGCTGTTACAAATTTTTCGCCATTTGTGGTTAAGGCACTTGTAACAATTTCTCTTCTCGCTTGCATATTTGCGTACTTCTTCAAAAGATGTACTCCTGAACTTTCTGCGTTCAAGAATTTTGTGACCTACAATTTTGTAATATGAGCACTCTTTATCTGGATGATTCGTGTTGGTTGACGTGCAACTCGCTTTAAATATTTGAAGCTTGCGGTTTTTATAAACGTGTTCTTTTTCCGCTACTGCTTGTAATGATTGAAAGCGTTGGTTCAAAAAAACTCTAATATCAGATAACTTTTGAATTTCTCTAGGTTTTCTTAGGATTTTTTCATACAGTTTGAGCCCTTCTTGGTTCAGCTTGAGAAAAATATCGTGATCAGCTTCTTCTATATTAATGCCCAAGAACTTTATGCGGTAAGGCACTCATTTGCCGTATCCAGTTGCTGTCTTACACTTTCTGCATTCTGCGTGGAAGTGCTTCGAAATATTCCGTTTCTATTTCGTCGTTCTATTTCTTTATTGAAATATTTGGATAGATCATTGTTATACGCACTTTGTATTGATCCATGTGGACCACAGCTTCGAAACTTCCATCTTCCTATGGAGGTTTTCAATTTCTCTTTTATCCTTTATATTCCTTTGCATCGGTTATTTGCTGCTCCTTCTGACTTCTTGATTGAGGTGTATACCTCGCCTTTTCCTTCGGCTTGAAAGAAATCTCATGGCTCTTTCCCATGAGATCTCAATTTCTTCATTCATGGTTGGCGTCAAGCTTTTTTTGAAGTTTTAAAAGAGATTATTGTATATTTCCATGACTTTTTCCACGATGTCCAACTGGGAGTCCAGCGTTTTGCCGCTATTAATTTCCATGTTTGATGCTAATGTTGTTTTTTTGTTGTATTCTCCAAAGGAATTGTTAGAGGTAAATTGATTTGGTCTCCTAGTTGCACTTAGACTCACATCAGATGCTCGATAGATCAATGTTTAGAGAAGCGTTACTTTTATATCTACCCCTTACCGCTAGTGGGGGAAGTAGAATTTTAATCGTAGAGTTCGATCGGTTTTATTTTTGGCTTCGATAGCCCCTGTTATACACAAATTCCATACTGTGCATAGACATATAAGTTGTTGCTCTTCGCCTTGAACTTTAGAAAGCAATACTCTAGTTGACGGCTTGAACTGAACTTAGATTATATTCTACAGTCCTATAGAACAATTATATTAAGTATACAATTCAATAACGCAGATATTAGAAAAGTCTTATTATTTCATAAATAAGAACTTATATATACAAATATTGTTTACAAACATACAAATTGTTTACATAAATAAATTTTAATATTAAAGAAATAGATATATAAGCAATGAAGTATTCTTGCTTAAATTGTTTAAAAATAAATAAATATGTGGCACTTAAAGCCCCAAAGGGCTCATTGGCCGAGCTTCTCTTCGCTTAAATTGTTTACATCCAAAAAATCCAACAACAACTATTTCTGTTTATTCTGCATTTTCATGTCATTGTATTGATTTGTTTGTATAGGTATGTACCCAGTATATCGTTGCACTAAAGGGTTATTGTTGTTGTTCGTATAGAATGCGTATTAATTTGTTTCTATGTACTCAGTATATCGTGGAGAATGCCTATTGCTGCGCTAATTCCACCTTTCTTAAGAATCAGCATCCCGCTGATCAAGCTTGAGGATAATTAATTCGAACTGGTAGTAAGTGAGTTGGTGGTATATAAAGAGATTTACTATGATGAACTGGTTGGAGGCAAAAATATAGCTCTAAACATAGTGTAACTGCAAAAAGAATTGCTATAAGACTGGAGCTGACTGAAGCTGTAATTTTAAAAGATAGGTGCTCCAACTTTTTCGCATGTGTTAAATGAAATTGATGTAGATATTGCAGATCTGGTTTGATATTTTTTGGGTATAATTGGGATATTCATCTCTTATTATTTCAATTTTTGTAGAATGAACTGATTCCACCGTACCGTTAACTTAATTTTTTTTTGCGGAGGTGCTAAGTAAATTTCGATTCCTAACCCTTTAATTTAATTGTTATTTAATGTTATCGGACTTATGAAGCCGTTTCTTCGTTACTCATAACAAGTAGTTTTGGGACAGAAAAGGAGTGTAGGATATATAAACCTGGTTTGTTTTTTATTCGAAAGAATTTTGTAAATTTTGAGAATTTGTCTATGCAGGTTATATACGAGTACCTTTGCCTGAAATTTCAATAATATTGATATGAAGGATTTCTGTGGGATATGAAGAAATGGGTGTTACTTGGGAGGGTGGCATCGTACTTATTGCACTTGCAAATTTCAAAATATATAGTGTAGTCTTTGATTAATTTAGCCATTTGTAGAAAGTAGTATTTCTCTAATATTAGCTCTTTACTGCCTCTGGCATTTCGTAAATATCTACTTTCTCTCCTTTTGCGCATACTGTTTGGTTGTTCAATACACAATGAGAAATTATGTCAGTACTATCCTATGCTGACAATGTGCTGCGAATTATCATCGCATGATGTTAGCCCGTTGACTCCTGTAGGGAGTCGGTACAGAGCGTCGGCGACAATATTGGTTTTACCTGAATTGTATATAAGTTGATAATTCTATTCATCTATTCGTTTTTTCCACCTTTTGAGAGTTGCATTATTATTTATGTTACTTAACGTAAACGTTGAAGGTTGGTGGTCTTGCGCTGCATGCAGGTAAAATCTAAGTTTATAGAATGGCAATTTCTTTGTCTACGTTGGAATAATTTTTCTCAGTTTTATTAAGTGATCTTGAAATATAGGTAATGGGTCGGTCTTTGCCATTTCAACTTCTGAAAGTACTACCAATGGGTATATTAGAAGCATCCTTTTTCAGAATAAACGGTTTCTCAAAATCTGAAATGTTAGAATTTCTGAAGACATTAGTAATTCCTTTAAGTCGTTAAAGGATATAAAGTCTTTAAGTGAAATGTTCATCTTTTTTGAATGGATCGCCTTGATTTGAGCGTCATCTTATTAGATTACTCAGAGACTTTGCTACATTTGTGAAATCTGTTATAAACCGTATATACTGAACCTAGAAAGTTCTCCAATTTTTTTAGGTTCCCTGGTGAAAAAATCCTTTTTATTGCGAATATTTTTTCAGAATCGGGAAATTTCCATTTTGGAACTCTCATGAGAAATTAAAATTTTTCAATTAAATCTTTACTTTAGATTTTAGTAAGAGAGAAAATACGACCCTTAATTTTTAAGGTGGTCCATTTTATCCTTTCCAATAGTTATACTGTCGTCGATATATACATAACAATATTTTCCTATCATTGGTTTGAGAACATCAATATGCATCCTCTGAAATATATAGGATATATAGCCGTTTGTGATTCGGCATTTACGACCAATGTGTGCCTTAACATCAAACGGACCGGCAAAATCCACACCAGTCGTACCAAAAGGTCTTGAGAGCGAGGGACGTTCGGGTGGCAACGCAGCCATTATCTTCGGAAAATGCTTTTGTTTCTCTAGTACACATATTTTGCATTTGTATACCGTAGTCTTTACTAAGTTCTTCAATTTAGGAACCCAAGACTCTATTCGGATCAGACGTAAAAGCACTTTATTAGCACTTTGCATTAAGACCAGATGCACAAACTAGAACAATAATCGAGTAAAACGTCCTGCATATTGGACGCAATGGTCCATTCATTCATATTATTCGATTTTCGTGGAATTGCAATCTTTTTACACAAATCGGCATATTTATGGGAAAAATGTCGCAATTGGCACAACTCAATGAATTTATTGCGGGTGAAAGCAATCTCTTTAGATGATATGCTCAGGGAATTAAACCAGTATTGACCTCGCTTAGACGGCTGACAATTATGGTAGGTTAGGTTAGGTTATGCGGCCGCCCCCCAAAAGGGGGGCACACTTAGGCCAAATATTGGCCCATTGTGTTACCATGGATCATGATGCTTACTATTCTGTTCCCTCTGTTAAGCGGAACCATTGAGATTTCCTATTGAATAGAGCAATCTCCCTGACATCTATGGGTGCAATCTCAGTGGTATCTGTAAAAAAGGCACCCCTTCTGCGTGCCAAGGCGGGGCATCTACAGATGAAGTGGTAAACAATTACCTCCTCTTCCTCGTCCTGGCAGCTGCGATAAAAATCGTTTGCCGGTAAACCAAGCCTTGCAGCATGCCTACCCACAAGCCAGTGGCCCGTGAGTACGGCAACTACATTACTTCTTCTATTGTCAAGGCTTGGCCAGACTTTCCTAGTAGTAACACAAGAACTCTCATCCCGCTATCTTCTGTTGGCTATGGTGAGGAATGTTGTGTGATAAGAAGCTGCATGGTATGAGAAAGGTATAGTCGATGGCATTCAGAATTATAGTGCACTCACCCAGGATCCTTGAATGCCCGTATCCTGGTTGAGCCTGGTTGATTGTAGGACTCATTTCCCATTTTTACCTATGGCTTTCTTACAGGAATAGAGTGCTGCTGTTGCTTTATGAACCCTTTCCTCCGTGTTTGGTTTCCAACTTCGTTTTCTATCTAAAGTTATACCCAAGTACTTCGCCTGTTCAGTTAGCTTTAGGCTAGTTCTCCCAATTCTAGGTAAGGTAAAAGTAGGTATTTTATGCTTTCTAGTAAAGAGAACTAGCTCTGTTTTGGCAGGATTGATAAGGCATGGTTCATCACTTCGGTGAGTATATTAAAATATTTTCCATATGCTACAAGTGCCATGTCATCTGCATAAGCCACCGCTTTGCAGCCCGTAGCCTGTAATGATATGAGAACTTCATTGATGATTAAGTTCTACAAAAGAGGCGTCAACACACCCCCATGAGGGGTGCTCTTAGTTGCAAATCTACTAATACATGAGGTACCAAATTTTGAATTTATCATTCTTTGTTTTAGCAACAGACTAATGAATCTAATAAGTTCAGCCACTTTAAGCATAACAAGAGAGTTTTCAACTGCTTCTGAGGTTATGTTATTGAAGGCCCCCTCAATATCTAGAAAGGTGACCAGGCTATATTCTTTGCAGTGCATAGATGTTTCGATCTTCTGCACAAGTGAGTGAAGGGCTGTCTCAACGGACTTGCCTTTGTTATATGCATGTTGCAATGAAGAGATATTCTTAGCATCTATAGAGCCCCATAAGTGAAAATCAAGAAATCTTTCAAGGGTTTTCAATAAGAAGGGTGATAGACTTATAGGTCTGAAATCACTTGGCTTTGAGTGGGACGTTTTTCCGCTTTTAAGGATAAACACCACGTTTACTTTTAGCCAAGTCTTGGGGACATAACATAGACTTAGGCATACAGAAAAGAATACCTCCAACCAAGGTGTTAGAAGATCCGCACACTCATCAGGTCCTGGTGACTTGAATGGTTGAAAATTATTTATCGCCCAATTAATCTTTGTTTTATTGATTATTTTGTGCGAGACGTCGTAGGTAATTCTACTTGGATTAACATTGGGAGTTCGGCCAAGGCTGTCCTCCAAACAGCCTGGAAAATGGGTATCAATTAGTACCCGAAGAGTTTCCAGACTTGAAGTAGTCCAATCACCATCCTGCAAGCTTCTGTAATTTGTTGAACAGCAGCCTCAAGTTATACCTCAATTTGCAGGCTTGAGGGCGTCATGTAAGTGATGGATATATTTAGGGTGGCACTATACTTATCCCAATCTGTGCGTTTCCCATTTAAAAATGGTATCTGCTTTTGTTGCCTTATATCAAGGCGGAAGCTAATATACCTATGATCCGAGAAAGAATGTTCTTTGTCAACCCTCCAATACCTAACTAGACAGTCCGAAGAGTCGTTTGTAAGGGTTATATCTAAAACCTCCTCCCTGTTACAGGTAATGACGGTCGGTTCTGTATCCATGTTTGCGAGATTCAAGTTAGAACTAATAATATATTGAAAAAGTCGCTCACCTCGATCGTTGTTGTCTTAGCTGCCCCAAATATAATGGTGTGAGTTGGCTTCGACTCCCATCTCCAGATTCGCCTCGCGTTTTCCGCCTCCCTAACTGCCTTCCTTATTATAGCGTTAGGTGGGGCTCAGTATGATCGTGAGCCATGTACCCAGACATCAGACACTATATATGGGATTGATGATCTAACGCAATGGTCGCAGTTGTAGTGGCGCTTAAAGCCGATACAATGGACATAATATTTTTCTTAAAATAAATAAATATGTGGCACTTAAAGCCCCAAAGGGCTCATTGGCCGAGATTCTCTTCCATTACTGTTGTGCATCTTAAATTTGGACAGTATTAGAAGGGACCTACTTATTTTAGGCGGTTCCGAACGGCAGAACACTTGTGACATCACTTTTTCTGAGCTTTGTCACAGAGTTCTTTTAGAAGCTTTTTCATGGCATACGTTGTTACTATCGGAAGAATTGCCAATTGCTTGCCGACAGGTGGGTACCATTCGAAAGAAAAATCTTATCGATATTAAATTTGTTATGCATCAGATCAGAAAGCGAACACACTAACCACTGAGCTACGGTCTTTACGTTACATGCTACACAGTATCCTTGTCGCTATAATCAGATAGTAGGAATACTTTGTAGCATTTCTTCATTAAAATACATGATCGAGGCTTACCTGCATTTTGAGCGTTGAGTCCATAATTTGGGGAGTTTAGTTCTCGCACCTTGTCATCCAGGACCCACATTTCCTAAATTAAAATGATGTCATCCGCTTTATCGCTTAGCCGAAGGACAAGAGCAGCGAAAGCTGCTTTAGAGTGGTGCAGATTAATATGGACCATCCTGAGCATCTTCCTTTGCAATGTTTAATACAGATGCCTCAGTTACCGTCGTATCGGTGTCCTCCACGTCACAGTGTATCGCTGTCAACGTCTGTGCCAAAATTTAATTCGTACCCGCTGGTTTTGCATCCACTTTTCTTGCTTCTTTTTCATAAACTTTCAGGGTGATTTGGGAGGAACCATAGCTTATCGCCCCTTTCTGTTTGGCGAGAGGTGCCAAGGATTGCTCATTCAAGATCACAACGACCTGTCTTGAGTTCTCCTTAACCTCTCCCACCTTCACTACCCTAAAATTATCTTTGGGAAGGGATGGATTTGCGAGCCGTATATGATCAATTCCTTTAGGATCTGACGGCTCTTCTGGAATCCAGGCGCGTGACCTGGGTCCATTGGGGATCTGGTCCCGAGGAACGGCCTCAAGCCGTGCATTAGGCCAGATATCCCCAACATTCGCGATGGCCTCTCTAAAGAGATCTGCCGATAGCTCAGCACCCTCTTTGTTATATTATCTTCCTCATAATGCTGTGCCGAAGCCCGATCGTACCACCACGACACTTCGTGTGGTTTTCAATGCCTCTAGCCGTACTTCTAGTCTCAATGACGTATTATGTACCGGTCCCATACTTCAATCAGATTTGATTGTTCTGATTCTCAGATGGAGGTTTTATCGGTTCGTTTTAAATGCTGATATTAAGAAAATGTACCTGCAAATTCACATGCATCCCAAACACTCTCCATACCAACGAATTTGTTTTCAAAAATCCGTAGATGAAGAGCTTCAGATGTTTGAGTTGCAAACTGTCACCTTCGGCGAGAACTGTGCTCCATACTTGGCCATAAGAACCCTTTTGCAACTCCCGCATTGGAATGAAATGGATAACCCTCTCGCTTCCGATATTTTTAAGCATTCAATGTAGCTATGTAGCGAAGCTATCACGGCACGGACCAACTGAATTCAACGCTGCAATCAGCCGAGGCCCTCTAAGAAAGTAGACGCCGAACCATCAAGACGTTTGGGCAAGTATTCCCTCAAATCACATATTGGATTCCGATATCTTGACGGTAGGCACTGGATCTGGATCTTTGAAAAGTTGGAATTTGAAATTTGAGTTTGTGCGTGACTTGTTACTGTTTGCTCTTTTTGGTTTTGAATTGTGTAACAATATGATTTGGTTAACTCCCCTCCTTCTTTAAGAAACGTCTCGTCTCTTAAAATTAGTGAATATGAAGTTCATTAACACTGCGAAATTTTGGTTGCGGCTTTGGCAAAGATGCTGATTCCAAAGGCATTTTCGGGGCTTGTTCCGGTGTTTTGGGACTGATGTTCGTTGTTGTCAAATTTGTTAAATTTTTGCATAATTTAATTTTGGAGAAAATTAAGACAGTGACCACGATATTATGATTGCGGAGATGCTAAAGTTTGTATAAGAAAGAATTTCTCTTTTATCATCGATTGAATTTATGGTCTTAATACTTTTAACATTAAGTTGTTTAATCAAGGGAGAGAATTTCCTCCGGTTTTGCTATTTTTGTAGATACTTGCAATAGAAATGGGAGTGGAGTCAGATATTTTATTTCTTTGGATGTAAAATTTCTATCATTTATCGAAAGAGTTTCATTTCGGTATTGTATTAAAAAGCTTCTTTCTAGATCCCAAGCTTGGCTGTTCCTTACTTTTAATGTTCCCTTAAACTGATTGAGGAGTATAGTACCTGGGAGTATATTTTCTATTATTGATATGTGGTCATTATTGGTAATCGGACAATTAAGATCGATACTGCTTAAAAGTTTTGGTAGGCAATCGCTCAGATATATGTTATTCAAGTTTTCTTCAGTGCAAATGCAGAGTCACTATGCGAGTAAATTATTGTTGAACTGTTTCTGTTTTAATTTTTGCAAATTGTAGTGTTTGCTCTATACTTCCATATGGGAATTCTTTAACATTTGTTATTTTCTTTATTTCACTAACTCTTGTTCTGACAAAATAAAAGAGTTAACTACTCCTACCTTTGCCCACTGCAAGGCATATTCGATATTAGTTAATTCATCTTTAATTATCTACACATTATGTTTTGTTCTAAATCTAAATGTGTCTTATCATCTGCAGCAGTAAGGAAATGCTAAAAAGGCTTTGGGAATTTGAAGAAATACCCAATGCCTAAGTGAAGAGGAGTGACGAAATACAATATGAACAGCACTACAAATCAACACACATCCGAGACAAAACTGGACGATATATCATCAGATTGCACAACAGCACTACAGCACAATCGATCTAATTTCTGAAAGTCAATGGAAATGGCGTTAAAGCGTTTTTTTTTTTTCACTAGGACAAAGGTTGTCCAAGAACCCAAAACTAAAACTAATTAATTAAGATGACAAGAATCTATAACGTATTATATGGAGACAAGATCAAAAGAAACCAATAGAATAGTACAAGTTAACCACTGTCACTTATGGCATCGCATCAGCTCCTTGTCTTGCCAATTAAACTTTGTATCAATTAGCCAAAGACGAGAAAAGCATCTATCTACCCATTAGCATGGGACACCTTAACCAATATGTTTTACGTGGACGACGATCTGGCCGGCTCAAGCTCAATTGATGGGTCTAAGCAGCTACAGCGAGAATTAATTAAACTTCTATAAAAGGGAGAATTCAGACTATGAAAATGGGCATCTAACAAGCCAGAGATCCTCCAAGAGATACCACAAGAAGACGTTGAAACAGGAGTAGATATGGAATTTCAAAACAACCAAACAATAAAAAATTGGGAATAAAAAGATCTCCCAAAACAGATTATCTTGAACTCAGAATTAAAACAACATCATTCAGTGAAAAGTAAACTGGAATACAGTGAAAAATATATGCGGTTCTTAGCGATGCAGGAAAACTTTGCGACCCTTTTGGTTGTCTGTCACCAGTAACGATGAAAGCTAAAATGATGATTCAAAAACTATGGATCTGGGAACTGAATGGGACGTGGAGATTCCAACAACCAGCCTTGCCAACCCTGTTGGCAAGGCTGGTGGTGGTACAGCTAACCTTATCCAAAATAGAATAAGGCATTTCCCATTCAAGGCTACTATACCAATCACTTGCAAGCAACGACTCTTCAGCTCGAAGAATATATCACAAGGACCTCTCAACTACTTATTACCCATCCAAATCTAATATTGATGAAAAGAAATACAAACAATTTTTTAGTATCCTCGAAACTCAATTTATAGTTGTCAGTGGTAAATGCGTTGGACTTGATATTTTACCTTATAGTAACCTCACTTATTGCCCATCAGATAAGATTCCAGACCTTATTTATTTTGAAATCGCTAAGGGGTTGAAGAATGTACACTCGCACGTGCATTCGAATTAATTCGATAATAACTCTTATCTCTGAAAACTCTCATCAAAAAACTGAGAGAGGTTATCTCGACTATAAACAAACAGAATGGCTCAGGTATAAAATGTATATCAGCTCACATCTTAATATTAATATATATAAGCTCAACTATTTTAGAACTAACAGAGCTGCTTTCCATGGTAGTGAAAATAGTCACCCCTACATTAGGCCATCAATCCAGCAAAAACGTATCCTCAAGAAATTCTAGAACTCCTCTCTGAAAAAAGATCTATAAGGCGTGAATCCCCATTTCTGAAAAAAAAGTTAAACCGTTCTTAAACGAGAAAGAAACCTCTGAAATTCATGAATATGTTGAGACTCTCTGTCCCACATAAAACTCAAACCATGTTGCCATCAGTTCACGTTAATTGGAGCTTTAATCGTATATCGATCTCGAAAAAAGAGCTTATAAACACGATCAAAAGACTCAACTCTAAATAATGTCCAGGACGTGATTTGATTCCAGAACAACGATCCAACGAATTATTGCATATATTTAATGCAACAATTCGTAAAGGCTGCTTTCCGCAATCATAGAAAACTTTCCAAATTATTATAATCCCCAAAGCTGGAAAATATCCTTCAAAAGTCGTATCCTACAGACCCATGAATTTCTTATAAATTTTCTCAAAACTTCTTGAAAATCTGATAATAAAACGCATAGAAATGCCATCTATCCCAAAAACATCAAATCAGAGCATAAGTTTAATTTTCGAGAGAAGCACAGCACTATCGAGAAAGTCTACCGCATTGTAAACACTATACAAGATACTGATCTGCAGTATTTCCAGAACTGCACTTCTGCACATGTTACTGGAAAGCTATCTTTCAAGATGTGAATTGTTTTTTTTTTATTTTTTGTGAATTTATTGCTAGTTCTAAGTATAAGTTAAGAGATTCAATAAAATATATGCCATTTAAAAAAAAACTCTGCTCTGAATATCAAAATCCATAGGTGGATTCAGCAATCGAAAGACAGCATAATCGAGTTTCATGGGTGTACATATGCATATGAAAAGGCATATGCAGCGGTCATATACATATGCAAAAGTTTCAAAGGCGTCACAACATGATGATCTTGTCTTGATGAATAAAGCAGATTCCATTAGCTCGGTTGGAGCTACGTGCAGCTGTACTGTTAATAAAATTAATCAAGTACATTCAGAATGACAGTGAAGTAAAATATGAGATTCTTGCATGGTCAGACTCAAAAATAGTTTTGAATTCGCTTAAGCAACACCCAGTTATATGGACCACATTTGTGGCTAATCGACTATCATTAAGAGAAACAATTGCGGTATGGTTACACAAACCAAAATGTTTGAAACCAAATAAAGAAAGTTGGCCTAAGGACGATGTTGAAATAATTCTGCCCCATATTCTTTCTAGAACTCCGAAAAACCTAATCATGCGCTTTGACGCAAATAGGGAACATTGACGATGAAATAATAAATAGATTTTTGTCACTAAGCAAATTACTTTGAATGACAGCCAACATGTTAAGATTTTCTATCAATTCTCGTCACTAAAAACAGGACATAAAATATGAATTTTTGTCATCAAGGAAGCAGAAAAATACAAGTAATATAAGCGCAACGACTTTTTGCGCTTTTTCATTAAATCAATTTGTTGACGGTGCTGGAGTGCTCCGAGTTGGCGGCAAATTAAACAACACAACTTCATCGATTGATCAAAAACATCCAATGAATTTACATCATTCCAGTACATTAGCTAAACTCATAATTCTTCAGGCATATATTAACTCTGGAAGGGAAACCTTCGTCGATTCGACGAACACTATTGCTTTTTTTATATTTTTCTCTCCAATCGCTTGTCATATAGGACTCTTTTTTAGCAATAACGTTAGTTTGAATTATTGAGTTGAGGAGACGTTAAGCGGCATGGGTGTTCCTTCACCCTGTATCGAACAATTATACTGCTGACGACGACATCAGTATAATTGTTCAAAAATACTTAAATAAATAAATCGAACGACGTATCAAACTGCTTGATTGGAATAAGCAACGTAACATATACATAGCACTTGCGTTGCTTGTGCTTAGCAATCAATTTTGATACGAAAAGGCATTTGCATATGCCAGTAGATTATAAGTTTTACTCTTAAGATTCAAGTGATGAAATAAAATAACATTAGCTTCAAGCTGAAGCATGTGTGTGTTTTTATTTACCACTATAACTACCACTATAACTGGCGCAGTCGAAGGAGACAATTCCAAAGAATTGTCAGAACCTATCGAGTCCCGAAGGATATTAGAGTAGTGCACTTTAGTGACTTATATATAAAAGAAAAAAAATAACTATTAGTGTATATACTATAGAAAGTTAAATAACTAAACACAGAAAGTGACTTACAAAAACAAATTGAAAAAAAAAATAAAAAAGATAAAAATATAAAAAATTTTTCTATGAGAAGACAAAACTCTTTTGACAACAACAGGCCAAACTTAAAAATGGAACAAGCTCAAAATCAACTCAACGAAGTTATAAGAAGACAGGAGGCAGCAATTTGCCAGCTGCAGATGCAACTGGAACAACAACAACAACAACAACTGCAGCTCCAACAACAGCTACAACTCCAGCAACAACCACAGCAATATGGGGCACGAAATGACATTTTGTTAACACCAAAAGATATCTTGACTCAATTTAGGAAGCTGAAATGTCTGAAATGTCATTCATCGCTTCAGTAGAGGCAATCATAGCCATATTCCCAAATGGCAACCATCAATTAATAAATCTAGCGATGGCAATAATAATTAACGAGAAGATTTTGGGAGATGCCGGAGCATACATAAGAGAGCTGGGAACAGATGTTACTTGGAACCAAGTTAAATCAAAATTAATGGACCACTATAGGCGAAAAACAACGTATGGCGATATATTCGAGAAATCTAGAAACATTAAAGTAAGTAGCTTAAAAGAACTTTTTGCTTATTTTGAAAAATCAAAAGCCGAACATATCAACATATACACATTTGACGAAACTAAGCCAGAAATATACAAACCAGATAGAGTTGACAATGACTTAGTAAACATTATAATGCATAAAATAGACGTTCCACTTAGGGGCCACATAAGTCAAAATAACACTTTGAATGAAATAATAAGAAAATATAAACAAATTAAAGCATTAGATGACCATAGAACTATACATTTTAACCACAGACAGAAAAAAATACAATATGACCAAATTAATAAAGTTAATACACAAAACAATCAAAACCCATCAACATCCAACCAATTTAAAAACAATTTTAGGCGAAATTACCAGACTGATAGACAAAACTTCAATAAAAAAGATAATAATTCTTCACAATCAAAAATGTCACATATGAGTGTCGATACACAACGATCAAATAGGACAACCGATAACTCGATGTCTATGGAGATAGACAACATTCAGGAAACTGAAAATATGTCACAGGACCAAATAAATTTTTTAATGTGGCCTCAAAATCACAACTGCCAATAATAACCATTACAATAGAGGAAGTAAAAATAAAATGCTTAATAGACACAGGTTCGACAACCAGTATATTAAAGAACACTATTCTACCACAACAGTTCCCAAGAACTGAATTAAAAAACCTCAAATTTTCAAAACACTAAACGGTTTTAATAAAGTAGAATACACAGTCATAACCCCTTTTCCAAAAGAGTTTAAACACCCGGGAATCCTTTAATGGAAAATAATTAATTTTAAGAACAAAAATTTCGAAGGAATTTTCTAAAACCCCTCGAAGCACATATTAACAGCAAAGAACAATATGTTGAGATATTAAAACAAAAACTATATTTCGAGGAATATAATTACCCTCAATATATAGGAAATACCTACACTATAGAAAAAATTGTAAACAAGAAAATAATAGATAACTTCAATTTTGATCACCTGACCTTAGAACAGAAAAAAGCAACCCTAAGGTTGCTGAACGAATTTAATGATCTCCTCTTTAAAGAAGGAGATATCCTTTCAGCTATAAACGAAGTGTATCACGAAATCATTACAACAACGGAGAAACCCTTATACTCAAAAATATATAGATACCCCCAAATTCATGAAACAGAAATTGAAAACCAGATCAAAAGCATGCTAGAGCAAGGAATAATTAGAGAAAGCAACTCCCCATATAATAGTCCATTGTAGATTGTTGAAAAGAAACTGGACAATTCAGGAACCAAAAAATACAGACTCGTTGTCAATTATTGAAAACTCAACGAATTTGCAATGGATGATAAATATCCAATACCCAATTTGAATTCATTACTGGACAAACTTGGCAGATCGCAATATTTCACAACATTAGACTTAGCAAAAAGCTTCCACCAAATTCCGGTAAGAGAAGAAGACAGGCCGAAAACCGCCTTTTCAACCCCAACGGGCCATTATTAATTCATTCGAATGCCGTTTGGTTTGAAAAATGGCCAATCAACCTTCCAAAGGTTGATGAACAAAGTACTAAGGGAATTCATAAACAAATCATGTGTCGTGTACATGGACGATATTCTTATATTTAGCACCTCTCTCCAAGAGCATATAAATACTATTAAAAAAATCTTTAAAGCCCTAAAGGACGCAAAACTAAAAATACAAGTAGACAAATGTGAATTCCTAAAAAGAGAAACACAGTTTTTAGGCCATGTTCTCACAATTCAAGGCATTAAACCAAATCCTGATAAAGTTTCAATCATACAAAATCTAAAGATTCCGAACACAACTAAACAAATAAGATCATTCTTAGGAATGACCGGTTTTTACCGAAAATTCGTAAAGGATTATGCAAAGATAGCATTTCCAATGTCAAAATATCTAAAAAAGAGCCAAACTATAAACACTAATGACTCCAACTACATAGTCGCATTCCAGAAACTTCGTACCTTAAATAGACATGAATGCATCTATGCAACTATAGAAAAAAACTTCTCGCTATAGTTTGGGCAGTCAAATATTTTAGACCCTATATATTTGGAAGGGAATTCGATTTAGAAAGCGATCATCAACCACTTAAGTGGCTCATGACAAAATATTCGGGAAAAGACATCAGCCCTAGACTTCAAAGATGGCTAGTAAGCCTGGGAGAATATAAATTCTCTCTAGAATATATAAAAGGGAAAACTAATAATATTGCAGATTTCCTTAGTAGGATCAGAGAAGATGAAATCAATCAAGGGGAAGATCAAGAGAACCAAAACACATTTAATGAAATAGAAACCCCGAATACCCATCAAAGTGACGAGTCGATAGAGGTACAAACAGTTAACTCTCAAGAGGAAGACTTAGGATATAGTGTACTAATTCTGCAGACAGTCGTCAATGGGTTTAAAACACAAATTATAATAGTAGATGAAAATAATGACAGTCCTACTCAAATAATACTTGGCAACAAAAGAATCGTCATTATGAAGCAGGATATAGAAAATAATGATACCCTTAATATCCTAAGAAGAGAAGTAGGAAAGGGCAAAGTAGGAATATATTTCTACCTTGACGACCATGAGTATTATAGAGTACAAAAAATTATTGAAAATGAGTACTCGTCAAACAATCAGGTTAAATTTGTCAAATGCACAAAATTTGCGAGGGATATAGAATCGGAAAATGAACTAAAAAAATAAATATACCTTTTTTACAAAAAAGAAAGCAGACATTTCGGAATTATTGCAACATACGAAAAACTAAAATCAATTCTAATCAACCCAAACCTAAAAACAACTATACACAAAATTATAAACAATTGCGACATTTGCTGCGGGGGGAAATATGATAGGAACCCGATACAAAACAAATATTATCATACAGAAACTCCCAAGACCATCCATGAAATCGTCCACATAGACACTTATGTTAACAGCAAACATTCGTTTATAGTATTTATCGACAAATTTTCAAAGTATGTAACTTGTCTACTACTTACAGATAGGAATAATAGAATGATGGTTAATAAATTGCAAGAATATCTAGCATTAAGGGGAAAACCGAGAAAATTCGTATTCGATAACGAATTCAACACAAGCACAATTAAAAACTTTTTAAATTAACAAAACATAGAATACCATTCCAGAAAACCGAATAGCCATACTGGAAATAGCGATATAGAACGACTGAACAACACATTAACAGTAAAAATAAGAACACTGAATATTGAAGGAAAATTACCAATTACCACTCAAATTAATAGAGCAATAATGTTTTATAATAACAATTTCCATTAGAAGCACAAAATTTCCAGATTGACCACAAAATTCTCCATGAAAGGATAGCAAAAAGAAAAACAAAAATTATTCAGAAAGCAAATGAGAATAGAGAATCAAATGTGGAAAACAGGCAAATAGGTTTCATAAAAAATTACAAAAATGTTAGACACGAGGTACAACTAAAGTTTAGAAAATCAAATTTACAAAACATTCATACAACCAATATTAAAAGACCAACCAAATTTTCAGGTGATATTCCTACTAATGACCATGTGTTTAGCACCGACGACGGCAGTGGTGAAAGTAATACAAATACAAACAAAAGCGGGATTCATCCAAATCTATACATCTATGGTCGAAATAGTTAATACAACTAAAATAATATTACATCTAATTAATCCATCAGAAATACTTAATCTTATTGAACAAATGCATGAAAACGCAAAAATAATTACTGGCCAGAACATACTTCACTTGGAAACAGAAATCCAAACAATTCAAACAAAAATCAAAACTATAATCCCAACAGTTTCTAAAAGGCGGAAAAGGGGTCTCATCAACTTCGTAGGAAAATTAAATAACTGGATGTTTGGCCTTATTGACGATTTCGATAGGCAGGACATAATGAAAAACTTACTCAATAATCAAAAAAATAATCATGAAATAATAAGAGCCATGAATGATCAAATTAAAATTAATACCGTCATACAACAATCAATAAATACTCTAAAAGAAACAATAGTAGACGACAGAAGAGAAATAGTTGAAACTCTTAATAACATAAACCAACATGACAATGTAATGAGAAATGAAATACTGTACCACGACCAACTTTTAAAAATAAGATTTTTAAATGACAAAATAGACACTATATTAGACTCTATAGCTTCTGCGAAATATAACCTCTTTCACCCATCAATTTTAACAGAAGAAGAACTAGACAAATATTACATAAACTTTTATAAAATAAAACTTATTAGAATGGGGCTTATGCAACATAAAGAGAATTTAATAATAGCTATAAAACTCCCGATAAATTTAATTCGGACCAATGTAAAACGAACAATACCATTAACAAATAGTAATAACAAAAAGATCGACATGGACATTGAGGACGCTGTACAAATTAAAGACAAAACATACATATGTATATGAAAAAGACAAGACTCTAAATGAACTTCAAATCAGTAAAAATTGTGTTTTAGAAAAGAATTTTAAGTTAATTACAGAAAATGAGGAGAAAATATATATTATAAATGAAGGAACGATTTTAATTCAAAATATGGAAAATATATCCATAGAACAGAATAGTAACACAAACGAAACTAACAAAATAACAAGCGGAAATGCTTTAATTGAATTTATAAATTGTACAATTATAATCGATGGTAAATTATTTTCAAATAATGAGGAAATTTACCAGGTGTACAAGCTTAAATCCTCTGCTTTTCGGTAAAAAACACATTTTTTTCATAGAACCTTCCCCATGCCTCGTAAACGTATGGAAATGGCTTTTTGAGTAACACCTAACTGCTCGGCAAGCATTTTTTGCGATTGGGTGTCGTCCTCATCCGAAAGAGCCTGCAAATCATGGGCCTGCAAATCATAACAGAGCTAAAAGAGATAAAATTAAAAAACATAATAGCAGACTCAGTAACCTTATTATTGCTTACTTTACTAACTCTAGCTATAATAATATTATGGTATAAGTTCAAAAATGACAAAAATAGGATCCAGGATAATCCTACGACTAGAGAGGAAGGAATTATGTTCCTTCACCCTGTATCGAACAATTATACTGACATTAGTATAATTGTTCAAAAATACTTAAATAAATAAATAAATAAATCGAACCACGTATCAAATTGCTTGATTGGAATAAGCAACGTAAAATATACATAACACTTGCGTTGCTTTTGCCAAGCACAATTTTGATACGAAAAGGAATTTGCATATGCCAGTAGATTTTAAGCTTTAGTCTAAAGATTCAAGTGATCAAATAAAGTAACATTACTGTCAATCTGAAGCTTGTGTGTGTTTTTATTTACCACTATACTTAACTCGCGAGCCTTTTTTTTTGCAGCGTCGAAATTACGAAGTTTACCTTTTGAGTACTATTATTTATTTCGAGCATATACAAGGTCAGCATATACAAGGACAATTACGTATTAAGACTCGAACCATATCTCAGCAACCAAGCGCACCATCTATGTGTGAGCCTTTTTATTTATGCAGCTTCAACCTTCCTCTACTAACTTTCAAAATTTCATGACATTTGGTTGACATTTAATGTTTATTGACATTCATTTTACAAAACACGTGTTCGTTTGATGTTGAAATTTTAACATGGAGCAAAGAGCGGTCATTAAATTCCACGCAAACATTGGTAAAAGTGCATCAGAAACATTCGGAATGATGCAGCAAGCGTATGGCGATGCTTGTTTATCAAGATCAAATGTTTTTATATGGCATAAACGGTTTGTGGATGGCAGAGAGTCGCTGGAAGATGAAACAAAAGAAGGAAGGCCAATTTCAGTGCGGACGCCGGAAGCGATCCAGAAAGTTAGTGATTTTATTACAGAAGACCGCAATGCTTCAGTAAAAATGATGGAAGAGGCCTTAAACATCAACAGAGAAACTATATGACTCATTCTTCACGAGGATTTGGACAAAAAAAAAAGGTCTGCGCGAGCTTTGTTCCACACACATTGACCGAGGACCAAAAATTAATGAGAGTAAGTCATTCTAGAGACATGGTTGCAGCTGCAGAAAATGATCTAAACTTCCTGAAAACAATTGTTACGGGTGATGTAACAAGGTGTTTCCAATACGATCCAGAAACCAATCGTCAAAGTGCAGAATGGAAATCAAAAAACTCACCACAAGTCAAAAAAACACGAAAAGTTCCATCAAAAATCAAAACAATGCTTATCTCATTCTTCGATAGCAAAGGAATTATCCACAAAGAATTTGTTCCAACTGGTCAAGCAGTTACTTCCGCATGTAACCTCGAAGTTTTGAAGCGTTTGATGACCAGAATCCGTCGTGTTCGACCAGAATACCGCGATCCAAAAACTTGGTCTCTGTTGCACGATAATACACTGATTTGGCACCGTGCGACTTCGTTTTGTTCCCATAAACTGAAATTGAAGTTGAAAGGATGCTTTTTTAATGATATTCCGACCATACAACGGGCTTCGATGAGGGCACTGGAGGCAATTCCGAAAAATGAGCTGGAACACGCGTTTGAATCACTATTAAATCGATGTAACAAGTGTATTGAATCAGGAGGAGAATATTTCGAATAACTATATCGAAAAATTAGCTGATATCGTGTTTTAATTGTGTTTTCTAGAGGCAGTCTTAATACATAATTGTAGCATCTTATATATATATATATATATATATATATATATATATATATATATATATATATATATATATATGTGTATATATATATATATATATATATATATATATATATATATATATATATATATAAAAAGAAGTTACATTTCCTTTGTAATCTTATAACTCAAGAACCGCCCAACCGATTGACACAAAAATTTTAGAGTTCGTTCCCATCTATGAGGAGGTGGTTTGTGTGAAGTTTGTTTGGTGTTGTTGATCGGTGCAGTCGTTCCTGAGTTATGACATTTGATGTGAGTAATGGTTTCCTCTCATACGAAATGCCTGTATGGAAAAACAGCAACAAATAAACAGCCGCTTATGAGCGTTTCTGTTGTACTGTATAACTGTTTATGTGGACACAGTTGTCAAATATGGTTTTAAGTGCATTCATTATGTTAATATTAATTTGCTGTCATTGGAATTCAGTTGACAGTTATCTTATGTGCTTTAAGTTCTTTTATATCGTGCTTTCGTTGCGAACAGACATACTTTTGGTGAGTGATGCATCAATTGCATCTCCACCAAATCAAATTCGTATGTTATTTGCGATCATAATATCAACATGTTTTCCATCAAATCCACTGGAATTGTGGAATAAATACAAAGATTTCATGGCTGAAGACATTTTGATTCGACTTCGACATCGTTCAACTGATCTCGCATTGCTGCTGACATTGGAAATGTATAATGAAGCCTTGATAATGATCGAAGATTTGTGCCTTACGATTTCAAATAAAGCATTAGGGCAATTAGGATTGGCTCCACCAAATCGTTCAATGCATGATTTATTTGAACGAGAATTGCAACGCGAACAGCAATTCGATCGTGATGAATTGCGTGCGTTCGTACAAACGTATACTCCACAATTAAATGATCAACAAAAAGATGCATATGACAAAGTGATGCAAGCTGTCAATGACAACACTGGTGGATTAAATTTTTTTAATGCACCTGGCGGCACTGGAAAAACATTTTTGATTTCATTGATATTGGCAACGATTCGGTCGGAACAAAAAATCGCATTGGCACTTGCTTCTTCCGGTATTGCAGCTACATTACTTGATGGCGGCAGCACAGCACATTCCGCCTTGAAATTGCCATTGAACATGCAAGCAATTGAAACACCAACATGCAATATATCAAGGAGTTCTGGAATGGCTAAAGTCTTACAACAAACATCCATTATTTTATGGGACGAATGTCCAATGGCCCATAAAAATCTTTGGAAGCCTTAAATCGAACATTACAAGATTTGAGACGGAGTTCACAGCTGTTCGGCGGTGCATTAATATTGTTATCTGGTGATTTTCGTCAAACGTTGCCTGTTATTCCGAGATCAACACCAGCTGATGAAATTAATGCATGTTTGAAAAGTTCATTTTTGTGGGAACACGTACAAAGGCTTTCGTTGACGACCAATATGCGTGTGCGTCTTCAAAATGATTCATCAGCACATGAGTTTTCAAAGCAATTGCTAAAGATTGGCGATGGAAAAATTACAAGTGATAAAAATGGGTTTATCACGTTACCGAATAACTTTTGCATAATTGTATCATCAAAACAAGAACTCATTGATCGCGTTTTTAAAAATATTGTTCAAAATTACAATAACCTTGATTGGTTACGGCAACGTGCAATATTAGCACCAAAAAATATCAATGTCAATGAAATCAATTTCCACATCCAGGAAAAATTGCCAGGTGATTCGGTAAGGTATAAATCCATTGATACTGCTATGAATGATGAAGACGCAGTCAATTATCCAGTCGAATTTTTAAATTCTTTGGAACCACCAGGCATGCCACCGCATAATTTGAATTTGAAAGTTGGTTCATCGATTATACTTCTCCGAAATCTTAATGCACCGAAACTTTGTAATGGGACGAGACTTTCAGTGAAGAAATTGATGCCAAATTTAATTCAAGCAACAATTCTCACTGGCAAAGCAAAAGGTGAAATTGTACTAATACCGCGCATCCCATTAATACCAACGGACATGCCA